>LPNX010194646.1:192779-316564 GCA_001517045.1 Pseudotsuga menziesii | reverse complement strand
GAATGAGCGACAGCAGAAATGGGTTAGCAAGGTACAAGCCTATGATTTCGAGATCGAGTATGTGAAAGGTAAGAATAATGTAGTAGCTGATGCATTATCCAAGCGTCCAGCCCCATTATCTCTCAGTAGTATATCCACGGATTGGAGGGCACTTCTCTTAGTGGAATACACCAAAAATAAATTCGCTTGCGAATTATTGGACGGGCAAATTCAGGATGACAGGTACAGGATTGTGGATGACATCATCTATTACAAGGACAGAATATACCTTGTTCCAGAATCCACATTGAGGAAGAAGATCATTCAGGCAGCCCACGATTCTCCTTTATCAGGGCATCAAGGTTTCTTAAAGACCTACAGACAGATCAGAGAGAGGTTCTCTTGGAAGGGCCTCAAGGGGGAGATTATGCAGCATGTCCGGGAATGTAGCATCTGTCAACAGAACAAGATTGAGAACACCCACCCCGCAGGGTTACTCCAGCCACTACCGATTCCAGAACAGAAGTGGGAGAGCATTTCCATGGACTTCATTACAGGCTTGCCCAAGGTCCAAGGGCGGGATTGTTTATATGTAGTAGTTGACAGATTGACCAAGTTTGCACATTTCTTCTCGATACCATCAGACTACTCGGCAGCTCAAGTAGCGGAGTTATTTTTCAGGGAGGTTTTCAGGTTACACGGGTTGCCTAAGACCATTGTCAGTGATCGGGATAGCAGGTTCACGGGTGCCTTCTGGCAGGAACTAGTCAGGTTGGTGGGGACCGAACTGGCTACTAGTACAAGTTATCACCCCCAGAGTGACGGGCAAACAGAAATAGTCAACAAATGGATCGAAGGGTATCTAAGGAATTATGTAGCAGGGCAGCAGCGGACCTGGATCAAATGGCTACACCGAGGGGAGTATTGCTACAACACTACTTATCACATGTCTATTAGGATGACTCCTTTTAAGGCATTATATGGATACGAGGCCTTAGACTATGCAGATTTGGCATTCGGAGACAGTAGGGCTCCTAAGGCTAAGGATTGGATACAGGACAGTCAAAACATCCTAAAAATACTGAAGGAGAATTTACAAACAGCCCAGAATCAACAGAAGATGTATGCCGACAAACACAGGATTGAACGGAGCTTTGAGGTAGGGGATTTAGTATACTTAAGGCTCCAGCCCTACAGACAGTCCTCGCTTAAGAAGAAAGGAGCAGAGAAGTTGAAACCCCGCTTCTATGGACCCTACAAAATAATCCGGAAAGTGGGAGAGGTGGCATATGAACTAGAACTTCCTCAGGAAAGCAAAATTCACAACGTGTTCCATGTATCTAGCCTGAAGAAGACCCTTGGGCAACACATTGCGCCATCCACCGAATTGCCTCCTTTAGATGATGAAGGACTACTGATACTGATTCCCGAACGAATCATTCAGACTAGAGAGAGGAAGCTCAGGAACAGGGTAATCAGGGAATACTTAGTTCAATGGAAGGAACTACCGCCAGAAGATGCCACCTGGGAAGGTGAACAGGTATTGCAGCATCCCAATTTGAAGTTGCTTTAGGACAAGCAATCTCGAGCGGGGAGGACTGTAATGTCCTCTTCCAAATAGGCCTTAAGGCCCCAAAACCGCTAACCTATGTGATTCCTGTGGGTTCGAGCGGTTACTGACAGCTAGGGAATCAGCTAAGAACTGATGCCATCCATAGAAGATCTAGGGCATCATCATTTGGTCGAGAAGGGCCACCGGGGCCAAAGGCCACCTTCGTGCATGCCATCCTAGCATTATTTAATAATGCATGCACTCTTTAAGTCTCCATCTGCATGCATGCAAGTCAACGGAAAATTAGAAGATAAAGTGACCTAATTAGGTCAAAGATTAGGTTTTGTGTAGTTGAACTTTATAAATAGAGGATAAAATGAAAGGAGACTTCATTTTTTATTATGATTATTTTGGGAGCTCTTGGATAGCAGCACAGTAGTTGGGGTTGGAGACGGAGTCTTCAGCTAACAGGATTTCGGCAGTGAAACATCTGTCCTAGTCTTATTCCGGGTAAGCCATACAGGTTCACCACTTGTTCTTCATTCATTCATCAGTTATCTAGTATATGGTAGATCGTTGCAGGGACACGTGTCCAGCCGTAAGAGGGGGTTTTCAGCCAGAAAGCCCTAATTAGCTGCTGGGCCTTCAGATCTCAGTTTCCTTCCGAAACTCAAGCACCATTCTCATCATTAGCTTCATACTCCGGTACCCATTGAGTTTCAGATCCATCAGTGCTCATCCGAAGCAGTTATCAGCCGTTTCGGGGTTCCAAGAGGTGAGTAGCTGCCTCTCTGAAGTGATTCGCTACCCTACCTAGAGATCTCAGAACCTTCGCATGCTCCGGGCATTCTCTCCGACACTGAACCGCTATCAATCCTGCAAATTCTCAGTCCGATCGGACACCTCCTTCCTTGAGGGCGTCACACTTTCCTACTTGGGCGTCTTGCTGCTGGGGGAATTCACCTGAAGCAGAGGAGCTCAGATCCTCTCCGATCCAGCTTGCAGTACTAGCAGACTTTCTCTAAAGTAGTTCAGACCGGCTTATCAGGGGTAAGTGTTCATTCTATCTCGCAAACCCTAACCCTAATTTTTCCTATAAAATAGGGATTTTTGCATGGCAGTTTGCATGCCCAGTTGTATCAGCATAATTGTTTAGAAATAGAAAATATCAGGATTTGGGATATTACATCATATGAAGTTTAATGCCCAACCCCCATAGCTGCAAAATCACTTTACATGCATGAAAAAATTATTGTTCTTAAAAAACATGGAAATTTTTCAAACTTTAAAAAACTCGGAAAATTAGGACAGCCACACACCTAAATTTTGACACAGTGATTTTTGACCAACTTGGTCCAGGATAAAACCCTAAAGGGAAAACCTGTTCAGAGAGAGATTTTATTTTCTTTGTTCAAATAAAATAATTTTCTACAACAATACCCTGCAGCATTAAACACACAAACTTATCTCAACCAATGAAGACAAATAATCAGCCTTGAAAAACGTGTTGTAGCAGCCTCGTTTTTAGTGCCCAACCAACATTGAATTTTGTGCCTTCTCAGCACTGGACAGACTGATAAACAATCTGAACTTTCTTCTTAAAATTCGTGCTAGTCTCTATCCTTTTCTTTGGTAAGTGTGCCCACTGAGATAAGAAGCTTACTACTTCGATTCTTGTGCCATTACAGCCTTGAAATCTATGTTGTAAACCTCGAAATGCATGCCCATTCTCTGCCTAAAAACATGTGCCCTCAACAATATGGATTCAACAATGATTACTGTTGTACTACACCTCAATATTTGATTCAGTCTCACAGAAAAGCATGCCCAGTCTGTCCTCGAACTACGTGCCCTTTTTTCTGCTATTGTATGACATGCATGTATTGTTTTTGTAGCTTGCATTGGAAATCATGCCACTCTCGAGATTCTTCTTTCTCCAAGCTCGACCTCTTCTTCTTGAGGGTTCAACTTCTCTTCTTACTCTCTTACTCCTCCAAATCTCTTGGGTAACAATGAGTTGAAACAATGTCTTTTCCCTAGTTTTTTGAAACAAATAAAATTTGTTTCTACAGGAAAATCCAACGTAAATATGATAGAAACTCCATAAATATACATAAAATGAATAATAGATAAGTCATGATATTACAATGAGAATGATGTTTGTATAAATACCCATGTTGAGTGCCCTTTCGTAAAGAGGCATAACCTTTCATCAAGGTGCCTCTTCATTAAGTATTAGTTATTCAATTATTAATATTTATTAATGTTTATTTACTATTTATTTTGTTCATTACATTTCCTTCCCCTTAAGGGAAACTTTGTCCTCAATGCTTTATGAAAGACAAGGCTTACGTCTGATTTCTTGCTTGTAATGTCATCTTTTGATCCTTTATTTTAGTACTTGCGACTCTTGACGAAATGAGATGATACGCGTTACGAACTCCAAGGAAAAAAAATTGCATTTGTGATGTGGTCCATCCAAGATCTATTTTTCATCGGAGGTGATTGTTGATTGTCTTGTTGGATAAATCTTCCTATTTTCTGTTTGGGTTGCATATTGTGTGTTCTTTCGCTTCTGAATTTATAACTCCTTTGTTTATGTTCATTTTGACCTTGTCGTTGGTCAAAATGTTTTTTGTAGTTTGGGTGTCGATAAGGAGTTATTGTTGCTTGTTTTTTTGCTGGATTGACTTCCTTTTGAACTATGATGGGAATCGAATTTGTTTTCATTTCTTCTTCATCAACTGAAAGTAGTTTTCTGGATAGTTTGGATGCTTCTTTCTGGATTTGAACTAATTTATTCTCTATTAGCTTATTATTATTCTAAATCTTCTCAAACCTTGCATCTTGCGACTATTTGTCCTCTTTTAACTTCTTGATTTGTTCCTTTAGTTCTTGGTTAATCCTCTTCATGGCGGAATTTTCTTCGTCCTTTCCTAGTAATTTTTGCTAGAGAGCTTGAATCTTCTCTTCTAACTTTTGACTGCATTGAACTTTATCATTTTCCTTCTTAATTTGCAGAATTAATTTCTGATTATGATCTCTTAAACAAGAGATCTCTTCTTCTTTACCTACAACAACCTTGTCGAAATCCTTGTGTATCGTCTGTATTGATTTCTCATTCCCTTGTGACAACATCTTTGATATTTCTTTGAAGCTAAGTCACCTGACACGGGGACACGGGACATGAAGGACACGAAAATACGAGTCTGACACGGACACGGTGATCCCCAAAATCAAGACACGTAGGACACATTTTATATACATATATATATATTTTTAAAATATATTAAAATTTAAAAATATAGACATATAGATCCAAAAATCTTTATAAACTAGAACATTTACAACTATTCAATAGAAATTAGAATAAAAACACATTAATAATTACACATTTGTCATTCACAAATCACGATTCACAACACATTTGTCATTCACAAATCACAATGAGAGTCGAGACACATAGATGCATGTCGGAACCATATTTCTCATTAAGTCATCAAAATCAAAATGTATACATACATGTCGGAATGCCATTGGGCACTGGCAAATGCCAAATAGACTAATAGTAAATACAAAAAGGGGTGGATCAAGATGGGAGAATCCCATATGTCAGTAGTCCTCCTCCATGCCTGAATCAACATACTCATAACTGCCACTGCCCCGATCCTCATCCTCCTCCCCCTCCTCCTCCTCTCTGCCCATCTGACGATCTGCATCTGTTGTTGTGGAGGATGACCCCTCTATACGATCACTATCATCAAAAGTGACCGGCTCTAGCACTGGATCATTAAGATCCATGTTGGCTAATGCCAACTCAGTACTGTTGTCCAAACCCATATCATCAGGAAAGACATCCCACATCTTTGTCTTTCCCTTCACCCACTCCTCCCTCTTCCTGTAAATAAGACGAAGGTTGGAGTGCACATACACCATTGACTCTGCCTTGGACTGCTCAAGCCTGCTCTTCTTCACACTGTACAAGTTCCCATATGTGCTCCAATTCCTCTCACAACAAGAGGATGATGTAACTTGAGAGATGACCCTCAAGGCTAACTTCTATACAATAGGGGATGTTGCCCCTGAGTTGCCCACCAAGCATAGGGTTTGTTACCCCCCTATCTCTAAGCACGTCATAGCCTTCAATCTCCCAGTGTCAGTGGAAAAATCTACAAAACCCTCCTCCACCTCCTCAAGCATGTCTCTATCCTAAAATGGCCGTCTAAGTGCTATCTTCCTCCCATGTGCAATCTCTACATCCATGTGAGGAGGGACTCTGTGTGAGGCCCCCGATCCACTAGTGAGCCACTCCTGAGTGTAGAACTTGGGGTTCAAGGAGTGGGCCAAGCAATGCAAAGGTGTGCAATTCTTATCCCACATGGAGATAAGAATATCCCAAATAATGGTCCATAAGTTTCCTGTCGATGTCCCATACTCGGGACACTCATTCTCCATGACAATGGACCTCATGGACTCAATCATGGAATCCCACCCCTCATAAACCTCTGCTAGGATGGGTTGGTCCGTGTCTGCAAACCGCAACAAAGAAATGATTGGCTCCATGATCTTAATGCTAAGATCTACCATGTCCCACCAACCATCATCTAACACTGTGTCCTTCACCTTTTGTGAAGCATCCTAATCTGTCTTTCTCCAAAAAGCCCAAAACTCTGAAATCACCATGGACCCAAGAGCAGTTTTGACCTCCCTCAACCTCTTGAGCATGATGAATGAGGAAGCAAACCGAGTATCTGCAATCTTCAGCAATGAAAGTTGTGTGTATTGTTTGTAGACGGTGAGGGCATTTGTGTGGTTTTGTACAAAGTTACGGATATGGCGTGCATCCTCAATATAGTTGCCAATTCATGTCACATCCAAAGCAATGGCTTTCAGTGCTAAATTCAAGGAATGGACAATGCAAGGTGTCCAAAAAAACTGTAAGAGCAATAAAAGCATGTATCAATGCCTCTACAACACTAACATTGCAATGACCAAATTCAAACAATGAGCAAATTAGAAATGAAAGATGTCCAAAATGAACATACCTGTGGATATTTAGCTTCCACAATCATGCCAGCAGCCTTGCAAACAGGTGCATTGTCCGTGATGATTTGTACACACGAATCAACACCTACTTCTTCAATGGTTTTGATGAATAAATCGCCCATAAATTGTGCATCCTTGTATTTCCCAAAAGCATCCACCGCTTTCAAGAACAACGGTCCATTTTGGGAAGATACCATGAAATTGATGAGTGGATGGCGTGCAGGATCTATCCATCCATTAGAAACAATACTCACACCACATGAGAGCCATGTTGTTCTAATTGGCTCAAGGATTTAATCTACCTCCTTCTTTGCTTTAACCAACAATGTGGTTCTAAGCTTCTCTGAACCAGGAGGCACATAACCACTTAGAGCTCGTTCCAAGATAGTTTGAACCGTCTCAAAATACAATGGTGACCATGCAACATTGAATGAGATGAAGTTGAGGTAGAAGAAAAATGCAATGGTAAGGTCTACCTCTTCTCGTGCCTCTTGTTGGAAAATCCTATCCACTGGACCACCTGTAGATTGCCTCTTTCTTGTTTGATAAGTATCCCCACGCCCATGAATGCTAGGTGGAAATGGAGTCTTGGTGCTAGAGGACTTCCTCAAAAATGGAAGAGGATCATCCTCTTTTTTCTTGCTTGCTGTTGCCACCTTCCCTAAGCCAACATGATCCTCTCTTTCCATATCCCTCCTTTGGTTAACACTCACCACTTTGCATGAAGAAATCCCACAAGAAGGAAGGGCCAACAAATGGCCCTTAACCCGGAAATATGTGCTAATGAACTCATACTTGCAAAAATTGCATCTCCAAGACACATTGCAGCCCCCACCAAGCTTTGCCACAGGCCCATCTTTCCTTGTCACATACTTCCACAAAGGGTATTTTTTTCCTTGGGCTTGTTGTCTTGCTAAAACAGGGTTAAATGGAGCCATAGAATGAGCTCCACTAGCAGCCGATGGAGCACTTGACGGAGGAGGAGAACCGCTTGTGCTTGGTGGAATAGGAGGGGAGGCCCTAGATGGTGCATTTATCCCTTTCCTTTGACCCCTACCTCCTGCCCTAGCTGATTGAGACATTCATTTTCTTGTGTGATGGTTGAGCTTGCAATCCTCTCCACAAATCCACCGAAATGCACTTGGAATCGCTTGGAAACAATGGATAGCCTTCAAATCTCCTTCAAAACTCCTTCACCTGCACATACAACTCACTCTCAACCAATTGCTTCCTTGCAAATGACAAAAAGAAAGCCAAAAATTTGTTTTAAAGCAAACCCGGATGCCTTTTTCCGCGCTTTACGTGTCCTGTTTTCGGGATTCGTGTCCGACAGTCGAGACACGCTCTCATTTTGCGTCCGATTCGTTTTTGCAACGTGTCCCGAAAACAGATTCAACTGAAAGTCGAATCATACACGAATTCAGATCGAATCGTGTCCAATTTGATCCCCACGATACACAAGAGGCCTCCAGGACGAATCTGGTTTCTTAGCTTTGAAGTCTTCAGATGATGTGACTTCTGATTCTGACTTCATGTTAATGTCTTGCAATGTGATTTTCTTCTTTTTGTAGGGGAATGTCAAAAACTTCTTTTCAGCATTTAAGATAAAAGTCCCCAATGTTTCTAGCCACAGTAATCCCAAGACTGGGTCACTGTCACTACTCCACAAGGATTTAACTATAAATTGTGAGATGCCAGTATAATCTCCAATGTTCCATTGTAAATCACTTATTGCATATTCTTTGTTATTCCAAAAGTCTAACCTTTCACCTATATTTGACTCGGGAATCGCTAACTCATTAGCAAATTCATCACTAATATAATTATTGCGTTCGCCAAGAGCAATAGAAATAGTAATGTCTTTCCCTCTAATTGTTCTTTTTATTTGAAATAAAACTGAAGCATAAATTATTGAAGTTTTAGGGAACCTTCCTTTCTCTTCGCTAAACTCCATTTAAACAAAAAAATCTAACTTATAATATGACCTTTTAATAATATTCTTTAATAAATACTCCTTTATAAAGTTCCTTTTTATTTCAAAATTAACTCTCTTTTATACTCCTTATAACTCCTCTTGGAATATATATATATATATATATATATATATATATATATATATCCTCTTTAGCTCACGATCTCAATTAAACAATTTGTTTAATAACGTTTGAGTATCTCGACACTTTAGTGGGAAATTTATAGTTTCTTTAATTTCCACTTATTCCTTATATTCAATTGTATAAATGTCTCCCTTATTTCACTTTTGAATATACCTTATAATAAACTTGATTTTGGAACACTTAAATATTTATGCCTTTTAATAATTGAACGGTGGTGACAGTTGTGACTCATGTATTAAGGGTCACAGCTTATGGTATGGACACTTTTATTCAATGGACAAATACCGCACTTTGCAGCTATCACGATTTCCTCCACAAATAAGTGCTTAATTGTTGGGTTACTTGATAACGGTAAGAATAAAAAAAGCTTATGACTCATAATAATTGAACGGTGGTGACAGTTGTGACTCATGTATTAAGGGTCACAGCTTATGGTATGACTCATAAAAAAAAAGCTTATGACTCATAATATTTATGCCTTTTAATAATTGAACGGTGGTGACAGTTGTGACTCATGTATTAAGGGTCACAGCTTATGGTATGGACACGTTTATTCAATGGACAAATACCGCACTTTCCAGCTATCACGATTACCTCCACAAACAAGTGCTTAATTGTTGGATTACTTGATAACGGTGAAAATAAAAAATGCTACGGACTATTCGAGGGGCTTCACAGGAATTCTGTGAACCGCCAGTCTCGACTCTGCGTCCAATTCAAAAACCTCGCAACAATTATTTCGAAGTGCACAGAGTTGAGTTTCACTCTCGCGACTTACATCAAGGATTGTTCAGAACTGCTACAATTAATCAAACTCCAAGACAACTTCTAATGGAAAACTTGTGACAGCTCTACCCGATATATACGCTAAGTAATGCTACAATTTCTTGCTACAAACCCGGACAACTTTTAACCAAGATTTGAAGTTTTGAACAATGGTTGATCTGCGCCTATTGTCCTCTACAGTGGATCCGATCTGTTCGAAAATTCTATTACGTAGCAGATTGCTAGGGCAATTGTAACTCTGCAATGCCTCTCTCTTCTTCTTTTTTTGTTCACGACCTTTACATAGCCTGCAAATCCTCCTTCGTGTGGTTGTCCTTCTCTCACCTTGACTCCTTTTCTTCTTTTTTTTGGTGACCAAAGGTCAGGTTGAGGTCAATGACCAACTTTAGAGAAATTCTGACAGAATAAGTTAGTGGCCTAAAACCAGAATCAGGCAATGTCTGAAAGTCGTGGCCAAGGGACGAAATCAAACGCAAAAAGGAGCTCTGATACCACTGAAATTTGTTTCTACAGGAAAGTCCAACGTAAATATGATCTAAACTCCTTAAATGGAAAAATATATAAAATGAATAATAGATAAGTCATGGTATTACAATGAAAATGATGCTTGTATAAATACCCAATGCTGGGTAAGGCACCAAAGAGAGGCATAACCTTTCATCAAGATGTCTCTTCATTAAGTATTAGTTATTTAATTATTAATGTTTATTTACTATTTATTTTGTTCATTACATTTTTATTATGGCAATTAACTCCTTTCAAATCAATGGCTAAGATTTAAATTTTACTTGATGAGATCTAGGGCTCTAATTAAATGCTCACCTTTTCCCATTAAATGAATTTAAATCACCTCATTTAAATAATTAATGAGACATTAAATATTTTTCCCACCTTCTAAATTCTCATTAAGTCAATTAAATGTTCTAACCACAACCCACCTTTATAAAGTGACTTTATAAAAAATATAAAGTCCATCACACTTAATAAAGTACTAGGGACCTCGTTGAATGTTATTGTCCACCCCAAGGCATCACAAGGTGAACAACACTTGCCTTGGTACTTTTTCAACAAACACACTATTAAAATCATCATTGTTATCATCAGATTATTCAAAACTAAAAGGCATTCTTGTTTGAAAAAAGATATTCCCCCTCAACCTTGGCCTCAGCCACAACTTCTACTTTCACTTCTGTTTTGATCCCTTGAAGTTGAGTTTTGTTATTATATAACATATGAGAAAGGGGTTTGACTCCTCCCCCTGTGTTATGACCCTCCCTAGGAACCCAGGATTATGTTTGTACCACTTCACAATAAGCATTGAGGACAACACTTTCCTAAAGGGGATTGCGTGTTACGACCCTCCCTAGCGATGTAATGGGGTGTAATGGGGAAGGCGGAGGACCCATTAGAGTAATAGTGGAGGCCATTCAATGTAAAGTGGACTAGGTCCACTATGTTGTTATTACTAAATAAGGCCCACTATGTTAATAAATAAACTTAATGGGACCTTATTAAAAAAGGTCCACTAGGTAGTTACGATGATAGAATGTATTATGATTCTATAAATAAAGATGGAACTCTCAATTCTCCTTATAAGGGGTGTCAAGAATATTGTGTTGTTGAAAATGTAACTCCGAAAGATATTCTATTGTATATTATTATTGTATTTTATTGTACCTCCATCGGAGATGTTTTTCCTCCGTTCGGAGATTTCTTTATGGTATTTGGTCATGCCAGTATATCAAGGTAAAACCTTTGTTATAAGTGGGGGCAATAGTTCCCAGAAGAGATATTGTAAAATGTATTTTGAGTCTCCCAAGAGACGAGTCGGCCCTATTAGGTTAGGAAGTCGGCCCCACTTAGGTTTTAGGTCAGTCACTTGATGACAATAAATAGGGAGGCACCCTCCCTCATTTGGACACCCACTCACTCACTCAAGTTCACTCAAGAGAGAGAGAGACAAGTGCACCATTGGGAGAAGAAGAGGTTGCCAAAGATATCTTTTCTCTGGGTATTCTATCTTGGTTTGACATTGTACTTAGTGACAAAGTTATTCTGAAGAAGTTTGCGGGGTTTTCTCCTTTATGGTTTCCCCGAAAAAAATCTTTGTGTTCTTGTTTATTGTTGTGCTTGTCTATCTTTCAGTTTAAAGAACTAACATAATTGAATTAAAGTGCAAACTCTAACATGGTATCAAAGCCACTCTGAAAGAAGGCACTGTGCAGCTATGGAAACTAGGGCTTCCAAGTTTTAGCAATTCTCTCCATGAGTTTTCCAGAAAAGAGGGCTAGGCTAACTCGCCACAAGGAGGCACATCTTTTGGTGGAGGAAGATTCTAGATCAGAGAATTTTTAGTTTTGACCTAATGCCTGTGAATCTGTTCCAATTGCCCGAATGTTTTGTTCAACAAGGTGCCCAAGCCTTGTTAACAGCCTGCCAGAGAGAGGGGCAAGTTGCTCGTGTTTCCTTTGTGACTTCCCAAACCTCTGTTCAGCTTCTCGAGACCTTTTACAGGCTTCCCGTGAAGAGTTAGGGTTGCCTAAGTTTTTCTGTTGACTACCCGAGAGCTACCTAGACTCTTCTCTTGCTGCCCGGTGTCTTCTCAGCCTTTAGCTCGAGCCTTCCCGGGAATCTGTATGGTTGCCTGAATGTGCCTGAGTTGCTGTAGGGATCCCTGAAGTTCTACTCGAAACCTGTCTGTAGGTTTAGGGCATGCCCAAGCCTTCTATCTGTTAGACCAAGACTTTATGGAACAACTCGGAGATAAAGATAACCTGCTAGCAGGATGCCCGTGGAGTATAGTTGTTGCCCGCAGGTATAGGCAGACTACTCGAACTTCTAATGTAGGCTTCTCATGAGTTGTTGGTGGTTTGCTGAGCTACCCAGGAGAGAGAAGACTATTCGTGAAGAGGAGAGAAATACCCTAGTATATTAGGGTTTGCTATTGATGATGATGATGCCCTAGCTCATGAAGAAGAGATAGGGTTGTTGTAAGTGATCACCAAGGATAAAACCCTAGCTTAGGGTTTCTTTGTAACAAGAGTGGATGCCCTAGCTAGAAACCTCTATGCTAGGGAATAACCACAAGAAATTTCTTCTCTTCTAAGACCAGCGAAAAACTTCTTTGAGGCAGCTTGATAATCATGAGCAAGTGTGTGTAATAATGAAATGGATTGATCTTCTTTTATAGCCTTTGAATCACCTGTAAGTGGATCAAAACTCAAAAGAACAAAATAATATTATTTTATTCTTTTATCTTTTTTACTTTTACCTTTAATGGTACTAACGGTCTTTTTGCACTTTCACTTTGACTCCTTAGTGGTCTAAGGGTCCTCATGTATTTTTTACTTTTACTTTTAGCCTTCTTCAAGTTCCCTGTGGTCAACAAGTGGTCAAGGTGGTCCTTCACCCCCACACAAAGTATATCATCAAAAATAGAGAGAATTACTAATGCTTTTATCTCACACTCCATGTGACACCGAGATTGGGTACTAGGTGTCTTAACCAAGGGTAGTTAAGCCTTGGAGAAGATCACAAAGCCCACAGATCGAGGGTCGGAGTACCTCACATGCCCAAACCCGGTATAGGGCTTATAGTGATATATTGGTAACAGACCAGGTGCCTTAGCCATAGGCTGCATAATTTGACCCAAGATCCAATACTTGGTAACAGACCAAGCGCCTCTATTCTCCCAGAGCATGGCCCTCGGCTCTAGGCTGAATTCCCCAGTACTAGACTGGGTCATATTCCTAGTAACTGACCAGGTGCCTCCATTCAAAGAATGGCCACTCAGCTATAGGTTGAGTTTCCCAGTGTTGGATTGGTTCCACATCCTGGTCCCTGACCAGATGTCTCCATTCAATAGAATGGTCACTCAGCTTTACGCTGAGTCTCCTAGTGCTGGACTAGTTCCACATCCTAGTCCATGACCAGATGTCTCCATTCAATAGAATGGCTACTCAACTCAAGGTTGAGTCCCCCAATGTTGGACTGGTTCCACATCCTGGTCCTTGACCAGATGTCCCCATTCAACAGAATGGCTACTCAACTCAAGGTTGAGTCCGTCAGTGCTAGACTGGTTCCACATCCTAGTCCCTGACTAGATGTCCCCATTCTCCTAAGAGAATGGCTCTCGATGCTGCATAGTAAAAATCAACACTCCTTCTCAGCGAGAGAGGTATTCTCTGCCATTCCTAGCTTGTCACAAAAGTACACAAACTTCGTTGATGTCAAGGTCTTGGTCAGAACATCTGCAATCTGTTCATCTATATGGATGTACTGCAACTTCAGAGTGCCTCTCTAAACCAGGTCTCTAATGAAATGATACTTCATTTCAATTTGCTTCACTCTATCGTGAAACACCAGAATTTTTGAAAACTTAATGCCACTTGGATTATCATAATGGATAATCGTAGAGTCAAGCTTTCCACCGAACAGATCAGAGAGTAGTTTCTTGAGCCAAACTGCTTCCTTGCAAGCATCACTTGCAATGATATACTCTGCTTCCGCCTAGTCCCTGACCAGATGTCTCCATTCAACAGAATGGCTACTCAACTCAAGGTTGAGTCCCCCAGTGTTGGATTGGTTCCACATTCTGGTCCTTGACCAGATGTCCCCATTCAACAGAATGGCTACTCAACTCAAGGTTGAGTCCCCCAGTGCTGGACTGGTTCCACATCCTAGTCCCTGACTAGATGTCCCCATTCAATAGAATGGCTACTCAACTCAAGGTTGAGTCTCCCAGTGCTAGATTGGTTCCACATCCTGGTCCCTGACTAAATGTCCCCATTCTCCTAATAGAATGGCTCTCGATGTTGCACAGGAAAAATCAACACTCCCTCTCAGCGAGAGAGGTATTCTCTACCATTTCTAGCTTGTCACAGAAGTACACAAACTTCGCTGTTGTCAGGGTCTTGGTCAGAACATCTGCAATCTGTTCATCTGTATGGATGTACTGCAACTTCAGAGTGCCATTCTAAACCAGGTCTCTGATGAAATGATACTTCATTTCAATTTGTTTCAATCTATCGTGAAACACCAGAATTTCTGAAACCTTAATGCCACTCGGATTATCATAATGGATAATCGTTGAGTCAAGCTTTCCGCTGAACAGATCGGAGAGTAGTTTCCTGAGCCAAACTGCTTCCTTGCAAGCATCACTTGCAATGATATACTCTACTTCCGTTGTATCCTGGGCCATGGAGCCCTGTTTCCTGCTGGACCAAGAGATCATTGTAGATCTCATACTGAAACAGTAACTAGAGGCACTTTTCGCAGTTCTGGTCTACTGCACTGCCAGCCCAATCTGAGTAACAGATATATGATCTCGTGTGTACGAGATACATTAGGGATCCAATGAGTTGTTTATACAGAGTAGTGTCCACATCTTGTGAACTAGTGGCCGAGTCTTGCAAATTCTTCAAGTTGGTTGTCAAAAATATGCTCAAGGACTTGCAATCCTGCATTCCAAAACTCAGTACAATATCAACAACATACTTCTCTTGTGTTAAGAAGATTTCGCCTAGATTTTGCCAGACTTCAAGGATAAGATTCTTCATTTCAAATTCAGAGGTGAGCTCCCTCTGACACTGAGCTATCAGTTGTTCCTCTCTAGTAAGGAACAAGTCATCCACATACACGACTAGGATCAAGATAAGGTTGTAAACAACCTGTTGGCTTGTTTCTTCTTTGTATGTGGAAGATTCAGCATTGATAAGCTAACTCATAAGGCCTGAATACTTCTGAGGTCTTATACTTTCTCTGAAATTCCTAGCAAGTCTCCTTTTGGAAGGAAGGGCCTTAAGTAGGTCTTTTGGCGGACTTTCAGGCTCTTCAAGTACATCTGGAATTTGAGTAACAAATTCTTCTTCCTCCCTCTGAACTTCTAAATCTGGGATCTCAGAAGAGGGTTCTTCAGCTTCCTTTGGAAGCTCTCCTTTTATTCCTGTCTAATTTTCAATCAAATCCTTGAACTCTTTGATCCAAGATTTCCAATAATGATCATAGTACAAGCACCCACTCAAGGAGGGTGAAGACATAGGCCCATAAATGTCAGAGTGAATCAAATCCAATAAGCCTTTAGATCTATCCTTGCTTCTGGAGAAAGGTTTCTTAGTGTTCTTACCTAGAGCACAAGCTTTGCAAATACCTTCATGTTTGGAAGACATCTATGGCATACCTGTAACCATCTTCTGTAGGCCTGGAGGAGCTGTATAATGAAGGTGTCCAAACCTTCGATGCCACAGCTCACATGGTTCAACTGTGTGATGAACCAAGGCTTGTGTGGAATTTCCGGAAGCCTTATAAAGACCTCCTTCTCGAACCCTAATCTGTACAACTGAGCTTGGTTTCTCATTCTTTGCCCATAGTAGGACTTTCTTGTCCATGAAGAGGACTTTGTAGCCCTTGTCCTCTAAGCTAGCAATAGAGAGAAGGTTCTTCTTCAAACCAGGAACATATAAGACATCATCAATATGCAAAACCATACCTGAATCAAGTTGAAGTGAAGTTGAGCCAACTCCTTCAATCTTGTAAGTGGAGTCATCTCCAAGTTCCGCTTGTGTAGTGAACTTCTTTCTGTAGTTGGTGAGTGCTCCACGATTACCTGTCATATGTCTGGAGGCACCACTATATACTGACTAGGAGTTAGTACTGTCAGTGATAAATCCAGAAAGAGCGGAGATCAGGTAATATTCCCTTCTAGGTTCATCTTCTTCGATAGCCTTAACATTCTTCTTCTTCTTGGGTTTTTCTTCTTCTGCTGCTGCTGCAGCAGAAGCTTGGAACCTTCCTTTGAGCTTCCCCTTAGGCTGCCTGCAATCTTTAGGTGTAAGTACAGCATGAGTGGGCCTAATGGTTAAGAGCATGTGTTTCCTCTTAGGAGGTCACCGGTTCAAATCCAGAGGGGGTAGTGTATGTACACCTTTGTAGACTTTAGCAGTTAAATCGCTGCGCAGAGGGGGGTCCCTTGTCCCACAAACAAGGGGGTCTCATACACCAATTTGGTGTCTCGCTTGGTGGTGACCTTAAAAATAGATTATTATGGTACAGCATGAGTGGGCCTAATGGTTAAGAGCATGTGTTTCCTCTTAGGAGGTCACGGGTTCAAATCCAGAGGGGGGTAGTGTATGTACACCTCTGTAGACTTTAGCAGTTAAATCGTTGCGCAGAGGGGGGTCCCTTGTCCCACAAACAAGGGAGTCTCATACACCAATTTGGTGTCTCGCTTGGCGGTGACCTTAAAAATAGATTATTATAGCAAAGTTCCCAAACTTAAGACAATTATAGCATTCTACCTTTGAAACATCAGTGTGCTTACCTTGGGGCTTCGTTCCCTTCTTTTTCTGAAAGGAGGGTTTCTTGAACTTCCTTGTCTTAGCTGTAAGAGCAAGGTTTCCTTCCCTAGTGCCAATTTCCTTGCCTGAAACTCTTCCTTCTTCTTCCAAGTAATCATGCCAAAGTCTATCAAAGTTTGGCTAATTTTCACGTCCACTCATTGATGCTAGAAAGGTTTCCCAAGAGTTTGGGAGACCATCAACTACAGTCTATACAAGCTCATCATCATCCACGGTAATACCAATAGCAGTAAGTTGATCTCTTACCTATGCAATTTTTGTGAAGAAGGATCCCACTCCTTCATCTTTGTTCATCTTCAGTATCTGAAGCCTTTTCTTCAAAACTCTCTTCTAACTAGGACCCTTCTTTTCATATTGGTCCGTCAAGGTGTCAAAGCATTCTTTGGCAGTCTTCAATTATGTGATGTTGGGCATCAAGGATTCCTTGATAGAGTCATCGATGATCCTTCTAGCCTTTGCTTGTTTCTTCTTGAAAGCAGTCCTTCCAGCATTAGATGTTGGCTCTTCTATGGTGCTAAACACTAAGCGATCAAGGTAATTTTCCTCTATGATGGTTGTGAGCCTAGCCTTCCAAGAGTTGTAGTTCCTTGAACCTTCAAGCTTTTCTTCTGGTCTAAAAATGTTGGTAGCCATCTCTGCTACTAGTCAAATGTCAAGTCTGCAAAATATCCCAAGGTCTAGGAAGACAACAACAATCTGCCTCTCACTCGGTCTTCACATGCTAAGCTCTGATACCATGTTGAATTTTAGCACTAAAATGAATTCATAAAATTTGCAGACTGTAGCATAGATAACAATAACAAGTGCAGTAGATACAAGAACATATCAAAACATCGTACACTGAACACAAGAGTTTTTCACGGGGAAACCTTCAAAAGACAAAAACCCCAAAAGCATTAGTAGTTCATCTCTTAAATGAGATGATTGAGCTTCTTCAATCTTAGAATTCTTAGATGAATGTTTGTCAATAATTCTCAAACCCTAATAGGTTTGAATCACTGATCTGAAAAATCCATAAAAGATATTTTTTACAAAAATTTAAAATTAGGGCTTGCTGCCCTAATTTCTTCCTACTTCTCAAGATCAATTAGTGGCTGCCCAAGACTGTTCTTTCTACTACCCGAGAAGAGTGATAGACTGCCTGAGATCAGACTTAGGGATTCCTGAAGTCAATGCTTCCTGCCCACTTTTAGATTGATATTTCACTGCTGCCAGGAAAACAAGATAAGACACCCTGAAGTAAAATAGGGCTTCCCACAGCAATGCCCAGAAGTAGAGCAGACTACCCAAAGACAGACAGAGGCTGCCTGTGAATCTGAGTAGCTTCCTAAAGGGACTAAGACTGCCCGTGAATCTATTCCAACTACCCTGATGTTTTGTTCAGTTCGTGAGGGCTGCCCAAAAGTTCAACGAGCTGCCCAAGCCTTCTTAACAACCTGCCCGAGAGAGGGGCAAGCTGCCCTTGTTTCCTTTATGACTGCCCGAACCTCTGTTCAGCTTCCCGAGACCTTTTACAGGCTGTCCGTGAAGAGTTAGGGTTGCCTGAGTTTTTCTGTTGACTGCCCGAGAGCTGCCCAGACTCTTCTCTTGTTACCCGAAGTCTTCTCATCCTTTAGCCTGAGCCTTCCCGGGAATCTGTATGGCTGCCTGAATGTGCCAGAGTTGCTATAGGTTTGCCCAAAGTTCTGTCCAAAACCTGTCTGTAGGTTTAGGGCATGCCCGAGCCTTCTATCTGTCAGACCGAGACTTGATGGAACAACTCGGAGATAAAGGCAGCCTACTAGCAGGCTGCCCATGGAGTATGGTTGCTGCCCATAGGTCTAGATAGACTGCCCAAACTTCTGATGTAGATTTCCCATGAACTGTTGGTGGTTTGCTGAGTTGCCCGGGAGAGAGAAGACTGCTTGTGAAGAGGAGAGAGATACCCTAGTAGATTAGGTTCTGTTGTTGATGATGATGATGCCCTAGCTCGTGAAGAAGAGATAGAGTTGTTGTAAGCAGTGTTACACGGGGACGCGTCCCAGAGGTTCGGGGACGCGTTTCGGAGTTTCGGGCATCCCGGAAACTCCGAAACTCCACCCGAAACATTTTGGGACGTCCCCGTTTTGGCGAGACGTGGGGGGACGCAAGCCGAAACGTTTCGGTGGGTGGTGAAACTTGGGGGGACTTCCTGGCGTCCCCCCCCCCCCCCCCCCTGAAACTCCGAAACTTCGCCAAGACTTCCTAAGGATATTTTCGATTTTTTAAAAAAAAATTTCTTAATTTAAAAAAAAAGTTAAAAAAATTTAAATAATTCATTAAAATTATAAATTTTATAAACTTATTATACTTATATTATATAACTGATATTATTTAATATTTATATGTTATTTATAAAGTTAAATTATTTATAAAGTTTTTAAAAATTAAAAAAAATCAAAAACTAAAAATAAAAAGTTTAAAAAATTTAAATAATTCATTATAGCTTGGACTCTATTTATAGACTATAGTTATTATTCATACCGATGACTAAGTCTTTGACTCTTTCCTATTTTTGAGCAATCTTAATTTACTATTTTAGTATTTAGTATTTCAATGTATTTGACCTTTAGTGTTATTGTTTATTGTTCAGTGTTTACTAGTTTAGTCATTTTAAATTTATTGCAATTTGCAATGTCTGTTTCAAATTAAAAATTAAAACTTTAATTATTTTGTTGATGTGCAGTATCATACTATCTAGATTCTAGTATCATTGATTCATTTTCAATCACTTAAAACTTTAAAACTTAAAAGTCAAATCTGAAGATTATCAAATATGATGTGCATGTTAGTCATAGACTCATATTGATACATAATAGATTTATAAATTATTATTAATATAATGATAATCTTGATGAATCCTGTAATGTGTTTGAACTTTGAATTTTGCATTTACATTGCATGGTTGCAGATTCCAGAATGATGAATGTTTGTTATTGTTGGGATTTATATTTTTCATATTTTTAATATTTTTAAAATTTGTATGACTATCCCGTCCCGCCGTCCCCGCTGAATTTCTCTAAAATTTGGGGGTGGTCTCCACATGTCCCGAATGTGCGTCTCCCCGAACCAGCGTCCCGCCGTCCCGGAACCTTGGGGGAACATTGGTTGTAAGTGATCACCAAGGATCAAACCCTAGCTTAGGGTTTCTTTGTAACAAGAGTGGATGCCCTAGCTAGAAACCTCCATGCTAGGGTATAACCACAAGAAATTTCTTCTCTTCTAAGACCAGCGAAAAGCTTCTTTGAGGCAGGTTGATAATCATGAGCAAGTGTGTGTAATAATGAAATAGATTGATCTTCTTTTATAGCCTTTGAATCACCTGTAAGTGGACCAAAACTCAAAAGAACAAAATAATATTATTTTGTTCTTTTATCTTTTTTACTTTTACCTTTAGTGGTACTAAAGGTCTTTTTGCACTTTCACTTTGACTCCTTAGTGCTCTAAGGGTCCTCATGTAATTTTTACTTTTACCTTTAGCCTTCTTCAAGTGCCCTATGGTCAATACAAGTGGCCCTTCACCCCCACTCAAAGCATATCATCATAAATAGAGAGAATTACTAATGCTTTTATCTCACACTCCATGTGACACCAATATCGGGTACTAGGTGTCTTAACCAAGGGTAGTTAAACCTTGGAGAAGATCACAAAGCCCACAGATCAAGGGTCGGAGTGCCTCACATGCCCAGACCTGGTCTAGGGCTTATAGTGATATCCTGGTAACAGACCAGGTGCCTCAACCATAGGTTGCATAATTTGATCCAAGGTCAAATACTTCATAACAGACCAAGCGCCTCCATTCTCCCGGAGAATGGCCCTCAGCCCTAGGGTGAGATCCCCAGTACTAGACTCGGTCATATTCCTGGTAACTAACCAGGTGCTTCCATTCAAAGAATGGCCACTCAGCTCTAGGCTAAGTCCCCCAGTGCTGGGCTGGTTCCACATCCTGGTCCCTGACCAGATGTCTCCATTCAACAAAATGGTCACTCAGCTCTAGGATGAGTCCCCCAATGCTAGACTGGTTCCACATCCTGGTCCCTAACCAGATGTCTCCATTCAACAGAATGGCTACTCAACTCAAGGTTGAGTCCCCCAATGCTGGGTTGGTTCCACATCCTGGTCCTTGACCAGATGTCCCCATTCAACAGAATGGCTACTCAACTCAAGGTTGAGTCCCCAGAGCTGGACTGGTTCCACATCCTGGTCCCTGACCAGATGCCCCCATTCAATAGAATGGCTACTCAACTCAAGGTTGAGTCCCCCAGTGCTGGACTGGTTCCACATCCTGGTCCTTGACTAGACGTCCCCATTCTCCTAAGAGAATGGCTCTCGATGTTGCACAGGAAAAATCAACATGGTGTTGATCTAAGTTATTTGCAAAATTCTTAGTTTCAGTATTAACATCATCTTAACTCCTAGAATAGTTGTTTTCCTTTCATAGATTAACAACCTTAGATTATTTTTATGGGGACCACCCCCTGGGATTCGCTAGAAGAGAGCCTAGACTGAGGAGTCAAGATCAAGTGACAAAACTTGACTTTTGCTTACCCCTAAGGCCGCACCCAGTGGCTTGAAAATTTTTGCCACGTGACTCGAGGTGTGAATTAGGCGGCAACAATGCCACAGATAGAAAGAACACTTCAGGATGCTGCTTTAGTTTAGGATCTAGGGTGATCTCTTGGTTTAGCAAGAAGCAATCAAGTGTGGCACTGAGTACAGCCGAAGCAGAGTACATTGCAGCTTGTTCAGCTAGTTGTGAGGCAGTATGGCTTCAGAAGCTAATGTCATTTGTTTGATCTCAAGTTAGAGGCGACCTGTATCCTTTGTGACAACTAGAGTTGTGTGAAGTTGTCCAAGAACCCAGTGTTCCATGACAAGTCGAAGCACATTGAGATCAAGTATCACTATATTCGATATATGGTGCAGAGAGAAGCAGTGAAGCTCCAGTATGTGCCGACGGACAAGCAGACAACTGATGTTTTGACCAAGCCTCTGGCGAGAGTGAAGTTTGAATACTCTAGGGACAAGCTTGGAGTTGTGCAGATCAGTGTCCATCGCGAGAAGAAAGCCCTAGATGGGATCTAGGCTTGCATTCGATATGAAACAGGACTGACCCTACAGAGTTTCGCATTCAGTATGAAACAGGACTAACCTTGCGAAGACATCCAGTATGAAATAGGACTGGCTCTGTGAAGTCCTAGATGTGATCTAGGCCCGCATTTAGTATGAAACAGGACTGACCCTGCGAAGGCATCCAGTATGAAGCAGGACTAGCACTGCAGAGACCCGCATTCAGTATGAAACAGGACTGACCCTGCGAAAGCATCCAGTATGAAACAAGACTAGAACTGCAAGGTACACCCAGCATGAAAAAGGGTTGGCACTATACGGATATGATTGATGAAGTCCTAGATGGGAGCTAGGCCTACATCAAGCATGAAACAGGGTTGGATCTGAAAAACTTCCGAGGACGGATAGCTTCGGAAGATGTCAATGGTCGACAAGATGGGAATTGGATCCAGAGATGATCCAACAATGATGTCTAGAGACTGTGTCCAGTTGTGACGAAGACCAGGTCAAGAGAATACCTTCCTAGTTAAGAGGGAGTGCTGTTGAAAATGTAGCTTCGAAAGATATTATATTGTATATTATTATTGTATTTTATTGTACCTCCATTGGAGATGTTTTTCCTCCGTTCGGAGATGTCTTTATTGTATTTCGTCATGCCAGAATACCAAGGTAAAACCTTCGTTGTAAGTCGGGGCAACAGTCCCCAGAAGAGATATTGTAAAATGTATTTTGAGTCTCCCAAGAGACAAGTCAGTCCTGTTAGGTTAGGAAGTCAGCCCCACTTAGGTTTTAGGTCAGTCACTTGAAGAATATAAATAGGGAGGTGCCCTCCCTCATTTAGACACCCACTCACTCATTCAAGTTTGCTAAAGAGAGAGAAAGACAAGTGTGCCAGTGGGAGAAGAAGAAGAAGTTGTCGAAGATATCTTTTCTCTGGGTATTCTATCTTGGTTTGACATTGTACTTAGTGACGGAACTATTCTGAAGAAGTTTGCGGGGTTTTCCAGCTACTGTCCCCTCTGCTATCGCCCTAGCAACAATTCCACCCTCCACTAAAACATGGCAAAGTAGAGGCCCACACCATAGGAGAGTACATGTGACAAGACCATGAGTCCATATGACAAGATCATGAGTATATGTGGCTAGATAGTTGCTAAATTGGAAGAGATGTCTGTCATGAGTACCATATATTTTTTCATCATGGAAGAGTATATACAAGGCAAAGATGCATGATATGAATTAGAGGATGAATGTGCGGATTGGTATATGGATAGTTGTAATGTTTGGGATGACAACTACTTCCACATTCTTTTTGATGAATCTTCTATTTCATATGGAGAGCAACTAGTGGCGAAAGGACAACTACAATCAGCCTCTTCTACAGTAGAAGACTTCCTCTTAGTTCCATCATTTCCCTACTCTCTAGAGGTTTCACATCCTTTGGATAGTTATACTTCTTTGGAGCCTCAAGGGAACCACACTCAACAGTTCATGGAGCTTCAATTTCATCAATGGGGTGTCAACGGCTTCCCACTGGCCCAAGGTTTTGGGATGAGTGCCTTCAACTATTTCACCATGGCCATTAGAACTCGTACATGGGATCCAAGCTTAAGATGGTGCATGTTGGACGACATCAGCAAGGTGGCTCACACTAGTGCTTGGGACCCTGGATCCTACTTCAGCATGGAAGTCAACGTTCACCCATGGGACCTTGGATTATGGTCGTACAACTCCACATCAAGCATTGAGGACAATGCTTACGTAAGGACGGTGGAGTGTTATGACCCTCCCTAAGGTTGTAATGTGGGGCTCAAAGGGCCCATTAGAGTAAGAGCGGAGGCCATTCGATGTAAAATGGACTAGGTCCACTATATTGTTATTATTAAATAAGGCCCACTGAGTTAGTAGATAAATGTAGCAAATAAATGTAATGGGACCCCATTAAGAAATTCCACTAGGTAGTTAGGAGGTTAGAATGTATTGTGATTCTATAAATAAGGATGGAAGTCTCCTAATGAGGGGTGTGGAGAATATTGTATATCAAGATTAGCTCATTAGGAGGTAACCCCCTTGAAGAGGCAAGTACCAGAATCAAAATCGGCAATAAATTGACGAGGTAAAAGAGTGAAGACTTTGAATTGGATGGCGAAAAAATCGGGAAAAAATTGGTAAATTTCAGACTTCAGTTAACCCCTACCCATGATCATTGCCCCTTAACACGTGAGTTGAGTCCTGCCCAAGTCACTTCCCCTTTACACTGTTTAAACTTCAAAGTTTCAATCTTTGTCGCTGTTGGCCACCCCTTCACACTGTTCATAGTCACGACTCACAACACTATTCACAGTAATGACTCGCACTGCACAGTTCACAACTGAGTAACGAGTGAATTCCTGCAAAGGTGGGTAGCTACAACCCACTTTGAAGATGATCGTCACTGCTCCTTTGCACCAGCTAGAAGAAAACAAGGGACGCAAACGAATACACCCACAACAAACGAAGAAATGAGAAAACACAATCAAAACCAGGTTTTTATCAATTTTCAAGCATGCAAAGTCGCAGACCAAAATAACGCGACTAAAACTCAGGAAAATGTTTAAATCATGAGTCAAAATCGTGTTGACTGGGTCAAATCAGTCAACCCCAGTAAAAGTCAGCCCAGTTTAAATCAGCTTGTTTAGGGTCGGATCCAGATTTAAATAGGGAAATCATGATTTAAAGGGTGATTCTGGTAACTATGGGGTTGATTCATCCCATCAAAAGAATCATTTCCATAATTATTAAGTTGGAACTTAATGGATATCTCTTGTGTTGTTTCATATTGCTGATATCTCGTGTATTATCTAAATTTCATATTTGGTCTATAACACTCTAGAATTGCTTTGAGGGCAATGGTGGCATAGCAACCAAAGTGACATTGTTCTCTTTTGCCTGAGTAGCAGCACCACTACTCCCATTCTGGACCGATTGTTGGATGTGTTGTTCTGAGGGAACCTCTTGGGATTATGTGCCTTTGAATGTGATGGAATATTTATTGTTGCTTCCCAAGTTTGATGGGGAGGAGCCTAGTGACAAGCTGTTTAAGTTCATGCATGTCTTTTTGGAGACTAGAAGTCTCTCTGTGGAGACTCGAAATATGCTTGATCACTTTTCATGCATGTCAATCAAGATTCATCCTAATGGGGGCCCATGGTCAGTCAACTACCACATGAATGACAGGTGTGCAGCTTGGGAAAATGCAGTTATCAGATAGTGTTATGCCAATTTCTGATTCTCCTAGTCATAATAAGTTAGGCTAAACATATTTAGTTCATAGTAACGCGGTGAGCAGAACAATATGGATAGCCTTGTTTTGGCTGTTTACTGCTGGCAATGGTAGAAGGAAGTAAATCAGACTGTTGAGATTCAATGTAATATATTTAATGTTAATTCTGTAAAGGCGGAGGCGATCTTAGGATCTGCCAATGCATTCTAATTTTGGATATTGCTAATGCACTGTAATTTTCAATATAGTTTTTTATGTAGATATTTGTAGAATGAGAAGCACCTTCTCTGATATCTGGGAACCCCATACAAAGTTAAGAGGACCAAAGCAATATTGTATTTCTAGAAATGAATTATATAAGCTTTGGCACTTACCAAGGATTATGCATTAATAAGTTTCTTTCTCTGCATCATAATCTGGACTCTTAAGTAAAAGAGAGAATCAAATTAGTGAAAATATTGGAAGAAAAAGAATGACTCACCTTTTAAGATACCTCCTTCTGTGTTGAGTTTAAATTTGTTGAATTGGATAAGCTCATTCAGCTTTCCAATCTTTTGAACATCAGACTTCAATCTATGTACAGAAATTGTAAGATGGTTCAAGGCATAGCCATTAACAAGAGTCCATGCTGCATACTCACTTTCGCTGCGACACTCCAGCAACATATTAGTAGTTACCACAGAAATCATAAATACTACAACCAATCAATATGACTGCTTTCAGTATAATGCTTGATAAATATATTGGCAAATGTATATAATTGAGAATGTTGACTAGAACATAAAGATAGGAAGGCGAAGGAAATTCCAAAACATAATCACCACATTACAGTTCCTAAATATGGATAGTTATTTCTTCAGTTTAACTTTATAACTCCAATAATTCAGGCATTGAAGCAGACCAAGCATAATACCTTCTCATTAAGAAAAGTGCATGGAAGTTCTTTAAAAAATCAAGCTACATTTAGTTACCTCTATAACAAAGCTGTGGGAATAGTCACATGCATATTTATAAGTCATAAGATATTCTAGTTATATTGTCGTTCAAGCCTAAAATGGAGTTAGAAGAGAAGCCTTAAGGAAAGCCTGAAGAAAGGCATACAACAGAATCTAAGCAGGTCATATATGAGAAGTAGCAGGGCACACCAAAAAGTAAAATGTAAACAATAATATTAAGCTATCCTCATGAAAACTGGCAAAAGAAATACAAAGTAAATATTAAAACTGGAAACTTCCAGGATTGGCAACAATCAAAATTATTGAAAATGTTCACATCTCAATTTTCAAATGCTCAAAATTCAAATGTCCCTTCAGGAATAACAGAGTTGAATTGGAAAAACATTATCCAAGTTAGAAAACCCATAATCCATTGATATAAGCAAGATCGAACATAATTTTGGTCAGCATGTAATAGGCAACGGACCTGGCCAATTGTTGATAATCAGAGAACAGAGGTGTTGGCCATGTCAAAGATCCCAAAACGCTTGCAAGAGCAGCATATTTGCTCCCACTAGAAGAGATACTTGTGTATTTTTTTATTATTGCCTGTTCACACAAACAGCAACATCTAAAGATCCTTTGTTTTCCTCATGCAATAACGAGATGCTTAGATTCAAAAGAATTAAGCCTCAAAAAGTTGCTGAAAAATGACAAACTTGGTAGTTTGTTTCACATACATATATATTAAAAAGAAGCTCAGTTTCAAACAAATAACTAAGATAAGATTTGCAATCAACAGATAATAACTAAAGTACTGGTCAAAATACTAAATAAATATACATTAAACTGCTATAAATTTGAAATTGCTGGTATTGATCATAGGGAATACAACCATCTACTTGCCATGTTAATAACATTTATTTACAAAATCTTAAAAATAAGAAATCAAACATCCAAATCACATGAAAGAGGTATATACTACACAAGGTAACGCTGGACTAGTCTACTCAACCATAAAAATGAAAACAAAGTGACCATTTTTCATTTTGGAAAGTATTATCATTCATTAGAAAATGAAATAATTTGAAGAAAATGAAGACAATTTTCTGGAAGAAAGCATTATCATTCATTAGCAAACAAAACAATTTGAAGGAAATGAAGACAAAAATTTTCTTCAATTACAAACCTGAGCTTCGGGACTTAGCTTGTCAACTAGGAGCTCTGAGATAAAAATTCTTGGCAATGGTCCATTTACACCTTCTCCATTGCAATTCAAAAGATGCTGAGGTGGAGAAAACCATAGTGCTCTCAAGTGCTTCGCAGGAAAACTTAATTCTCCGCGAGCAACGTAGCCAAAATCAATGAAAAACTGTGCAAGTGCACTGATTCCACAATTGTCCACCTTCAAGGACAAAAGGAAAAACAGGTCAAGTTTAGATCTATATGTTGGATTGAATTTTAGGTTCATGAATCAAAATAATCATTCGACTACAAGCTATGTGCTACTGTCCTGTCATTGTAAATAAAATGTGGCATGGGAAAATGGTTGACAAGAATAAACATAAAAATCGAGGTGAGACTTAAATTCATACATTAAATGTGCGGAAGGCAAAATGATCATAGCAAACTTGACCCCCATCATATGTCCGAACAAGATCCAGAACAGAACTAACTGTTAAATTCTTACTAAGATATGTTTTCTCCATTGATGCCAATGCATCCCTGAAAAATGTTTCTGAAATCTGCAAGACACCAACAACTTTGGTAAAAAATAATAAAGTCTCATTAACAATGAATCCAGAAACATAGAACTAAAAATGCAAAATAAGGTGCTTGACGACCAGATTCTTTTACATCATTAGCTGTTACCAAAAACAAGGAATGTAAATTTGTGATATATTGATAAATGCAATGAGATTAAGAAGCATTACAAATATTAAGTACAAACCTAATGACCCATGAAGGATGGGCATGCAATTACATACAACAATTATACAGCAATATGAATCAAGTTAAAAATAGAAAATGCTCATCACAGCAGAAGCAAAATCTCATGCAGAGAAAAATGAGATTGGACATGAGCAAGATGTTGAAAGGAAAGACATCTAAGCAAAACACTTAGATCGGTATAATAGATTAGCTCCAACAAAAGAATATATCACAAATTTCAAAATGAACCACTGTGATCAAATTGGATGTTGGTATAAATTTAAGGGTTGCCATCACCACAACCATGCAAAGAGTATTTACTGATGACGATAACTACTACTAAGTAGTAAGGAATAGTGGAATCAAATCTCTGACAAGAGGTTTTCCAACTGACTTTGCATCTGTTACTCTATTTAATAACTGTTCTACCCATTGAATCAAGGCTTGGACTTCCTCATTCAAACCTTAGACTTCCCACTCTGCTATACATATTCCCAGATATGCAGCAATGGGAGTTAACTGCACAAGAGGGACTAATAAAGTTCAATTTTAAGCCTTGGTAGACATATTACATCATCAGTTGCAGAAATTGCATGACCAACTTAATCATCGCATAATTGTTTGTATACTAATAGTTTTCCATCCTAAACGAAATCCAGTCCAGAAAATAATAAATATATAATCAACTTTGAAATTCAAACATAACTGCACATTTGCAATAGGGAAAATTTTAAGGATCCATTCTTATCTTAGGGTAGAGAAATGAACAGTAATAAGATTGAAAGGAGAGGATCACATGATGGGAAGATGACTAAGGTTTCCACAGGTCTAAGTTAATCCAAGCCAAGGAGTCACTTTGGCTTGGTATGAGAACTTTCTTAACTTTTTAGAAGACATCCTGAGCAAAGAATATCTTTGTCAATCTCCTTTCCTTTACTCTTATTCTAAATCTTGTACAAGGTCATAAGGGGCTCAAAGAAGCAGGGTAACTCTCCCCAAACTTTGGTGAAGTGGATCAACCGGTGAAACATCAATCAAGGTATGGAGCCAGTACAAGAATTAAGTGCAGAATTGATAGTGGGGTATCCTGGACAAGTACTCGAACCAAATCCCCAATGATCTAAAGTTTAAGGATAGAGCTGGATATGCTCGGCCTCATTTAGCATCCTGTTACCCAGAAGAAGCTTTGGGAAGAAACTGTCAGCTCCAAGAAGAATATGCCTTTGTAAACTCTGAAACCTCTTCGATATGCCACTTGAAGATAACAAACATGTGATGTATGTTGGCTATACAATCAGGTTGAGTGGGGAGCTAGGAGCCATAACCCAAGTTCAGTAGATATCCAAGCTTCTAGAGGTAATCAGCACAAGATCTCCAATACAGTCTAGGGGCCGTGAAGGAAAGAAAACATCAAGAAGAAACCAAGCTTAAACTTGGTGCTAGGTGAGGATATCTATATGAACCAAGTCATAGACATGGCTTCTCAAGTGCTCGTCAATAGGTTTTATGGACACAAAATCTTTGAATCTAATTTGAGATCCTAGATAAAGGAATCGTGAGGGCCGCAGTTGGGTTAGGCACCAAAGTTCTATGGAAATTTCATGCACTCAGGCAATTAATACAAACTGAAAATTCAACTTCTTCCTAAAAGATTTATCAGATCTTAGCCCTAGAATTTTCAGCCTTTAGGATTGTCGTAAATTAAGGTGTAAAACGGCAGTGAAAAGATCACGATAATTTACTTTTAACAGCCCCAAACTTCATGGCAATTCAAACTGAAAGGATGCCAAACCAAGACATAAGTTTTCAGCCCTTCTAGAGCAGCTTATCGGCCAACAATGAGACCTGAAAATGTACTTTAATAGCAGTATAACAGCAGTAAATGCAGCCCCTTACATTCTTCCTTCAGATGTCAAATCAACTAACAATTTTCTCTTATTCTTATGTCAAATCAGCAAGACATAAATCACTATAAATAACAAAGCATAAAGCACATATAGCTGGAAATTTAAATTCTGCAAATGGCACAAGATATAGACAGCTAGAAATTCAAAATCTGCAAATGGCACATGATCTGGACAATTGGTGATCCAGGTGGAAATTGGTGGCCACCCACCTGCTCCATTGAGTTACCACAATTCTCCATCTTCTTAGCAATTTTCTACAGTTTTTCAGGTTCCAAACTTACAAGGCCGTTTTGAGGCCCTAAATGATGTTTTTTGGCCAATCAAGGGGCTAGGGGTTTCCATGGTATGCCCTGGCCCGAGTCAAAAGTTCTAATCCTCAATTAGTTCTTTCCAACGAGTTGTCATGCGTCCTAAACGGAGATTGCATGCAAAATTTGCACCCCAAGGAAATTGGCGTATCACTAGCCACCTTGGGGCCCACAAATCCTTTTGGCACTTCATCTCCTAGGATTAAGTTTTTGGATGTTTAGAGTTTTTTCCTCTTTATGCTTATGACAAAAGGTCCTTTTCAATATCTTTGTAATCAGCTCTTGTGAATGAGTGTTGCTAACACATCTCTCTTCAGAAATAAGCTACAACCATCTTAGCTAGTTTGTATTGCTTTTTAGTTTACAATGTTTTTCCATTCCATTCATTAATAGAATTCGTCTTTACTATACTACTGTGATTTTTGAAAAATATTTGTGTGTGTGTCCATTTTATATTGTTGCCTTCATTTCGTTCTCCAAAAAATCCAAATCAGTGGTATCAAAGCAATCTGCTCTTGTTCTTTCTCAGGGCATGTCCCCAATGAAATCAAGATATCGAGAGTTGGGTCTCGAACTAGTTGAGCTTGGGATAACCACTCTCGTTGGCCCAAGCATCCTGACATGGTGGGAGAAGAAAAGAGACATGACAGAGCAGGAGATCCTATTAAGTTGTTGCTCAAGGAATCCCTCGCACAATATAGGAATGAGATGACGAATAATTTTTTCCAGATCCTTCGACGATAGCGTAGACACCTTCAACAAGAAGCCAATTCTGAGGTGTGACTCCCTTTAAGGTACAAGTTAACTTTGGCATTCCCTTATTTGAAGGCCTGATAGATGCAGATGCTTTGGAGAAATGATTAAATCTAATAGATGGTTACGACTCTGTTCCAAAAAAATTCGATAGCAAAAAGATCACCTTCCCACTCCTTAAGTCTCTCCCCCATGTCAAAGATTAGTGGGATGGTTATTATGAGAGGCATGTCGAAGATGAGTCTAAAATATACAAGACATCCCACTTGGGAAGCTTTTGTTGATGTCGACAAGGAGGATTTCTACCTTATTGGAAACTATTATGACCAATACATGAGATGAACAACTCTGCGTCAAGAAAGAGAGCAAGCAGTGTCGAAGTTCACTAATATATTCCATACCTTGTGCTCAAAGCTACGTATCAAAGACTCTGAATGGAACTTGGTCCCGAAGTACTATAGTGGCCTACACAGGTACATCAAGATAGAGATAGATTTCACGGACATCTCCTCATTGGGAGTTTCCTATCGGTATGTTGTCAAGATCGAGCACAAGTTTAAGTAAAAGAATAAGAGGGAGTTTGGGTTTGCAAATCAACTACAGCAGAATCCTGGTAAAGGAAGCCCTAACTCACAAAACAAAGCACAGAGCATGGCCAAAATCATGACAACCAAGACAAGTCGCTGGTAAAGAAGGGTAACAGAAAATCAAAGGAGGACACCAACAAGTGGTGTGAGTTCCACAAAAGCCCTTGGCACAACACTAATGAATGTTGCTTTAAACAATCATTGTTGGCTGAGATGAAATCCTCAGAGCCGAACTTTGGCTTAGAGGGAAAGCAAATCATTGATGTAGAACCTACTGCCACAATCGCAACTGCAAAGATCCAACTAGAAGAGTCAAAGGAGCCCAAGGAAGGGGAGAAACTCTTCCATTCACAACTATGCGTGAAGGGGGATTTGCTACATATCATTGTTGATAGTGGTAGCCAGAAGAACATGTTCTAGGTCAAGGTCATCAAGAGATTGAAGATGTCGACAATGCCACACCCCTAATCATACACCATCAGTTGGATGAACCAGGGACAAGACATCCGCATCATTCAACTATCTTGTCTATCCTACGGCAACGATCCCTTCAAATATGAGGAACCGTGTGATGTTGCCCCACTTGAATTTTGTGATGTTCTTTTAGGAAATCCCTATATGTGGAAACAACATGTTGTTTATGAGTCAAAGCCCTGTAGTGTCATTGTTACTTTGGAAATCCAACTCTACAGGATAACTGAGGTAGTCTCGACTGCTGCAATTCCTTTGATCTTCGTAAAACAATCTCAAAAGGTTATCTCTTAGATTGGGACATTTGTCCTCTTCATGGTTTGGTCAGAAGGTGGACGGAAGGTCACTGCAACTGCCACAACTCGACACAAGGTCCCTTTAAACAACAAAAGCAAGTGGACAAATTGTAGAAGATTACAAAGATATATTTGCCTCGCCAAAAGGGGTGCCTCTACACTGCCAAGTTAAACATTAAACTGATTTGATACCTGGTCCTCCTTTACCTAATGGCCCAGTATATAGATGCTCTCTTTTGGAGATGTTGTCATATACATAGAAGCTGGGCTACCATTGATCCTGAGCAAGCCTGAGCATTTCTTTAATCCAATCCTTTACTTTGAGATCAATTGATGATGAGCTTCCTGTTGATGATCACTCTCATTCAGTAGATCTAGAGCATGCATTTCAACTAGTTCTATGCCATCACTGAGCCTCATGAGTCATGACCCCAAATTCGGTGACTGAGTTAGCCATTTTCATGACCCACAGTGGAGTTTATGATAGTTCCCATGATGTATAGCAGTAGCAGTTGTTTCAGTGCCCTTCAAATTGTTAAGATCGATTGCAGGTATATGACCCAGGTGACATTATGGATTTTGATTTTACTTTGTTGTCTATTTTAGTTGTGAGACTCAGTTAATAGTGGTTTTATGTTGGCGATGCTTTATTGATTTTACTGGAATCTAAAGTATAAGTGATCTCGTTGCTATTTCCAAGAAATTCCCTTGTGTACTCATTGGTCATGCCCTACTTGTAGTATTGATTTGGTCATTTCCCTTAGGGAACAAAACTTGCTAGCCTTGGCACCACCTTCATTGTATCCACTCATACGTTTCCTTCCCTTCTTAATGTTTAATCTTGACTTGTTACTTGACTAGTGACATCTAGGATTCCCCCCACCTTCACCTTTATGTTGGTGTAACACCCCGGTTTTGACCCCGTTTGCATTACATATACATGATACATATATTGTAAATAATCATGGTGCGGAGCTAGAGGCAAAGGCCCCACCATCGATTTAGTTACGCTATGTTTCGGATTGGAATTGTCACCGATGGTATATTGGGACATACGGCATATATTAAGTTGTGGCATCATGTAACTATGCATTTTAATTAAATAACCCCAACCAGCTATGTTCACTGCAACCAAATTGAGAGGGGGCATGATTTCCTAAGGTTAAGGGAGGGATTGATAAACCTGGATTCCGTGGGAAAAGCCATGTGTCACCATTCTTTTTGCTCACCTTCCCTTGTCTCATCCAACCACCACCTTAATTGTTTTGTTGTTAGTTGGGGCATCTATTTGCTGGCAGGAAAACCACTACGCTCACGCCTGCACTCTCTCCACGACGCGCCTTTTGGGTTGCGGATGGTCTGTCCACTATCCCGATCGTGAGTTGTTCGGTTTCCCCATGCAGAGCGGAGTTAAAAGGGATTACAATCCATTGTGTGGGGGTTCGTTCTCCTCTTCCTCACCAATTGTTGGCCTGAGGATCGATTCTTCCTCTTGTTCACGCTGAAAGTCTATGTTTTGACTCCACCATTGTTGGACTGTGAAATGTTGCCATGGTTTTTCACTGTGGGATGTTTTCTGTGGTTTCCTTGGTGATATGTCTTCCTCCTATCTATGTTGAGGATCGGTTTCCTGCCTGCATTCCTATTGTAGTTTCCCAGATATTTCATTATTGATTGTGGACTGTGGTTTTCTTTTGTGGTTCGTTGGCTATTGTTTCCCACATTTGTTGGCTAAGTTGCCTTTGCGATTTGGGCTGCTGTAGATCGTTGTGGAAACGTTTTGGCCACGATAGGGCCAAGAACGATTCAGGGGTTTGTTTTCCCCTGTCAAAGCTTTAATTGTTGGTTTGTTGCATGAATGCAGTGGTTGGTCTTCAAACTGCATTGGAGTGGTGATGAGGGCCTGATGTGCTTGACAAACCTGGTGTGTTTGGGAACCACACAGACAAAGCTAGAGGGATGGCTTTCTTCTCCACAACCCCTGAATAGCACTGGAAGGGAGATCAGGGTCTGAGAGACTGCATTGCAGAGAAAGGACTGATTTCCTTGTGTTGGGTGTGTGTGGGTGTCATAGAAGCCAGGCTGATTCTGGTGTAGGTGTCTTTAGCTCTTCAATGAGCTCACCAGTTTAACATTTAGCCTTTCCCAACTCCTAGATGACTTGATAAACCCAACTTTGTTAGCTTGGCTGTTCCGATGTTCGCCTGATAAACCCAACTGTATTGGCTTGGCTGAACTGTGTACCCTTGTTGTGTTGTTATCCTTGGCTATGTGTAAGCCTGTTAGTTCCTTATTCCTTGGGAAATCATGCCCGGCTCGGGGGTGGCAGCATTGCTGAGAGATTAAGGAGCACGCGGGCCTATGGTTGGGTGAAACGTTGCAGCGACGTAGCTGGTTGCGGGACAAGTTCTCATTAAGATAAGTATTCTTGTCTGACTTGTGTCTGCAATCATATTTACCATTGATGAATGATAATGTACATGTGAATGTTGTAATTGTATATGAATGCATGTTGTTTTTCTTTCGCTATGCATATAGTATGTTTTATGTTTTTAAGTATCTTGCTTCAGCATTATATGTATGTATGTTCATGTTCATGGGGGCTAGATGCCCGAATGATTTGATGTATGGTAGCGTCCTCTTCGTCGGTCGAAGGGTCGGGGACGTTACAGTGTGGTATCAGAGCGAGGTTGCAGCATGGGCCTGAATGGGCTGTGAAGATGCAGTGACAGAGCTTATGTTGTAGCATTTGGGCCTTAGAGGGCCATGAAAGATCAGTTAGCTGAGGCAGGTTGCTTACTGCCCAGAAGAAACCAGGAGGAAATGGGTGAATGACAGGAAAATTCATAAAAATTTCTAAGTGCCAGAATTATCAACTCATCGGAAAACTTAGTGAGAAGTTCTTCTGATGCAGCGGAAGAGCTAGTCTGAAGGTCACCCGACGTGGGACAAACAACCTTGGTTTCAGAAAATTCTCTAAGTGCTTGGCCGTCGGCACATCGAAAAACTTAGACAGATGGACCTCCGATGCAGACCCGGCAGCGGCGAAATTGGTTAGACGGATCGGCGACATCTAGTTGATCGACCACCCGACGCCGACCATCGACGCCACTAAGTTGAAGGGATCGCCGATGACACGTCGACGGAGGTTAAGTAAATCAATCGACGACATTTAGCCGTTTGGACCGTCGACAGCGACGGAGAGGAAATTTCGGAGAAAACCTTGCGAAGTAGTGAAACCATTGGCGATCGACGATGATTAGTTAATCGCATCGCCGATGCCTAGATGATCAAGTTGCTGATGCGGCGAAAAGTTTGGCGACTACATCCGAAGAGATCGGTTGATTGTGCACCGCCGTTGCGGCCGGCTAGAGGACTATCCTTCCGACGGATAGAGTCCCCGACCGCCGATGCCGCAGAGGATAGTTGTTCCGACGGCCGATACGGTGGAAGACAGAGGAGAAAAAATTTCAAAATTTTCTCTAGGGCACGAGATCATCGGCCATCGAAAAATGTTAGTGGTATGGGTCGCCGATGAACATCGGAAGAAGTTAGTGGTTCGTGCGCCCGCCGTTGCGAAAGTCTAGTGCACTAATCTTTCGATGGATACAGGTTTCGACTGTCGATGTCGATTAAGTTGTGCTTCAGATCGTCGATCGGAAGTTATTAGGGGATCGGACCGCCGATCGAAAAAGGTTCAACGTTGATGAACCGCCATTGCAGCCGCCTAAGGGACTGCCTGTCCGATGAAATAACGGATCTGATTGCCGACGGATAGAAGCAGTTGCGGCTGCCTAGTTAACTATTCACCCGATGAGAAGTGCATCCGAGCGCCGATGCCACAAAGATTAGTTGCTCCGACCGCCAACAAGCTGTGATCCGCGGAAACCCTCGAAGGTTTGTTGGCCGCCGTTGCGAAAGCCCTGACAACTAGCCATCCGATGCACAAAACACTCGACCGCCGATGGAGCGGTTAGTCTATTTTACCGCCGATGAAGTTCAGAGTGATAGATGATTATGGACCCGATATGGCAGACGAAATTAGACAAGCGGATCGTCGATAAAACTCGGAATAGTAGACCATTGCAGGCCCGATACGACGGAAGGAAATTAGACAAACAACCGCCGATACAGCGGAGAAAATTAGACGTTTTAGCCGCTGAAACGCCGGAAGGTTAGTAAAAAAAGGACTCGATGAACAGTCCTTGGCATCGTCGATGTCGATCGGAAGTTAGAAGATTTGCCCGTCAGAAATTAATAAGGAAGAGACCTGAGGAGAAGGAAAATCTTGGGTTTTCAAAGTGGAATTGTCTCAGCAAATTCCAACTATTTCAGTAGATTTCAGCAGACTGTTTTTATGAATTTCCAAAAAAAGGAAGGTAAGTAATTTTGAATTACATTAATGATATGCATCTAACAATTTGCTACTAACACGTTTGCAGAATTATAGACACCTCCAAGAGCAGTATTCCAGGAAGAACAGTGTGGTAAAGCAAGAGGTGGTTTAGTCATGAGAACTCATGATGGATATGATGCTTGAGATTCTTACGAGCGTGCAAGAGATGCCATGGGAGAAAATGTCCGTAATGGAAATGATGACATAGAGTCTAATGGAAGGAGATTCCAAGAGACACCGTCAGATGTTGCAGCCACCATGAGAAGCTTGATTAAAGCCCAGGAATAGCAGCATCAGTTGAATGCTGCCGTGTTGCAGAGTTTGGCAGATTTGCAGAGAAAGATAGATTCTGGACAATGTACAGCAAGACCAGAAGGCAGTAAGAGCAGCACTAGGAGGAGGAGAAGGACTTCCAGTGGATCATCTGACTCTGAAGAATCCAGTGGAGATACAAGTTCATCTTCTCGTAAAAGGAAAAGAAGAAGACACCTTAGGGATCGCTCGCGGGATGAATTTAAGAAAGCTAAACCTCCTACATTTGATGGTGAGGTAAAGATTGGACAAGAGGCTGAAGCTTGGCTTCTTGGGATAAAGAAGTACTTCCAAGTGCAGGATTATCCAGAAAACATGAAGAGAAGAGTTGCCATATTCAATCTGAATGGAAGAGCATCCATTTGGTGGGAACACTTCAAGCAAGTAAAGAGGATCAGTGAAAGGAAACTGAAGTGGAAGCAGTTCAATAAGTATTTCAGGCAGAAATACCTCTCCGACAGGTATTATGATGACAAGATTAAGGAGTTCCATGAGCTAAGATTGGGACAGCAAACCATGGATGAATATGCAAATAAGTTTTTGGAATTGTTGAGGTATGTCCGGTACATCAGAGATGAAAAAGTGAAGGTCCAGCGGTTTCTGAGTGGATTGCCTCAGTCTTACAAAGACAGAATTGAGTTTTATGAACCTAGAACTCTTGAAGAAGCAATAAAGAAGGCTAAGTATTGCTATGAGCAAAGCAAAGGTAAACCTGATTACCATAAGGCATGGAAGGACAAGAAAAATGAAAAGTTTGATCAAAGAAAGAAAGGTTTCAAACCTTCTAGATTCAGAAATCAGCAAAAGCAGCCATCCCAAGCTGCGAGTAATCCAGTTGGAGTGACAGGTGGAAAGCCTAAAGATCCACCACAGAATAAAGGTCCACTCAAATGTTGGAAATGTGAAGGACCCCACTTGCGCAGATATTGTCCACTTGAGAATGAAAGTGCAAGGCTAGCTTATAACATTCAGGGAGCAGAAACAGTGGGTCAAGTAGCAAGAGCAGTCCCTAGAATTTATGCAGCACTAGAGGACCGCCAAGCAGATCACCAGTCAACTATGGTTGAAATTGCAGGTAAGATTGTTGAACAATCTGTTTCTATTTTGATTGACCCTGGTTCTACTCACAGTTATATCACTCCTAGGGTAGTGGAGATTTGTGCTTTTAAGAAAGTCAAGCATAGAAAATCTTGGTTAGTTCAGCTAGCCACTGGGACTAAGAGAAAGGTCAGTGAAGTAGTGGAGAAATGTCCATTGGTTATGAATGGATTGATCACTTGTGTAGATCTGAATGTTCTACCGCTTGGTTCCTATGATGTTCTCATTGGAATGGATTGGTTAGAAGCTCACAGAGTAAAGCTTGACTGTTACAACAAGACTTTTGAATGCACAAATGAAGAAGGAAACCTAGTAGTTGTAAAAGGTATTCCAAAGGTAATTTCAGTAAGGCAAGTTTCAGCAATGCAATTGAAGAAGTTCTGTAGGAAGGGTTGCCAGTTGTATGCAGCTCATATTTTGGAGCCAACAGGAGATGAAACTCCTAGGTTGGAGGAATATCGGGTGTTACAGGAATTCAAGGATGTGTTTCCTAATGAGATTCCAGGGCTTCCTCCAAAGAGGGACATTGATTTCACCATTGAACTTGTGCCAGGAGCGGCACCAGTGTCCAAGACACCCTACAGGATGAGTACACCGGAGATGCTAGAGTTGAAGATGCAACTGCAAGAGTTGTTGGAAAAAAAGTATATCCGACTGAGTGTGTCTCCTTGGGGAGCACCAGTTTTGTTTGTAAAGAAGAAAGATGGTACACTCAGGTTATGTATTGATTACAGACAGTTGAACAAGGTTACTGTGAAGAATAAATATCCTTTGCCTAGGATTGATGACCTCTTTGATCAAATGAGAGGAGCAAAGGTATTTTCCAAGATTGACTTGAGGTCTGGTTATCATCAGGTGAGAATCAAGGACGAAGACATTCATAAGACAACCTTCAGGACAAGGTATGGGCATTATGAGTTTGTAGTGGTACCATTTGGTCTCACCAATGCACCAGCTACATTTATGTGCCTTATGAATAGTGTCTTCAATAAGTATTTGGACAAGTTTGTTCTTGTTTTCCTTGATGGCATTCTTGTTTATTCTAAGAATGAAGAAAAACATGAAGAGCATTTGAGATTGACATTACAATTGCTCAAGGAGCATCAACTGTATGCAAAACTGAGCAAGTGTGACTTCTACAGAGATAGAATACAGTATTTGGGTCACATTATCTCAGAAGAGGGTATATCAGTAGACCCTAAGAAGATTGAAGCCATTATGAATTGGCCTACTCAAAGAAATGTGACGGATGTAAGATCTTTTATGGGACTTGCAGGATACTACAAGAGATTCATTGAGGGATTTTCCAAGGTTGCACATGCCATCACTTCTTTGCAAAAGAAGGGGGTAAAGTTCAAATGGGGGAATGTAACACCCCAGTTTTGACCCCGTTTGCATTACATATACATGATACATATATTGTAAATAATCATGGTGCGACGCTAAAGGCAAAGGCCCTACCATCAATTTGGTTACGCTATGTTTCGGATTGGAATTGTCACCGATGGTATATCGGGACATACGGCATATATTAAGTTGTGGCATCATGTAACTATGCATTTTAATTAAATAACCCCAACCAGCTATGTGCACTGCAACCAAATTGAGAAGGGGCATGATTTCCTAAGGTTAAGGGAGGGATTGATAAACCTGGATTCCGTGGGAAAAGCCATGTGTCACCACTCTTTTTGCTCACCTTCCTTTGTCTCATCCAACCACCACCTTAATTGTTCTGTTGTTAGTTGGGGCATCTATTTGCTGACAGGAAAACCACTACACTCACGCCTGCACTCTCTCCACGACGCGCCATTTGGGTTGCGGATGGTCTGTCCACTATCCCGATCATGAGCTGTTCGTTTTCCCCATGCAGAGCGGAGTTAAAAGGGATTACAATCCATTGTGTGGGGGTTCGTTCTCCTCTTCCTCACCGACTGTTGGCCTGAGGATCAGTTCTTCCTCTTGTTCACGCAGAAAGTCTGTGTTTTGACTCCACCATTGTCGGACTGTGAAATGTTGCTGTGGTTTTTCACTGTGGGATGTTTTCCGTGGTTTCCTTGGTGATATGTCTTCCTCCTGTCTATGTTGAGGATCGGTTTCCTGCCCGCGTTCCTGTTGTAGTTGTCCAGATATTTCATTATTAATCATGGACTGTGGTTTTCTTTTGTGGTTCGTTGGCTGTTGTTTCCCACATTTGTTGGCTGAGTTGCCTTTGCGATTTGGGCTGCTGTAGATCTCTGTGGAATCATTTTGGCCACGATAGGGCCAAGAACGATTCAGGGGTTTGTTTTTCCTTGTCAAAGCTTTAATTGCTGGTTTGCTGCATGAACGCAATGGTTGGTCTTCGGACTGCATTGGAGTGGTGATGAGGGTCTGATGTGTTTGGGAACCACACAGACAGAGCTAGCGGGATGGATTTCTTCTCCACAACCCCTGAATAGCACTGGAAGGGAGATCAGGGTCTGAGGGATTGCGTTGCAGAGAAATGACTGATTTCCTTGTGTTGGGTGTGTGTGGGTGTCATAGAAGCCAGGCTGGTTCTGGTGTAGGTGTCTTTAGCTCTTCAATGAGCTCACCAGCTTAGCATTTAGCCTTTCCCAGCTCCTGGATGGCCTAATAAACCCAAATTTGTTGGCTTGGCCGTTCCGATGTTCGCCTGATAAACCCAACTGTGTTGGCTTGGCTGAACTGTGTACCCTTGTTGTGTTGTTATCCTTGGCTATGTGTAAGCCTATTAGTTCCTTATTCCTTCGGAAATCATGCCCGGCTTGGGGGTGGCAGCATTGCTGAGAGATTAAGGAGCACATGGGCCTATGGTTGGGTGGAACATTGCAGCGACGTAGCTAGTTGCGGGACAAGTTCTTATTAAGATAAGTATTCTTGCCTGACTTGTGTCTGCAATCATATTTACCATTGATGAATAATAATGTACATGTGAATGCTGAAGTTGTATATGAATGCATGTTGTTTTGCTTCCACTATGCATATAGTATGTTTTATGTTTTTAAGTATCTTGCTTCAGCATTATATGTATGTATGTTCATGTTCATGGGGGCTAGATGCCCGGATGATTTGATGTATGGTAGCATCCTCTTCGTCGGTCGGAGGGTCGAGGACGTTACATTTGGAATAGGTCTCCATGTTGAAATTGTGTCTCGGTGTTGGTTTGTGTGATTCTCATCACAGAGATGGTCTTCCTTTAGGTCTTGAACACAAGTAGTCTTACCAAAAAGTGTCTTTAGACACTAAGGCATCAGAACTTAAATGCTTATCCTAAATGTATGCCTAGCCAACAAAACAAAAATGTCTTTAAATCAATGTTATCAGAAAACCAAACCAGTGGTCGAACCAAAAACCCCGAGAACCGGAACTGGACAAAAACCAGGAAACAAACCAGATCAAATAACCGGTTGAGCAAAAATACATAAAACATTCATATTTTCAAAAAATACATATATATCCATGTGCATCCATGTGAATTCAAACCATTATACACAAATATGCAAAGTTTCTCATGTATATAGCAAGTAAGAGCATATAAAACCAAAATAGCATCGACTGCAAATACATATCTATAGAAAAGTACATCAACAAAGAGGTTATAAATGGCCTCTAAAGTCAAAATATAAGCATATGACTGCACACTAGACTCTAGAATCTACAATCTAATGATTCTAATCATATATTAGAATTTTCTGAGTCCTCATGCTCAGACTTAGAGTCATCATCTACATCCTCAACATGAGCATGGCTTGACTCCCCTAGGCCTGAAGGCACTTTTCTAACTGCAACATCAATGTTCACATCCTCTTGTTGTGGAAGAGGGCCCAAGTCCATCCACAATCAAATGTGATTGATATGGAGGGTGGGCGCCTCCTTTTATAACATTAGAAGGGTCGTGGGTCAATTAAACCGCTCATACGTGGACCCTATTATTTTATTGAAAGAATTTGAAATTAGTTGTTTTTGGCGGTCCTTGGCATTTTTGTACATAACCGGCCAATTTTGTACTAAACCGGTCAGTTTGGAGAAAACTGGGCAGTTTTGTACGAAACTAGTCGATTCATCCTTGAAACCGGCCAATTTTGTATGGAACGGCCAAAAATGGTTTGAGTGTGTGATTTGACTCAGTGAAGCTTGTAAACCGGTCCAACTAGCAGGTTTTTCAAAACCGGTTGGGTTCTGATAACAATGCTTTAAACACTATTGCAAATAAAATTAAAGTTAGCCAATTGCCAAGAGACGAGCACTCATCCTTTATATTATGTGAGGTCGTTTTAACCCAAAGGGAAACAAGGTGGTCACTCCATCACACCTATGGATGGTGGTGGGAAATGGAGGTCATACCGAGTCATTATAGAAGGCCCGCAAGCCTATTCAGGGCACCTGCTCTTGGAGGATGGCAAGTTACATGAAATAAATTTGTTTTTTAAAAGTTGATGGCCAGAGGATGAGCACTCATTCATTCTATAATGTACGGCTCGTTTGCTCCAACATGGCAACAGGGTGAGATTGACCTGTAAGGGTTGTGTCTTTGTCATTTTCTAGAAGCCCGGAAGGCTAAGTTGCAAGAAAGATGCCCCCCTGCGTCCCCTGCTCATTTCCGTACGGAAACGCTGAAACGCGTACGAAACGCCAAGGAAACATGTTTCAACTTTAGGAAACGTGTTTCATGTTTAGGAAACTCGTTTCGAGGAGAAGGAAACGCGTTTCCAAATCGTTTTTCTCTCAAAGCCCACATTTCTTTCTTGGAATCCCATCAACACTTGGCCAAACTTGATTTTTATTTTTATTTTTATAAACTTTGGATTAATCGCCTAGGGGTTTATGAGAGTTTTCGGAAGCTTCTATAGTCTATTCCTACCTTATAAAAAACACATCGCCGTCATTCTTCCTCACACAGAATTCAGATCAACGATTGGAATGAGGGCGATTGGAGATAGTCGTACGGCCCGTACGGTACGACATACAAAGCAGAAGTTTCGTTTGGAGATAGTGGCTCAGCCTTCCCTCAATGATTGGCAGACATCGAGCAACTGAATTCAGCATTTTAGTCCTTTGAAGCAGCGATTTCATCATTTCAGACTTCAGTGTTTTGGAGCAGTATTTTGGAGGAGCGATTTCAGTCTTTTGGAGCAGCATCACCTACATGAACACTTTGTGGTGAGAAGCATGCTCTATTGCAGTGATTTGCTAATGATTTTTTTCTCATGGATTATGCTTTCACATATCCATTTTTTTATGGCTGATTTAAAAAAAATTTGCAGCAGCAATGGCCTCCAACCAAGCTCCTGCTTCAGCCCCCAAGTCCAATAAGAGGGTTGAATACTATCCTCTTTGGGCACATGTTCAAAAGCTTTCAAGATGTAAAGGTGGTGGCTCATGGGAATGGCAATGTACCCTTTGCAAATCACAGTACAAGGGTTCCTACCCAAGAGTGAGGGCACATTTCTTGCATTACACAGGAAAGGGTATTGAAGGTTTCCCAAAAACAAGTGAGCCAAGTGAGAGGAGGAAGTATGAAGTTGAGCAAGAAGAGGCTGACAGGCTTAAAAGAAGACATGACCAGCTTGCTAATGCTTCCATTCAACCTCCAAACACCGAGCTAAGGATTGTGCTTGAGGCAAGGAAGAGGAAAGCAGCTCAACAAGCAATACAACCATCAAAATATACCAAAGGGACTCCCTCAACTCAAGAGAGCAAAATAGCAAAAAATGGTGAATGTTCAAGGGAGAGAAGAAGTCAACACAAGGGTGGCTAGGGCCATCTATGCTTGTGGGATACCTTTCAATGTGGTTCGGTCTCCTTAGTGGCATGATCTCGTGCAAGCAATTAACACAGCTCCTGCAGGGTACAAGGGGCCAAACTATGCGAAAATCCAAACTGATCTCCTAAAAAAGGAGGAGGAGCTTGTGTCAGGCATAGGCCATTGATAAACATCATTGCCACTTCTCCAAAAGGGGCAATGTTTCTGAAGGCTGAAGACTGTTCAGGGGAGGTAAAAGATGCTTAGTTCATTACTAATGTTTTAATCAAAGCAATTGAGCAAATAGGGCCTAATAAGGTGGTGCAAGTTATCACAAATAATGCACCAGTTTGCAAAGCTGCAGGTTTAATTGTTGAGAGCAGGTTTGATAACATGTTTTGGACATCTTGCATTGTCCATAATCTAAATCTGATCTTAGAGGAGATTGATAATAAAGTTCCATGGATCAAGGAACTAACAGGGAAAGCAAGGGAGATATTTAAATCATCACCAACCACCACCAATCTCAGGCCATATTTCAAGAGTACTCCAAATTGGAGTTGTTGAAAGTTGCTGAGACAAGATATGCCTCCAACTTCATCATGTTGTGCCGCCTTCTTGAGGTTAAGCAACCATTAGTTTCTATGGTGGTCAACCAACTTTAGGCTAAGTGGAGACAAGTAGATTCAGAGCGGGGAACTATGGTGCGTAGATTATGTCTTGATGAGGAGTGGTGGAGCAAGATAGATTTCTTGCTCAAGTTCACAACCCCTGCATTTGAGCGTCTTCAAAGCGTTGACTCAGACCAACCTTTCTTGGGAGAGGTATATGATGGCATGGATACCATGATTGAGAAGACTACAGAAATCATTTTGCAGGAGTCTCCTCAATTTTTATTTATTGATGTTGGTTTTGCTGATTTGATACAGAAAATCATGGTTGACAAGTGGAACAGTTTCAACACTCCATTGCACACTTTAGCACATGCCTTGAACCCAATATTTTATGATGAACAACTCATTGCTAAAAGCAATGGAAAGAGGAAGGAACCCCATCAAGATAGAGAGGTGGCTAATGGAGTGAAAAAAGCCCTTATGAGAATGTTTCCAACTCATTTACATAGGGAGGTGAAGGAAGAATTTGCTAGTTTTGCAGTAGGATTGGATGATTATTCAGATATATCATCTTTGGATGAGAGAAGCACCATGAGTCTAGTTAGGTGGTGGATTTTTCATGAAGCAAATGGTGTGCATTTGCAAACACTTGCCATTCATTTTCTTTCACAAGTGGCAAGCTCTTCATCAACAAAAAAGAATTGGAGCACCTATGGTTTTATTCATTCTGTGAAGCGCAACGGGTTGGGTTCACAGAAAGCTGAGGATCTTGTTTATGTGCACACCAATCTTCGCCTTGCATCTCGTAGGGTCCAAAATATAGTAGTGGGCCTTCTAAAGAATGGGATGTGGATCCAGAATCCTCTGACTTGGACATCTCTCTTGCTGCCCTGAATATTGAGGAACCTAGCAATGTAGTTGGCCATTCCTCTTCCACTCACCAATCCACTGTTGGGCATGCTTCTTGTTCTATTTTTCAGAAGTATGAAGATGAACCCGTGGATGATGACTATTAGTCTTTGGGCTTGAGCTCATGTTTTCTTGATATGTTCATTGTTCATGTTGATGTATGTAATGTCCTCTTCCAATTAGGCCTTGAGGCCCAAAACCGCTAACCTATGTGATTCCTATGGGTTCGAGTGGTTACTGACAGTTAGGGAATCATCTAAAGACTGATGCCATCCATAGAAAATCTAGGGCATCATCATTAGGTCAAGAAGGGCCACCGGGGCCAAGGGCCACCAGGGCCAAAGGCCACCTTCGTGCATGCCATCCAAGCATTATTTAATGATGCATGCACTCATTTAAGTCTCCATATGCATGCATGCAAGTCAACTGCAAATTAGAAGATAAAGTGACCTAATTAGGTCAAAGATTAGGGTTTTCGCAATTGAAAGTTACAAAAGGAGGATAAAGCGAAAGGAGACTCCACTTTTGTGATTATTATTTTGGGAGCTCTTGAATAGCAGCACAGAGTGCAGAGCAGCAGTTGGGGTTGGAGACGGCATCTTCAGCTAGCGGGGTTTCGGCAGTGAAACATCTGCCCTAGTTTCATTCAAGGTAAGCCATACAGGTTCGCCATTTGCTCTTACATTCATTCATAGTTATCCAGTATACAATATAGATTGTTGCAAGGATACGTGTGCAGCCGTAAGGGGGGGGTTTCAGCCAAAAAGCCCTAATCAGTCGCTGGGTCTTCAGATCTCAGTTTTACTTCGAAACCCAGGCACTATTCTCATCATCGGCATCTTACTCCGGTACACGGTGATTACCGGATCCGACCGTGCTCATCCGGAGCAGTTATCAGCTATTTCGGGATCAGGGGGGGCGTGAGCAGCTGTCTCTCTGGAACAATTCGCTAGCCTACCTAGAGACCTCAGAAACTCCGCATGTACCAGGCATTCTCTCCGGCACGGGAAGGCTATCAGTCCTACAAATCAGCAACTTCATCGGATACCTCCTTCACTGAAAACGTCACCCTTATCTGATCTGGAGTTTCTACTGCTTGGGTTTCACCGGAAGCAGAAGATATCAGTCCATCTCCGATTCAGCTCTTGATGCTTGCATACCCTCTCAGGAGCAATCCAGCCAGCTTATCAGTGGTAAGTGTTCATTCTATCTCACAAACCCTAACGCTAATTTTTGCTATAAAATTGGGATTTTTGCATGGCAGTTTGCATGCCCGGTTGTATCAGCATATTAGCATAGAAATAGAAAATATCGAGATTCGGGATATTACAATGTAGCATTGTACTTGCAGCCTCATATATAAAGGCTGAATTTGGATATATATGTACTAGCCTCATATATCAAGGCTGTTTTTGGCTATTTCCATTTACATTATGAAATCATCTATGGATATTACTACTAAAATGTGATGTTACATATATTATTGTATGACTATGACTGATTTCTAATTTTGTTGGATTTAATCTCTAAATCATTTTAGATTTCACATTCAATTTTAATGTCTCATATATATATATATATATATATATATATATATATATATATATATCGTGTTTCCCCGTTTCCTAAATTTTGGGGGGTCGCGTTTCCTACGCGTCCCTGTTTCCCCGCTTCGTGCAACTTAGGTTTTCCTTTTTCCTTTTTTATTAATCTCCTGAAGTAAAGTGGAAGCATGCTAAGTGTAGAAGGAATCTTCTTCTCAATTTTTCTTGGCATGATGGTTTTTGGAGTTATTTTCCCTCATATGTATTACCTTTAATGAACATTTGGAGGCATACAGCCAGGCTGCAGGACAGTTCAGTTCTATATGTATTCTTTTTGCAGCAATATCTGTTCGACAGTCCTACTTGGTAGAAGGAATGAACTGGTTTTTCTAAATTGATTTCACTGAAGCTGCTGTTTATGTGGAAAGCCTAGCACTTTCTCGTCTTATTTTATTATTCTCAGATTCATATGCATGCATGGACAGTCCTGGATTCTCTATTTCTGACATGTATGGATCCCGGTGATCTATGGACAACTACTGTTGTAAAAATCTGGTCTCTATAAGAAACTGAACATAAAGTATTATGTACTCAAGAAAGTTACAGCCTTCATTTTTTTGAGAACAATCTAGAGTTTCCAGTAGAGACAATCTTTTGATCTCTTAGGCAATGCTACGACATCTACAGAATATATATTTAGTTTTCATTTCAAATAGAAATATGAATTTTTTTCAGAGAAAAAAAAAATCTAAAATGTAATAACTACTGATTCTTAAAATTGTAAAATTTGGAGAAAAAAAAAATTAATATATTTTTAAATAAAAAATTCTAAAATTTAGAGAAAAGAAAGAAATTAATATCTCTTTAAATAAAAAACACAGTTAAAAAAAATTAGTCCTTAAAATTTTCATGATTTGTAAAGACTCTATCTCAATAATTACTCCTAATTTACAAAGACTCTATCACAATAAGTATGCCCTTAAAATATGTAAAATTCAAGAAAATAATCGAGACTCTATACATGAAAACGATATTCAAGCCGAAAACACAAAATAAAAGGATAAAACCCGACGGGAAATTCCACCTGCGCAGTCTGCAGAGGAGCAACGTCCATCCTTGACCTCAACGAATTCGAAACCCCGCACAATTGTCTTCTTCCTCTCAAATCAGAGTTAGAATTGAACGTTAAAGCTGCAAGATTCTTGCTTTCGCAGGAGAACAGCGATGCAGAAGAATACAATTTGATGAATGATCTCGGCAATCGTTGCTCACGGGGGTGCCAAAGCAATGCAAACGGAGACTTACCACAGGCCTTGCAAATTCTACCAATATCCATGACTGCTTCAAGCCTCTGGCCCTGCTTCCTGCCTGTATTTGTACCTCCAAATGTACGTCATAGGATTCGATTCCGAACGTCATTATTGGATGACTTTCAATAGTTATTCGATCCGTAAGGAAACCTTCCTTAAAAGCGAGGTTGACAGTTTGGGCGGAGTAAGCTACCTAGCGGACCATTTGCACCGGGACCTACTTGAGTCCGTTGAGTCCGTTTGGTGATAGATTATTCCGTTTGGGTGAGACCAAGAACAATAGATGCTCTTTCTTTTTTAGTTGCATTTTCATTGCAGATCAATTCTACAACAACAAACTATTATTACTCTCAGATATAATGCAATAATGAAAAATATCAATTTATCAAATCAAATTGAATCCTTTAAACCTAGATGGAGTTCCATAAAACAAACAAAGGAGTTGATTAATTGTTACAAAGGAAGTTGGTAAAATTTTCCAAATTTTAGATCTTTCCAGTTATTTTTATGGAGTTGACTAAAATTATACACTTCAAAACATACATTTGCAATTTTCATAAAAATTTCAATCAAAACATACAATTTTAAACTTGCATTTAAAAAACAAGAATTTTCATGGCTAAATTTATGGATGGATGAATTCTAAAGCACAGTTGGTGTGAAAGTAGGTGTTGGAATTGATTGTTCTTGGTCTCATGGAAAGGTAACGGAGTAAGCTATCACCCTACGGCCTCAGGTGGACCCCAGTGCAAATGATCGAGTAAATAGCTTACTCCTTAAGGAACTGCAGTCCACCTCACGGGTTAGGGATTGTCTCTATCACATCCTTGTGAGATTTGGAAGTGAGGTCATCATACATATCATTTAACATGAGTTTATGCGAAGTTAGATCACCCCATATTCATTTTACATTGGGTTTATTTTATTATTTTTTCTGAACCATGGATTAAAAGAATGTCAAGAGGGACAACACTTTTATTAATGTGAACTGTTTTTACCACCAAAGATTTTGTATTTCGATAAATTTGATCTCGTCTATCTCAATGTCTCATAATTTTTTTTATTTGTTTCTTACATTATATATATATATATATATAATTTTGAAAACATATATGTTAAAAAAATTATTTAATTTAAGAAACATAAAGATAGTATAAAAGTATTGATGCAAGAGCATCGTGGCATGTCAGCAATGTGATGAGTTGGTCACATGCTGTCGCATTTTTTGTTATTTTGTTGAGTCATAGTTTGTTAGCACCTGTAGGAGTAACTGCATATCATGGCTCCCTATGTGGAGATTAAGCACGGTTTTGTTTGTTTTGGGACAGAGACATCTTCATCATGCTCTGTTTCTTTTTGTTTTCAGTGACATGACCACTCGGGTTGTAGGAGGTTACAGTTTAGGTTAAATAGGCACCTTAGAGAAGGGAGAAGGGTTATGCTCTTCAGTATTAGAATTTCGAGTTGCACAGAGACGGACAGACCTGTGTCTGATTCTGATTGTAAATATTTTAATAGATTGAAGAAGAGAGTCGACTGTGTGTTAGTGTGTTTACTTAATAGAAGATTAATTGTGTGTTTGCAAAGTATTTAGCCTAGTTGCATTTAGTGTTTTGAACTGTGAATCTGTGAAGGGCCGACTTCGGCGGTTTCCTGAACATCTGTGTAATTCTGTAAAATCATTGATTCACACATGAAATTGTTGCTGGAATAATTGGAATAGTTCGTAAATGCATGCATAGAAGAGTTAGGCTAATTAATCCTAGAGATTGCAGGCTGGATTGATTGATCCCATGATCAATCGGCGCAGCACGCAGATTTTATGCCTTAACCAGTTTTTGTAGAAAATGAACAACAGAGATTGAGTATGCACACGAAGATCGGACGATCCAGGTGAGATTCACATCAAATAATAGATCGACAGTCGGGAAGAAGGTCACAAAGATCTGACTGCCATAAAATTGTGGAGGAAAAGTTGTGAGAGAAAAGTTGTGAGGGAACAACTTTGGAGAGTTGAGATCGTGCATCCCATATCCCGCAACCCGCTTATGAAAAAGTTGTTGCGAGGGAGAAACTTTGGAGAATTGACATCCCGCATCCTGCAACCCGCTTGTGGGAACGCTGTTGCGGAAGCAGAATTGTGGGGAGGCAATTTAGCGCAGAATTTAGCCAAGGGCTAAATTTGGCAGCCCTGCTAAGTGTAGGAGCCACCAGATCCTAGAGGTGCTAGTTGGGTTGGCTATGGTTGATCTGACTCTGCACCAATTTTGGTATCAGAGCAAGGAGAAGCTCATGTGAGAGAGAGAAGCATAGTAGTAGAAGCCTAGAATGAGCAAAGAAAAGTTCTCAAGAGGTTCTAGATCGAGAACCGCATTGCCAAAAGACCAAGTACAGAGAAGGGGCTTGGTGAGGTAAGGTTGTAACAGTGTGAAAGAGAACTATTATTACAAAGACTTAGTGCAAGAGGATGGATGCACGCATAGGCAGAGCGCGAGGTTGTGACAGAGGTCAACCGGTGGCGAACGCAGAGTTTATGGAGGAAGTGAGGGAGCTACGAACACTTCTGGAAGCCATGGAGATAGACAGACAAAGAGATCCAAAAGCAGGGGATGTAAGTGAATTTGAGGATGAAGAGCAAAGAGAAGAAGTTGCACCTATGCAGGAAACGCCCGAGTTAAGGTATTTCAAATCAATTCTAGGATCAACGTCAAGGCCGAAACTTGAGTTGTCGACCTACGATGGAAGTCTCATTGCTGAGCATCTCATTGACTGGATCAGTGAACTGGAAAAGTACTTTGAGTATGGCGAGGTTTAAGAAGACAAGAGAGTCAGATTGGTTGTGACAAGATTGAAAGAGCATGCATCATTGTGGTGGGATAGTGTGCAAACTGAAAGAGGGAGAAAGAATAAGTCATTGATAAAGAGCTGGGATAGGATGGTAGCAAAGATGAGGGCTAAGTTCTTTCCCAAGGATTACCAGTCAATTCTGTATAGACAAGTACAGAATCTTAGGCAAAGATTGTTAACAGTGAAAGAGTACACTGAAGAGTTCTACAAAGTAAACCTAAGGGCAGGATATGTGGAAGAATCAGCAGAGAAGGATGCTAGATATGTCAATGGTCAAATGATGGATATCCAAGAAGATATCAACATGATATCACCTAGAACAATGGAGGAGGCGTATCAATGTGCCTTAAGGGCAGAAGAAAAGATAGCGAGGAAGAAGAGCTTCAACAGAGGTCAAGGTTCGACCAGAGGATGAGGACAAGCAGCTGGAAGAGGAAGATTTGGAGTCCAGGGGGGAGAGTTCAGTAACTCTAACCAGCAAGAAAAGCATGGTAGAGGAGGTGACTCTAGAAGAAGAGGACCTTACCAAAGAGGTAGAGGCATAGGAAGAGGCAGAGAAACTGTCTATAGGTGTTACAAATGCAACCAATTGGGGCATAGATCATTTGAATGTACAGAGAAGGAAGACGTAGGACAAAGAGGAGCCTATGTAGCTTAGAATGAGCAACAACAAGAACAGTCGACAGCGGCTGAAGTTTTTTCAGAGACAGGAGAGTCATTGATGATGAATAAAGTCTTGTTGAAACCTGAGAAGGAGCAAGCAGAGCCTGCTAAAAGAAAATATTTATTCAGGACCATGTGTAAATTCCAAGGGAAGTGATGTAAGATGGTGATTGACAATTGGGGTACTGACAATCTTGTTTCCATAGAGATGGTGGAGAAGCTGAGTTTGAAGAGGACCAAGCATCCTGTTCCATACAAAGTATATTGGTTACATAAAGGACATCAAATCCTGGTAAGTGAGTAGTGTGAAGTTGATTTCCAAATAGGTCCATATAAGGACAAGATTTCGTGTGATGTTATGCCCGTGGATGTTTGTCATTTACTGTTAGGAAGACTGTGGCAATTTTATAAGAGAGTGACTCATGATGGTAGGAGTAATTGTCATAGTTTTGAGAAGAATGGGATAAGACATGTACTTCACCCTTTAAAGAATATTTGCAACAGATTGATAAGGACGAGTTAAGCTATGTTGTGGTATGCAAACTGAGAGTGGTGACAATGAAGACTAACGTGACAGATCTACCTAAGGAGATTCAAGAGATGCTGAGTGAGTTTAGTGACATCGTGGTGGATGATTTACCCAATGAGCTACCACCAAGGAGGGATATAAGTCATCAGATTGATTTTATTCCAGGAGCTAGTTTACCAAACAAGGCAGCATATAGGTTGACACCTCAAGAGAATGAAGAATTGAGGAAACAGGTCCAAGGATTGTTGGACAAAGGATTGGTCCAGAAAAGTTTGAGTCCATGTGTAGTACCAGCAGTATTGACACCAAATAAGGACGGTGAGTGGAGGATGTATACTGACTCTGAAGAAATTAACAAGATTACCATTACATATAGATTTCCATTACCAAGGATGGATGGCATGATGGATTGCCTAAGTGGGGCAACATGCTTTTCAAAACTAGATTTGAAGAGTGGGTATCATCATATCAGGATCAGAGAAGGAGATGAGTGGAAGAAAGCCTTTAAGACAAATGCAGGGTTGTATGAGTGGTTGGTCATGCCATTTGGATTGTCCAACGCACCAAGCACTTTTATGAGATTGATGAATGGAGTCATGAGAGATTTCATAGGTAAGTTTGTGATAGTTTACCTTGATGACATTTGGTTTTCAGCCAAACAGAAGAAGAGCATCTAAAGCATCTGAGATATGTTTTAGAGACGCTGCAACAAGAAAAGTTGTTGGTAAATGTGAAGAAGTGTACATTCATGAAGCCAAAGCTAGTATATTTAGGTTTTGTTATCTCAAGAGATGGGTTGAAGATGGATCCAAAAAAGGTGCAAGCAATCATTGATTGACCTTCATCTAGGAACATATTTGAGGTAAGAAGCTTTCATGGATTGGCAAGTTTTTATGGGAAATTTATAAAGAATTTCAGTGGTATTTGTGCATATATTGTTGAGACAATCAAGAAGGACAGACAACCATTTCAATGGACAACAGAGGCTGAAAGGAGTTTTCAGTTATTGAAGAAGAAGATCATTGAACAACCTGTATTGAAGTTACCAGACTTCAAACACCCTTTCCAAGTAAAGTGTGATGCCAGTGGGGTAGCAATCAGAGTTGTACTCAGTCAGGAGGACAGGCCTATAACGTATTTCAGTGAGAAGCTAAATGATGCAAAGCAGAAGTATTCATCTTATGACAAGGAGTTTTATGCTATTGTTCAAGCAATGAAGCATTGGAGACATTATTTAATGCCTAAAGAATTTGTGTTATATTATGATAACCATGCATTACAATAAATTATGTAGCAACCTAAGTTGAACCTGAAACATGTCAAGTGGGTTGAGTTCTTACAGAGCTTTACCTTTGTGTTGAAACACATAAGTGGACAGTCAAATAGAGTAGCTGATGCCTTAAGTAGAAGACTGCTGATTATGCAAGAGAATCAGATCCAAGTCTTGGGATTTAAGCATTTAATGGATTTGTATGAGACTGACATTGATTTCCAGGAAGCTTATAGGGATTGTAAGAATCCAGTGGAGGTAGACAGAGAGCCATGGATGGAGTATGCACTACAAGATGGTTTACTCTTTAAAAATAGTAAACTGTGTATACCAATGTGTTCCACGAGGGAGAACTTGATACAAGAAAAACACAATGGAGATATGGCATGTCACTTTGGAAGTGATAAAACTTTTGGACAGTTGGGTCATTTATATTTTTGGCCAAGGATGAGGTCTGAAGTTGAGAAGTTTGTGAGCAGATGCAGAGTATGCCAGCATGCTAAAGGAAGAAGCCATAACATAGGGTTGTATACACCATTGCCTATTCCAACTAGGCCTTGGGATTCGGTGAGTATGGATTTCATTCCGGGTTTGCCAAAAACTCGGATGGGACATGATTCTATCTTTGTAGTTGTTGCTAGATTCACTAAGATGGAACATTTCATTCCATGCTACAAGACTAGTGATGCCACACACATTGCTAACTTGTTTTTCAATGAAGTTGTGAAACTACATGGTTTACCTAGAAGCATTGTATCAGACAGAGATATGAAGTTCATAGGTCATTTCTGGAGGACCTTGTGGAAGAATTTGGGTACCAGATTGAACTTCAGTTCATCATGTATCACCCATAGTCTAATGGACATACATAGGTAGTTAATAGGAGTCTGGGGAACATGTTGAGAAGTTTGATTGGATAAAGTCCTAAGCAGTGGGACAGAGTATTAGCTCAAGCTGAGTTTGCTTATAATGATTCACCAAATAGAAGCACAGGAATGAGTCCATTTCAAATTCTGTATGGAATGCATCCAAGGGGAGTGTGCGAAATTCGTGACTTGGGTCAACTGGATAAGAGGAGTGCTGATGGAGAAGAGTTTGCAACGATGATCAGTGAATTGTAGGAGTAAGTGAAAACAAGGTTACAACAGAGTAACACCAGTTACAAGGCCATAGCAGATTCCAAAAGGAGAGAGAAGAATTATGAAGTAGGAGATTTGGTCTTAGCATATCTAAAGAGAGACAGATTTCCAAAAGGAGAGTATAACAAGCTGAAGATGAAGAAGATTGGGCCCTACAAGATACTCAAAAAATTCTCAGCAAATGTGTATGAGTTAGAGATGCTTACTGGAGTGGGTATTTCACAAATCTTTAATGTTGCAGATCTATATCCTTATGTAATAGGTGACATTGGAACCTTTACAGAAGGTGAAGATCCTACTGAAGACTTACAATGGGTGGGGCAGATGCCTGTGGCACAACCATTGGAAGTTGAGGCCATTCTAGACACTAAAGTGGTAAAGAGTACAAGGAAGAAGGACTATCTAGATTATTTGGTCAAATGGAAGAAACAACCAACAGAGGATTCTACTTGGATGAGCACTGCAGAATTGGAAGCCAAGGGTTTCACTATAGTTGACCTAATGAACAGGGGTTCACCATTTTTCACCCTTGCGAATCTGGTACAGGAGCATCATGGCATGCCAGCAATGTGATGAGTTGGTCACATGCTGTGGCATCTTTTGTTGTTTTGTTGAGTCATAGTTTGTTAGCACCTGTAGGAGTGATTGTGCATCATGACTCCCTGCGTGGAGATCAAGTGCGGTTTGTTTGTTTTGGGACAGAGACATCTTCATCATGCTCTGTTTCTGTTTGTTTTCAGTTGCAGGACCACTCGGTTTGTAGGAGGTTATAGTTTAGGTTAAATAGGCAGCTTAGAGAAGGGAGAAGGGTTCTGCTCTTTAGTATTAGAATTTTGAGTTGCAGAGAGACGGACAGACCTGTTTCTGATTCCGATTGTAAATATTTTAATAGATTGAAGAAGAGAGTCGACTGTGTGTTAGTGTGTTTGCTTAATAGAATATCAATTGTGTGTTTGCAGAGTATTTAGCCTAGTTGCATTTACTGTTTTGAACTGTGAATCTATGAAGGGTTGACTTCGGCAGTTTCTTGAACATTTGTGTAATTCTGTAGAATCGTTGATTCACGCATGAAATTGTTGCTGGAATAATTGGAATACTTCGTAAATGCATGCATAGAAGAGTTAGCTAATTATTCCTAGAGATTGCAGGCCAGATTGATCGATCCCATGATCAATCGACGCAGCGCGCAGATTTTCTGCCTTAACCAGTTTTTGCAGAAAATGAACGGCGGATATTGAGTCCGCAGACGAAGACCGGACGATCCAAGTGAGATTCACATCAAAGAATAGATCGACGGTCGAGAAGAAGGCTGCAAAGATCTGACGACCAAAAAATTGCGAAGGAAAAGTTGGGGGAGGAAAGTTGTGGGGGAGCAACTTTGGAGAGTTGAGATTGTGCATCCTGCATCCTGCAACCTGCTTGCGGAAAAGATGTTGCAGAAGAAAGTTGCGGGGGAGCAACTTTGGAGAGTTGGCATCCCGCATCCCGCAACCCACTTGCGGGAACGCTGTTGCCAAAGAAGAATTGCGGGGAGGCAATTTAGCACAGAATTTAGCCGACGGCTAAATTTGGCAGTCTTGCTAAGTGTAGGAGCCACCAAATCCTAGAGGTGCTGGTTGGGTTGGCTATGGTTGATCTGACCCTGCACCAAGTATGATTATGATCAATTACTTAATGTTTAAAAATGATATGAAAAATAGATAATTACCCAACAACATTTACAAGAGGATGGTATAAAGATGTCCGTTTCTAATTAAAAATTTGGAAAATAAAAAAAGTTGTTATGCAAAATATTGGTACCATTAAAAGCATTATCACTTAAAATTGTTATTTTGTGGTTAAACAATTGGAAAATAAAAGAAGTCACTTTGCATAATATTGATACCATTAGGTTGCATATTGACGACGATAGGGAGGGTAATCAAACTGCAAAAGAAGGGAGCAAGGTCCATGTTCATATCTCATATGCACGACAGGAAGGACCCTACTCACTATCATGGCCTCGACCACAAGGAGTGTAATGGCTACATTGAGGGCATTATTTATGTTGTCACACTTGACCTAGGGTGTGGTGCCCCACTCTGTAAGATGACTTTCAAGCACCCATTTCACTATAGGGACCAAAGGGAGCTCTCCATCGTAGTCATGGGTGTGTACATGGGTTAGTTCATTTATTATGGTAAGATGGCCAATTTCACCATGGGTAATGCACTTCCTATCAGATCTACTCTCGAGTTCTCCTAGCAGTGGGAAAGGATTTCAACCTTGGTTTCGCAATGGCAGTCGAAGAAATCCTTGGGGGAATACTCTCTTTTTAGAGACAACTCAAGAGTAGGAGTCATGAGAAGGTAGTTTTGGATCCTCTAATTGTTTTTAGAATTTTGTCAAGGGCCTTGATGGATAGTCGATCTCAATATGAGTGACTAAATCTAATTCAGTGGAAGCCCTTAAACATTTTTTTTTGTAAATAAAAGATTATATTACTGCGAAATTCACAAGTATAGGGACGCCCAAAACATAGGTCACATCAAAAATCCCAGCCCAAGAGCTATTACAGTCATCCACAAAAGCAGCTTCCTTCCCCAAAAGCGAGAGATCTCCGCCATGGCAGAGTTCAATCCCCTAACTAAGACCTCTATCGCTATAATAAAACTGGCTAAAACACCTATATTTACTGATAGAGACTTGCTAGCATTCATACAGGGAAATAACATAAAACGAAACCAAGATCAAGGAAGAAGGTCGACGTTAGGAAAGCTCGCATCCTACACCAAACCATCCCCGATCTGTTGGGGATGGCAGCCCTTAAACATTATCTTGAACACCATTTGAGGATTATTTCCTCTCGGTAGTGCCTTATCTTTAAAGGGAACAACAACAAGATTCTTCTTAGGTGTTGGATTTTGTAAGGATTATACACTATTTCTAATGTTGTGTTTGCAAGGAGGATCTTATATTGGGTTTGGAGTGTTGTTTAATTTCTAGAAAGATGCATCTCAACTCAAGGATCCATGTTCACCAATTAAGTGTCCAATTATGCATAACATGTATATTGTTGAGAAGTTGGATTAAATGTTAGAATTGGGAGTCAAATAGTCAGAGGTAGAGTGAGGCTCTTTCTTACCCTTTGGTTTCTAGACCGTGTCCCTTCCTCAATGGTTATCATCGAAAAAGTCAATTTGGGTAAGACTCCCAAACTTGCATCTTTCATTTTAGCATTCTTATGCATTTAAAGATATCAAAATTGATGTAAGTAGTTGTTTAAAGTATGATACAGAGCGAACTATGCAAAGCCTCTTCACATATGATTGAATCTGTGTGGAGATCAATCTTACAAAAGGACTTCCAAACATAATGGTGCTAAAACTTGGCAATTTTAGCAACTCGAACTCGAACTACAACAAATCAATCTACTTTAGCAATCAGGCATGAGAGCAACAACTAAAGAGTGGAAAATACAACACTTTGATGTCATATTTGTGGTGATACGTGTCATTTACAATAATCTTGTCCTTAAGCTTGAGGTCCTCCCAAGAAGAAAAAAGGGCCATTCTTTTAAATCCAAAATCCAATAGCTTTATGAGCCTCACCTTGTTTATGTAAATATTGTGAGGGCTCAATGGATTTTGAGGTTTCATATTAAAAAAAATAGTTAGATGATAGAACAAAAGTCCAATATGAGAATGTAAAACATAATTTTGAGGTTAATGAGGAAGAAACAAATGAATTTATCCCTACTCTCATGAGATTCTAGAAATTGAAGGCATAGTTGGAAGTATAAAGATATACCATGAACCTGACACTCATGAGTTTGATAAAGAACAACCAATTATTCAAATCCAAAGTGTTGATGCACACTTGGCCATTAAGGAACCACAAGTTTATACAAAGATTAAAAAAGGTTGTTGAGGAGGGTGGGGGGGAAGGTCGAATAGAGAACATTCCTCATTAGTTTGTGTTCACTTTCATGTGGTTGTTATTAGTTCTAATAGAAGTGCAAATCCTTCAGGATAATTTTGAAAATGCTCTTTATGCATCTATAAAATATGACATTTTAATTATTTATGAAAAGTTACAATAACAACAACAAAAATCATGGCTAAAATGTTGATACCAATAAAAATACTATCATATCTAAATTTAAAGAGAAATTGTGATATGGAATGATGAAATAAAGAATAAGAGAAAACAAAGTACTATAAGTAGGGTACTAACCCCAATTTAGAATATCAAAAGTATAATTATGTTATAGCTAGTTAGCTTAAAGAAGAAAATCAACATTGCTAAAATAAAAATGAACTTTTATGAGGTCTATAGAGGAACAAGGCGTTGGATGCATCTTAAAACGTCATGGAATAAAATAATGTGTCATTTTTATGATACATAGAGATGGAGGATGAAACACACTTGCTCATGCACTTCCTATTCTTGTAGTAATTTAAGATATTTGTAACGCTACCAATCTTTATAACTTGTTAACTTATTAAAAATTTGGAGATTTAGGAAAGCTCATCCCCAACCATTCCATCATATACATAAAATGTTAACAATAAATAATGCATTTCTTCCATAAACAAAAAATAATTGTAATAGATAATAATCATTATATTTTTATTATTNTATATATATATATATATTAATATATTATTAAAAATTAAAAATTTTATATTTAAAATCTCAATTTTTTTAAACATACATATCTCAACATTCTACATTAAAAATTTTATATTAAAAAAATCATTTTTTAAAACCTACACGTCTCCATATTCTAGAAAATTGAGGTTCACGTGGAAAAGTCTTCAAGAAATCCTTCTATACCCTGGTCACTAAAATTTGAGGTTCACCCTATAAAACCTGGGACCATACATCTGCTAGAGTATCTAACCCGTTGCTTGCTTGGTTCTTGTGGTTTTCTTGGAGGCATTTCTTCTTCCAATGTCTTCCCCGTCTAAGTAATTTTATATTGTCTTTTGTCAACTTCGGAGAGAATTTGCAGAGCTTATTATGCTTGGAGACAAGTTTACTCATCCTTCTGTTGATCTTTCCATTTTTCCTTTGTACTTGTTCATTCTCTCAGTGCATCTCTTTTAATAAACTGTTAAAATCCTTAAGTTCTCTTTTGAGTACCTTCCTAGTATTAATCTTCTTACTCTTTGATTGGTGCAAAATGACAGGTTCAAGTTTCTATGTTTGCTTGTTAATATCTTCTTGTTCAGGCTCTAAATCTTCATTGCCACAAATGGGAGATTTTAATATATTCTTCTTTTGAGATGGAATTGATGAAAGCACTTGTTTTCCTGTAACTTGCTCTGGAATGTCAGGTAAGACAGAGTTGTATGGTTTTGGATTTTTTATCCCTTCATCTAGTTCAATATGGTAAGATAAACTTGGGTCAACATTCCTTATTTTTTTCCCTTCTTCTAAAAAGGTTTGATCGTGACAAATGATTTTGGGCATTTATGAAAATCCATTAAGCACTGTAATAACCCAACCCAGATGTTAAACCCCAAACTTATGATCTTTCATGTGACTTATGTTCTTTTGCATTATGGACTTATGATATTTTATATGATGTTGGAATTATGTTCCTTTGCAAGATTAATGTTATTAAGGACTTATGATTATTGTTTGATAATGTGACTTTGGAATTTGGCACTATTATTAATGTGAATGTTTTTTTTAACATCCTTGCTATCTTTGAATGTTGTTCCTATTGATTAAAAAAAATGGATCGGCAAATGAAACTAAAAGAGTATGAGGGGCCATGGATTCCACAGAGTGAGGGGGAATGGGGACATCCCTAGAACCTTATAACTTGTTATTGGCTTAATTTTGTCCATCCTAGTTCATATTTACACCTTGGTGACATTAATAATGTTGATCACCCAAACCTTGTACAACGGATCATATTCTCAATATTTATGGACTATGGAGTTAATATTGCATACTATGCACACCTCAGTGGGACCCCTTGCCTAGGGCACCCCCCTTGGGAAGATATTTCCTCACATTTATGAGCCCTTTTCCTAGTTTTTAGGGGTTGCAAGCTATTTTCTAGCTTCCACTCTTACACTATGCATTGATGATCCTATTTTTGTGCTTCCATGATATTTATGACCCTATTGTATTCCTTATCTCACCTATTTTCCCCTACTTGATGTTTTGTAACCCCCTTTATGCATTAGTGTGCCTCCATGTGCTCTTCATGGCTCCACTCAATTTTTGGTAACTCCTCCTTATGGTGCTAATTAGGGAAAGGGAATCTTTTCACTAAGCCACCACTCCACTAATTCAAGTTAAGTCTCCATGATGAAGCTTAAACCTTACCTCTCTCTAATTTGAGTTGATCCATTTGGGTTAGAGTTGACCTCCTTGTGCTATAAATTCATATGCCCTCTCCTTGTTGAAGTTAATCTTGAGCTTTGGACCATGTGACTTGTGCTATCTATCCATGTTGGGAATGTTGGCTTGGGAGTGTATTGAGACTTAGATTTAGTCTAGTTGTTTTCCCTTTTCTTTCATTATATCACTCTACTAGTCCAGGTTCTCACACAAGAAGCCAAGAAATGGGAATCGCGAGTTAGGTCATATCCCATAGGCAGTGGAGACATACAAGAAAGTAGTAGTGGGAAGGATTTTGGTTCTCGGAAGAGGTAGTTCTAAGAGTTTCTAGACTAAGTGTTCCTCTACCTATGGATCCATGGTCTCAGCTCGGGGGTGACCTATTCAAGCAAGGAAGGCTTGACAGTGTCTACGATCGGGAGGAAAGTCATCCTGCTATAGCCAATTGCCCATATCTTGAGATAAGTATTTCTCATATGATTTTATTTATGTTTTAACATATTATGATGATGATTATGTGCAAAGGTGGCTAAATTTAATTATCTATATGCTTGATTATTGTATGTCATAATCTGCTTACTGGAAGAATGGACTCTGTAGGATTCGAATGCGAGACGATATTCATTCTCGTCTTCTTTCTCTTCTTCAAAAACTGTAACTATGACTCTACGGTACTGAGAGGGGCGCAACCATATGTTTTGGTTCAACAATCTCTATTCATTTTTGTGCTTTGGGACTTGTTACATTATGTCCAGAAAAAATGTTTCCAGTAAAGGTCGTCTTTTGTTTCATCGAAAAAGATTTCTGAATGACCAAGATATGTTCGTTTTGGTCCAACAGTTTTCTCGGTGCCAGGTTGAGTGCACCAGTTGTTAGATTGGAAATGTTCTATGCATGGATATATTCCTATTTGCATTTATGAGTTTTAATAATGTAATATTAATGTAATATTGATTGATGGCTGGAGGGAGGTAGCCATTCAATCTAAAATATATTAGTGAATAATGGTTGTAAGGGACAACCATTGGGAGGTGATTTTGTGGGCTATGATTGCAGCTAGTGCCTTTTATTTTCCCTTGGTTGTGGTGTGGTTGTAGGTTACAACCTACATATGTTTCTTGATGTGTGTTTTCCTTTGTGAATATCTTCATTGAAATCACACCGAACAACACCACAAACTAATCAAACTTGCAAACAATTAATGACACAATACTTGACAATTATAAACTATGTTTTCGATCATCTCTACGAAGTATAAGAATTTAATGTAGGACCTTAATCACACTATGATAATAGATCCATTATTCATGCATTGAATGTGATTATGAACTTAAATTTAGTGCTGATAGATTTTATTAAGTGTTGATATTATTTAACTAAGGAGGGCGAATTATTTAATTAAGTAATTTAATTAAGTAACACAAACTTAGTAATGTTTATTAAAGTTAGAACTTTAATTAATCATTTAATGGTTAGTTGTCCTAACCTTATTCCAATGTTCTTAAACCGAAGTTTGGAATATTTTTCCTTGTCATAAGGGTTGGGGACATTACAAGCACCTTTTCAATAGTTGTTAAAGCATTTGTAATCTCCTTCCTTTTCAATAGATGGATCAATATCTTCATTAGAGGTCGATCATGCAGATACTAGTTCCACTGGTTTGGGTGTAATTTTTCAGTTTCCTCAATGTGTAACCTTTCATATTTTTAGTAGCTTTAGGGAGTAATTTTGATTTCCCCTTTTCTTCAAATGGAGAATCTTCAAGATCAACGACTGTATTTTTCTTCAATGAGGGATCGAAAATAGCTTTTGCATTAAGTATGAACTTATTGGTTGGCCTTGTGTGAGGTTTTTTGAGTGGATATAATTGTTGTGTAGTATGATTCTCCTTTTGAATTTTCTTCATCATTTTCCTGCAAGATTGGCTACCTGAAGGTTTTGTTGTTTCCACTTCTAGATCTATAAATTCTGCTACATGTGATAATATGGTTACTTCGGTTTATGATTTAGAGACTTAGCTTTCTCTTCCTTTTGTGGTTGTAAACTTGCTTGATATCGGAGCTAATTTTTTCCTATTGTGGGGAAAAATGTAATTTTCTCTTGTAAGTAATTCCTCCTTCAAATTCAGCTTTCCTCCTACCTTTTCTAATGGCCATTTTAATTCCTTGATGTGCATTGGAATCACCCCCTCCTTTTCTCTTGGGTGTTCCAGGGGTTTTAGACCTTCTAGAGGAAGTGACTGTCTCAACCTCTTGAGGTTTGCTCCCCTCAATTTCAAAACCATAGAAAAATGAGAAGTGGTTCCAATCCATGTGGATTCTATTCTATTCCTCAATTATCAACATCTTGATTAAGGCTTGGTGGAATATGTTATGTTGTGTACTATTTGGTTGTGCTTGAACATTAGCGGACATTTTAGTGATACCTTTCAACAAAAAGAATGAAAAATTCATTTTGGCATTTCCACTCAAGTGCTGTAAAAATCTAATGTGGTAAAGAAAAACAATGTCACATCTAACTTCTCTTGGTATATATTTTTGGACCATCTTTAATAAATCATTCTAGCCATTTTTTTTATTTTAACAAAAAAGGGTAGTTTTATTGAAATAGGAAAAACAAGTTTATTTTGGCAAAAAACCAATCAACCTGGATACAAATTCATGAGAAAATGCTACATAACACTGAATAGGAATAGAGACACCCAAATAGTCTCCTATACATAGAAATTACGGAATAGGGTAAAAATGGCCAGGTTCCCCATTAATATTGAGAAGACCTTGAGAAAGATGACAAGCTTGATTTGCCAAGTCATCCACAGAAGAATTTAATCCTCGAAGGATATGATAGGAATCCGCCTTATCAAAAGATTTTAAAACTCTCTTAATTCTCTGCAGAGTTACAATTAAAGCAATTTTTTTAAATTATCAGAGGAATTTAAAGCTTTAATCAAAATTTCAGAATCACCGAAAATTGGGACAGACTTATATCCTTTATTCTTAGCCAACTGACTCGCCTGAAGCAGGCTGTAAAACTCCGCCTAATTATTGGACATAATGCCGACCCCCCAGCAAAACCTGATAGAAGACAAACCATCTGGAGAAATAACAAGACCACCTGCACTAGAGACCCCGGGATTACCTTTTGAAGCACCATAAAAAAAAATTGCAGCTGAAGATGAACTCATCCATATAGAGTTGAGGGCACCAATGTCACCTCGAAACCTCCACGAAGGGGGCGAAACATGTTTCAAATTAATATTCCCCACAACATTTGAAGGAGAACCCAAAAAATTCAGATCTGGCAAAGTAGATGCAGAGTGGCCCATTATTTTTGCTAGCCATGATAACGTTTTCATAACAACAAGCTAAAGTTTAGGCCGCTGATCACTGAAGAGACAATTATTCCGGGCAATCCACAAAGACCACAACATAAATTTCGGAATTGAATGAACAAGCTCCTTGGAATTCATTTTCGGCAATATGGACTCTGATGCTCTTCTTTGAGAATTTGATTGCAATCAACTACTAAAAATATCCTTATTCTTGAACCAATGTTCACCATCCACTAGTAACCTATAAGTTGATGCTATGGATGCCTCTGTGACTTGAATTATTAGGTCCCCAACTTCTGCTTGATGCCCATCGAATTTTTCAGCAAAAGCATAAGGTACACCTTCATGGTGGACCTATAGTCTTTCAAAAAATTTAAACCACCTACTTCTTTAATTTTACTTTCAAATTCAGGGTAAGATTCAAGGAGCTCTACCCCTTGAGGATCGTAACAGACCACTCCACCACCTTTCTGTGTAGACAGGTAGCAGAACTTAAAAATTGTTATTTTTGAGGTTTGGAGAATAGGTGGCCTTCACTATAAATAATATTCTAAAACCCTCAGCGAGCACAACTAGTACTTTGAAGACAAGTTAGGAGAAATTGAGTTCAAAGATAAAATAAATATGCTACATGCTTCATATTTATGTGAATACATGCATCCATAATGTGTTAAAAAATGGTAATCATTTACAACACATAACATGCAAACATGACCCGATGTATAATGAGTTGATATGGTCACACATACTAACCAATCATATGGTAGCCCGTCGTATCACGTACTTTACATGTATGAATACACAATGCTTGGATGGCTCTTGGAGTCTATTTGATTTGACAACAAGTTGATCTCATCGATCATTCTCCATCGACTCATTCAAAATTATGTAGCGCCTTTTAATTGTGATAGTTAGGTTTTTCTACCAAATATGTAGGAATTTGGTTGCACATCTCTAATAAAAATAACTCATTTCACTACCAAATTTCAAACCCTCAACAACGAGTAAATCACACTAATCAATGAACTCTGCAATACTACAGAAGGTCATGTTATACAAAAAATGCTCTGTAACTAGACTACGCAACCCTTTAAATTTTTATTTACCAACAACTCATTTAAACAAAAAGAACTTTGGGTAAAGCATAAATTACACTCAATGAACACATCAAGCAATAAGTCACTCGAATTTTGCAGATGATGGAGCTTAAAGGAAAACCACCCAAACTGATTTAAGCTCAGGGAAAAGGAAATGTTTACCTTAAGTAGTCTTATGTGCTAACACTACACATTTGCACATTCCACATTGAAACTTTTATATTACAAATATCATTTTTTTCTTAAAACCACACATCTCCACATTCATTCCACATTATCCACATTCAGATGAAAACTATGGCTCATAAACTTTTATATCAAAAATCTCAATTTTTCAATGCTACACATCTCCACAATCCACATTAAGTCAAAAACTATGTTCCTTTCATGTTGTGGAATAATTTTTTTAAGTTACACATCTTCATATTAAGTTGCACATATCCACAATTCCACATTAAGTTGAAAACTATGGTTCCTTTTATGTTGTGGAATATTTTTAATTATTTTTAAGTTCTAAACTATGATTCGAGGTTAAGTTGAAAACTGCGGTTCCTTTGATGTTGTCGAATTATTTTTGTAAGGTTATACATCTTCACATTAAGTTGTATGGACTTATAGAGCAAGGTTCTTACATGGGAAAATATCCATGCAAAAAAAGGATGATCTGGGCCTGACATATGCCCATTATGTAAAAAGGATTGTGAATTCATTTCGCACCTCCTTATTTCCTATGAATTCATGTAGGTTGTTTGGTTTGAGATAATGAAACTTTTGCCTATAATTTTTACTTGGATACTGAATTCCTTTACAACCAACTTTAGTGTGTGGAGAATATTTGTTCCAGTTCACTGAAACTTACCTTATTTTGTCTCTTGGAATTTATGAATACATAGGAACAAGATTATGTTTGAGGATGGTCCTAGCTCTATTTTCAGGGTGATGGTTTCTATCACGGGATCTTACAAGGAATGGTTTGGTTTCTTAAAGGGTTCAAAATTTTACAGTATCGATTTCCCATCTTTCTTTTTATCTTCTCCAGTTGGTTTTTTTTATGGGACCACAAATATGTCCTTGAACATAGGCGGTGTTCATAGGTGGTGTGATCTATTTTAGACTTGGGCACTATATTAAATATTGGATGGGTTTTGGGCCTAGTACAAACATTAGATCATAATTTTTAGCCTTGCGGTCACTTTTATTCATTGCTCGTGACAGGGGAATTTCTCATTTGCAGGTTGTAGGTGATTCTCATGTTATTATAGAATGGGCTAATGGAAAGTGCCAACGATAGGTTCCCTTTCTAGATGGCTAGGTAAAATAGGTCAGATCATTACAACTTCATTTTCAAGAGATATAATTTTCTCATGTATATAGAGTATATAACCATCTTGAAGATGTGTTATTGAAAAGAGATTTAGAGTTCCCTAAAGGTACTATTTATATTGAGGAGTATGCTCAAGATTGCCTCCTTTTCAAGAGGTATATGTAAATCTTACATTGACATAAAATATCTACTATTTTTGGTTCATTATATTTTGGTTTTTATATGTAGATATACTGCTCTTATGTGGCTCCTCATAGATGGCCCTATTCAGCATAACCTTTTCATGTATATGTATTTTGTGATACACATGTCATTCAAAGATAATTAGCATATTACTAAAGTATTTTTATCTAACTATGTATAGAGGATTGATAAACTATATATGTACTTTGATTCATAATGATTGAATATCAAATATGTTTTTCTTTTTCAGTTGTAAACTATGATTCATTTGATGTTGTGGAATTAAAACACTAATAATCATGGCACCATCTCGTCCATGTTATACATCTACAGATTCAGTTGTAAACTTCCTTTGTAACGATGTTTTGGAAAATGAGAACACTAATGAATGTGGTACCTTTTTAACATATGGTTTGGTTTGGACTTTAGTTAAGGATATCCACATTAAGAGTTTGGAATTTTTTTAATGTGAAAATAAAGGATATCCACATTAAGAGTTTGGAATTTTTTTAATGTGAAAATAAAGGATATCCACATTCAGAGTTTGGAATTTTTTTAATGTGAAAATAAAGGATATCCACATTAAGAGTTTGGAATTTTTTTAATGTGAAAATAAAGTTTCATTTGTGTTTGTTTTTAATATTTTTATTTAATATCGAGTACTTAGTGTTTATTAAAAGGTTAGTTATCATGTCAAGAGTAAATTAATAAATGGATACATTTATTTTTTTATAGAAATTATTTCCCAATTTTTATAGAAATTAACTCTTGATTTTTTTTTAGAGATCATGTTATTACAAGTTATAACACATGAAATTATGATTTTTTTATTATAAAATATTTATTTTTTTAGTTTTTTTTTCAAAGAAAAAATCGTTATATTTGTTTTTCTAGAAAGGAAATCAAAGTATACATTGTTATGTTTTAGACATACTCAAAAGCTATCTTACTTATCAAAGCTAACTTCTTGAGGCATTGATACCCTAAAACCTACATAATACACTTATTTATCGATCCTCCAAAACCCTAGATCACAAAACACAAGCTTTTGTGGTATCTAAGACCACTAATTCCAACCAAAAAGAACCTTAAAATTACATGGAGATGAGAGTTGCACTCTTAGACATTTAGATAAACACAGATCATATATCAACACAGGCCAACAAAACATACATTCCAAAAGACCCATTTAGTATAAATTTATTTCAATGGTTGGCTGGAGAGTGCCCTCCTTGAATTATTACTCAAGTAAAATACCTTCTTGCAAGATCAAAAACTCTTTAGATAACCTATATGCTAGGGAATTAAATTCTCAATATACATGTGTGAAATAAATAGAATCAAAGAAAGCCTTTACCTCTTGGACATGATTCATGATTGCAAGGAAGCATAAGTTTCTTATATAACATTAATGATTTGTTAGGCAATCAAAATATTGGAGTCTTTCAAGGCTTGAAGATTTTTTAGACCTCATTCTTTCGCTCCTTTTATTAATGTGAAGAATCAACATAGAACACTGCCCATACTTCACGGATACTAGGATACCCTTGACTTTCTCCTTCGAAGAAACCGTAAGGTATCTCTTGATTGATATGTGGTCTTAATAACACATTGTAGACACTTATTTGGAGAATTTTTTATGAACAACCCAAGCTATCACCTTATGTGCTACTTATGTGACATTGAGGAGTGAATCTTGGAATACCATCTAATTGTTATACCACCAAATTCCATAAACAAATAGACAAAGAAGAGCCTTAACAATTGAGATTGTCTTATCAATTAACCAAACAAACAATCAACCGAAGTTGTATCAACCCATTTTGATTTACCAACTATAGTTCGTTTTACACGATCCTAAACCTCTCTGAAAAAGGGATACATCATGGAAAAGTGGTACAATATATATTATTGACTAATTTTGTAAAGGATACATCTACATGGCCCAACCCAACTCCTTTTTTTCCATTATCCCAAATTAAGAGCTTATTAGGTTCGGCTAACCACAATAAAATTCTTGATTTTCAAGGGAAACATAACAACAAACAATTCTCCGCCACCAAATCTCTCATCACTACATTAATCTTCTTCAACTCTATCCCTATACCCTATCTTGACAATGCAATCCCTTAAAATCATATTTTTGGACCATTTAAGTTGGCCTTTTTCATTATTTAATTTAATTGCATTATGTTATAGTACTCTAACATATTTCTCTCATTCCTCTACTTGTTCTCCTTGTAGATTTAGGTTATCAGATGTCTCCCATCCTTGGCATCATGTGGAGATTTTGCGCTAGGTGATAGATTAATGTTTACGTTTCGAGCCATCCTTGGCTCATCTTCAGGACAATATCAATGCATGAGATGATATTTAAACCTCTGATTCTTATAAATATAGAACAATCCATAAGCAACCGACTCTAGAGTTTTTAAGATTAGAAATTAGATTTGTTGGTTTATTATATTTCAATTAGTTTTAATCCATTTTTTATTTATAAATGTCTATAAATTCATTATTCATTATTTTTCTTTTTTATTAATTTCATAATATTTCTATTTTTATTATATTATTATCATATATCTAAAATTTTAATTACTTTATTTAAAATACTATTTTTTAGTTTTAATTATTATAATGTACGTTATTCTTAATTTTATAATCCTATGTTTGTTTGTTTTATTAATTACTTATTAGTTATCATATAATTTTCAATTATTCTAATGTATGTTTTATTATGGCTTTATCATAAATTATTATTTATATTATCTTATCTTATATTTTTTGTTTTATTATAGTTTATTAAACAATTATGTAAATTTTTGGTTTCTAACCTATTATTATTTATATTATGTTATGCTTTTTGGTTTACTATATTAGTCAATATATGTATTGATTTTTAGGTTATATTAAAGTTTTCAACTTATATATTAATTTTAGTGCTTTTTATTAAATTAAGTTTAGAGTTGATAAGTTGTTTAATTTTTTAGGTTTTATATGTTTTATCAATTTGGGTTATTAATTACTATCTAAATGTTTATTAATTAATTTGGTGTTTATTGGTTGGTTCAATTTAGTGAGGTTAGGAAGCCACGACCCGTTGATGGTTAGGCCATCATCCTTGTTTAAGTAATTGAGGTTTTTTACGATTTTGATAGCCTCCCATAAGTTTCTACTATCTATATCCACCAAGTAATTAAACTACATTGTATTATATTTACTATTACCTTAGGGCTCAACGTTGTTGCAAGGGTTGTTTTTCAAAAGCCAATGATGCATGCATATGGCTATAGTTTGTTAGTTCCACTTTGTAATGAATATCTTTAAACCCTTTGTATGATTCATCAATTCTTTGCATTTGTAATGAAATATGAACTTTACAAGTAATAATGATACATAAGTGGCCATATGTACCAATCACATCAAGAATTCCAACAATGTATGCATTGATTTGTAGCCTGTCCATAGACAAAGGTTTTCAGTTTAATGATTGAATATTTGCAAATAACAACACATTTAGTGGTTCTTTATGCAGTTCAAGTAATTACAAGGAATTCCTTAGTAACTTAGGTCGTATCTCATATATAGCACACTTAAGATCAACTCCTGAAATGTTTGGTAAAAACATCTTGTCATCAGTGGAAACCAGATGATTTGTTAGGAGTTTATTCACATGTCTATAATTTCTCAAGGTGTAGAACACCATATAAATACCTTGTTTTTAGATGTTCATCCACATGGAATAATCCCTTATTCAATTTGCATTTTGCATACATCCTTAAAATGCCCAATGCTAAAGCAAATACATACGGAATGGTAGTTTCAAGAACACCTTTCTTATTATCCCCCCATGTTGCATTCCATGTAAGAAAGTTATTGGCAATGGATTTCTTGAACAAATTTGGCTAAAGAACTCAGTGGACCTCTTTCCTTTCCAAAATTATTGAATTATTGGGTGTATGACTTTCACTCTTGCTTTTGAATTATGAATATTTGTTAATTACGGATGTGATGTCTAAGAAATTATAATGGAATGCTTACTGTGAAATTGGTTTTAAAATATGAAACAACTTTTTCAATGTGGGACTTAGTTCTAGGATGATTTTTTGTTTTATTGAGTGTTTCTGTTTAGGATGACTTGGAGGAAACAACCCAATTGGGTATATGCATAGTCCTATATAAATATCATGTTTTTTAAATTCCTAGCTATGAAGCATTTGGTCCTTTACAAGGGCATGTTGGTACCTTTTTTAAAACTTTTACAGTTTGGTTGTTTCTTAACATCTATTTTGGCATAGGTTATTCTGGAGTGTATAAACAAGGTAGAGGATTGGATGAGAGAGAAACACAACAAAAAGCCCCCATCTCCAATTGTGAAATCCCTTAATACTTCTTAAATTAGAAAAAGAACTCATACTTTAGAGAGGTAAAAATCCTTGTTGCTCATATTTAAAGGTTTATGCAATTTCATGTTTCTAGTGTTGGTGATAGTTTTCTTAAATGCTTCACTAAACTTGTTACTTTCTCTTTATCTAGGTTTTGGAAATCAATATTCACAAATCGTAAGCCTGGTCCCTCAAAATATTCTTTAAAGACGGGAAACACAAAAGATTCAAAGAAATACACATCTAGTGGAGGGGAACAATCATCATAGCCAATGGATACTGACCAATCACAAAATCCTGAGAGCATGCAAACATATTGAGTGACTTAATCTCACAAAAAGGTGCAATCAGATAAGGCTAGGAAAGATGTTCAGAATGGAATGGCATGAGTTTTGTATTAATCGCATGTTCAATACTTTAATGATGTACTAAGTTTGTTACTAAAATAGTATATTTCGACTCTTACTTTCTAGAGTCCAAACTAACACCGAGGGTGATTGTTTAAACTAATAATGGGTAGTATTTAAGCAAGCTAGTTGTGGATGTGTTGGGTTTTGTCTCTCTTCACTCCACATTCTAATGAAAAGTGTGAATCTACTTAATGGAAAAAACAATGTTTGTCACAATGCTTATTGTGTTGATATATATGGAGCATTGTCCTCGTCTCTCCAAAATAATAACATTTGTTGTTGCACTTGTGGATATGTAAACTGCACTCTAGCTATTTGGCCAAAGTTCTAACATATCTGTAATTAGAAAGAAACTTAGAAATTTTGAGTAAACATTGCCATAATTATATTGGAATCATTGAGTATCCTCTAGAAAATGACTAATATATTAATATATCATGGCAACATTTCCCTTTAAAGGGGCATTTCTATAGAGTTTGAAAAGCTTTGAAGTTTCCACTTGAAGATAACATTCAAAGATGGCATTTGTTGAGGAGTAAAATTTAATGCTATATATCTGACATCTTCTTAAACAATGAACATATGCATTTTGAGTGATGGAAGATTCAGGTGGGTTGAATGAAACTTACCATTTCTCTTATAGAAAATGTCTAGGTCAAGGGCCACACTCTTTTCTAGAGAAGAATTGGTATGAGAAATTACTTTTTTTGAGTTACAACATGACGACTTGAGGGAATCTCTATGAAAATAGTGTGCCACATGCAATAGGGAATTTCTTTCATAACAATGCATCACTTTCAAGTTATAACTCCCATAATAAATGTGGTTTGCATTCCTAGGTAAATGAACCATGCCAAAATAAGATGAGGAGGTTTACAAAGAAACTAACCCCAATGAGAAACACTTCTAGAAGTGCACCCTCTTTTTTGGAAAAATCCAATCATTCTACTAGCTAAAGGAGAACAAGCTTAGAGAAACAAGGTAAAGAACCAAACAATATAACTCCCTCATTCCCTATATATACAAAATGATACAATATAACTTTATGCAACCCTTGCTGACATGACTCTCCATGAGGATTATGCATAGCCCTATACAAAATAATGTTTATTACTTAATACTTAGGACTTACATTTGATCTTTTGGATTTAGTATAAAACGTATATGATGGATTTTCCATCAAGTTTCATCACAAAAAACCATTTTGTTCTATTGCATTATGGTTAGATATATGATAATGCATTTAAATTTAACAAATTCTCATGTTGAGGTTATGTTGGCAAGTTTTTATGAATTTTATAATCTATTGCAACTAAGGAATTGCTAAATCATGATTCAAGGAACACCAGTTTAGGTGAATATGATGAAATCTTCTGCTTCACATCTGTGTGGTGCACAACATTTTTGGAAGTGCCTTGTATTATCTACATTTTCTAGTTGATCTAGGAGGATATCTAAAGGGTCAAATTTTTAAACTCAGCAACAAGGGCACCAAAACATAGATCTCGTTGAGACAGTTTCATCATCGTTAGTTTCACTCAAAACATACTTCGAACGAGAAAGTTATTAACTTATGAAGTTTCGACAAGTTAGCATTTTTATGTGCAAAAAGGGTAAAAAGGGGTACCACGTTGCACCACTAAAAGGGTGTCACATGGCATTCGTACAAGTGTACAATGCATATGTGGAAACCCACATGGTAGTGACGTGGAAGGACATGTGGAAATTACAGTGTTGACATGGAAACATCTCATGATGACACCTGGAATCCTATGTGGAAACGACATGGAAGGACACGTGGGCATTACGATGTTGACATGGAAACATATTTTGATGGCATGTGGAATCCTACATGGAAACTTGCAAGGTGAGGTGGATATGAGCTAATCCTAAGGTGACACATGGCCTTTTTTGGGCATGACACATGCCACCTCGGGAAAGACCAAAAATTTGTTGAAGACCAAATTGCACACCAAGGGTTTTGAACCCATAACCTCCTATACACAAGCCCAACGCCTTTATTGTTGCACTAATGGAGCCACTTGTTAAGAATGGTTTTAATATTATAACCTCCTATACACAAGCCCAACGCCTTTACTGTTGCACCAATGGAGACACTTGTTAAGAATGGTTTTAATATTATATTTAAGATGTGAGTTTGTTATATTGGGGGAATATGGTCAGCCAACCGACGCGAGAATCTGGTTGGNCCAAATAGTGGAAACAGACCACCATATATATATATATATATATATATATATATATATATTGTTTCAATGGTACAACAAACAAACACAAACACCAGCCCACGATTACACCAAAGCGCCCAAAAGGGGGGGAGCCCACAGGCTTGACCTCGAGTCTCCTGCCCTAGAGTCCAACGACCTACCGACAAGCCACAATGGGTAGCTTGTACATACCCCGTCCCACGTCTCTTTAAGTTGAGAGTTTGGGATAACATGGAGGAGAGACCATACAACCATGCCCAAGTGTAGAGATCAGAGTGCGCAAAATGATGCCGACAAAGACACATTTCCCGAGGTGTACAACTTGTACGGAGACATTTAATGCTATATAGATCCGTATGACTGTATGGAATGATGTGGGCATGATTTTTGAGGTGACTATATTAGCAGGGAACCTGGGTAGAAGTTGACAAAATATAGTCAACTTTATACTCATTTTTAACGATTTTTCGCTATGAGTCCAATGGTGCAATCTATTTTATGCTTTGAGCATATGATTTTTAGGTCATCTCTATTAGAATTCTATAGCGTTGATGGCATAAGAATTCTAAGGCTAAGGATCTAATCTAGCAGTTGAATCCTCAATGTGATGAACAACAAAGATTATGCAGGAAATAGTGAAGAAGGATAATGAACACACATGAAAATGAAACTCAATTATGTAAACCTCACTTGTCTCAATTAATGAATTAAATGTGTTACATAAATAATACATCTTCAAAGGAGCAATTCAAGTTATCTCATAGTGGGAAATATTAGAAAATACTAAATCTCCATCTATGACAAGAGCTAACCTTTCCAAAGAAATCCTAGTGCCCTTGGTTTCTTTCCTTGAGAAAAGTTTTAAATCTTTCTTATCTCATAAAAGTAGGAATAAAACACTAAATGTGCCTTAACTCAGAAAAATAGAGTATAAAGTAGGATGTGAGGGCACACTAGTGGATAAACTATGGTAAGCATATGTAAAGTGGTCAAAATAGTCACTAGGATGGAAACTAATACTTGGAGCATTATACTAAACCCCTAGGAACTTAATCACGAGTTTTTATCCTATGGTCTAGATGGGATTAATATTCCAACACTCCCCCTTAAGTTTGACTTGTGTGAGAGTAAAAATGAGGCCAAAATTAGGGCCCAAGCTACAATGGCATGATGGTCACCCTTTACATTATTCATCCATGTAAACCGAGGAAATAGGGAAAACCTAATGGGAACAAAACCCTCTCTCAAAAAATGGACATGAAAGTTAGACCAAAAATGTTGGTCCAAACTAAATGCTAATGTCTGGAGGAATCTTCTTCTTGGGAAGAAGATGAATATGCTCAACTAGATCAGGAACATAAACAACTACACGATGACAACTAGAACCATGTAGAGAAACTATGATCCACTAATGAGAGAGTATGTTAAGGTTCTCTTCAAACTTGAACTTTGAACCAACTAGGGTGCCAAGTCTAAAAGAGGCTTGAGGTGCTTGAGTTTTCAAACCAAAAGTGATAAGATCAGTCCCAAGCAAAACTAAGTGATATTGAAGCATCAAATTCAAATAAGAAGAGTTGTAATCAATTGCAAGAAGTTGAGACCAATGTCCAAGTGAATGCAAGAGGCCTCCAACTTCATTAACACATGGCGGATATGTGCTTGTCATCATGTAGTGGTCTATAGGAAGAAAAATAGTCAAAGCGCAAACAACTTCAAACTAAATCATAGTCTATCAAACACCAATTTGCACACCAAAACTCGAATCAATAATCTCATGAGAAGAAGAAAATGCTTCTTAAAGAGAAGGGTTAGGGTGTGATTGATATACCACAACAATATTTTCATCCTCGCAATCTGAAGAATCATAGAAGAGCACTAAAGTGAGATGAATATTGATGAGTTCATCTTCAACAATTGTTTGTGTTGGGTTTTCAACAATTTGATATTCTTCAACTTTCACAACTTTAGGAGAGAATCTTGAGGAAAATACATCAGGAGGGATAACACTCAAGGAGATGTCACTAGGCTCACCCTCCAAACTTCTTGCAATATCCTCCCCATCATTTTGCATTCCGAATGCTGTATCTAAATTTGTTCAAAGATAACTTGGAGTATCAACAGTATCAATGACGTAGTGCATAATAGGATGTAACCAGTCAAATTGATCCATATGCTCTATCATAGTCATTCAACCAATCATCTTTCTCTTCATCATATTCTGGCATTGCCACAGCTCTAATAGACACATCAAAGAGCTCATGGCTCTCGAGATATGAAACCATATTTGATTTCCACTATGAATAGCATGAGAATGGAGAAATGAGAGGAACTACTTTCGAATCCATAGAAGTTGTTGAAATTGCATATGCAAAGGAAACACTTTGAAGATCTAAATGGAGGATTAACTGAGCTTCCTAAGCTCTGATTAAAGAAAAAATGTGATTGATGTCTTGTTGCTAATTCAATCACAACTTCTACTACAGTTAAAGGAATCAAATTCTATTGAAGACCCATTTGAGCTATCAAACAAATATTTTAATTCATATAAGGATCCTAACCCATCTCATCATGTGGAGTGAGAAATATCTAGCCGAAATAGAGGGTATGGATGGACGTGATCTGTTGCAAAACCTCCGATATTCAACTGAATATATCTTTCAAACTAGAGACTTAAATTGAATTCCGTGAAAAACCCATTTTAGATCACCGAAATAAATTTCAAACAAGATATTGTAGTCCCTCTAAAACTATATATAGAGGTTGTGTAACCTCTTCAAAGTTAACTGCGATTTTCAAATTTTGCAGCCAACATTCTCCCACCTTTTTGTGCATTTCCTTTGAATTCACCAAAGCTCTGATAGCATGTTGGAATTCTATAGCCTTGATGGCAACAAGAATTCTAAGACTAAGGATCTAATCTAGTAATTTAATCATCACACTGATGAACAACAGATATTATGCAGGAAATATTGAACAAGAATAATGAACACACATGAAAATGAAACTCAATTATGTAAACCTCACATGTCTCAATTAATGAATTAAACGTGTTACATAAATAATACATCTCCAAAAAAGAAATTTGATTTAGATCACATTGGGAAAGCTTAAAAGATACTAAATCTCCATTTTTTACAAAATCTAACCTTTCCAAAGCAATCCTAGTGCCCTTGGTTGCTTTCCATGAGAAAAGTTGTAAAGATGTCGTATCTCATCAAAGCAGGAATAAAGTAGTAAATGCGCCTTAACTTAGAAAAACAGAGTATAAAGCAGGATGTTGGGGTGCACTAGTGGATAAAATATTCTAAGTGTATGTCAAGTGGTCAAAATAGTCACTAGGATGACAATTAATACTTGTAACATTATAATAAACCCCTAGGAACTTAATTAAAACAAATTATCCTATGGTCTAGATGGGATTAATGTTCCAACAATCTCCAGATTTGAGGTATTATGATATGTTTTCCACATAATTTTAATTTTGCTGAAAATTATAAAAATGCCTCCCTATTGAGAAGTAGGATCGAAGACGTAGTCCAAATTGGACGAACTCTGTTATCAAATTTGCGGCTTTGTGTGTTTATGATATGTTCTTCTTTTTGGATATTCATCATTATTTCCCACCATTATGTTTTTCATGTTGTTTTAAAATCAATCCATGATAAGTATTAGAATGCAAAGATCATGGAACACATGGTATCAGAGCGAGATTATATGACATTGGATTGTGAGTGTGAATGCTAACTAGGTCCAAGGTCAAAAGAGGAGAAGGTGAATTAGTTCCTTACAACCACAAGATTGGACATGCACAAAGAGGAAGAAAGATGGAGGATTAAGAAGTTTGCATCGAGCTTGGGAAAGCTTTTCACAAAGCCTTCTACCAAATGGTAGTTAGGGTAGAACAATTGTTTGTATATTATTAAGAGGGGGTGACAAAGAAGGAGAAGAATAAGGACAAGGTAAAATAAGAGGGTGAAGCTTTAGTGAATCAGGAAAATGGAGAAGAGCCTTCTGAATCTCGATCTCCATCTTCAATTTCAAGCTCTTCTTCTTCCTCCTCCTCTCATGATTCTAGTTTTTTAAATCGTGCTTCCAAGAAGCCATTGTTAAAGCTTGATATAAAATTTGATTTGCCCATGTTTAATGGAGAATGCAATGCAAAAAAAAAATAACAATTGGATAAGACAGATCAAGGTTTAATGTTGTGTGTAACAAATTAAAGAAGAAGAGGTAAAGGTTCAATTAGAATCTCTTCGATTATCTAGAACCGCTCTTGTATGGTGGGAGATCAAGCTTAAAAAAGGTAGCAATAAAAACAATACACTTCTCTCCTCGTGGTGTGAATTTACTTCTACAATGAGAAAATAGTTTTACCCATTGGGCTATATTCAAAAGGCTATGATGGAATGGAAAAATTTGAGACTATGTAAGGGTCAGAATATTCAAAGTTTCACATAGGAATTTAGAAAGAAGGATATTGAATCGAATGTGTCTTTAGGTCCCTCACAAACTTTGATGAAATACATTGGTGCACTTCCCAACTGTATTCATCATACATTGTTATTGTTGAATCCTGCTAATTTAGATTAAGCAAGTGTGCAAACCACACACATTAAAAGTAGGGGTAAATATGTACAAGATGAAAATCCATTCAAGCATGGAGAAAACCATTCCCAAGAAAAGGACAAGGGAAATAGAATAACTACAACAAAGAGAGATAAGAAAGCACTCCTTTGCACTCATTGTGAGGCAAATGCACATGATGAGGAGCATTATTGGAAGTTTCAACCCGAGTTAAGACCAAATAAATTCAATGGCAAACGAAAACAAAATAATGTTGTAACAACCCAAAAATACTTGGCATTTGATTAAGGTGATGAAAAGTTGATCACAATGATTGGTCTACAAGGTAAAAGTTCCTTTCATGCTAGTTCAAGTTCTACACATGCATCGCATACAAAGAGTTGTTGCAAAGCATACAAAGATTGAAACACTATTTGATCCAGGCTCACAAGTCAATTTGATTTATGAAATTATAGTGAAGAAGTTGGGACTAAACACAACACCTCATCCCAAACCTTACCCTCTAGGTTGGGTGCATGACAATGAAAAACTTCAAGTTACCAAGCAATGTAGAGTGAGGTTTGATATTTCTTCTAAATTGATAGATGAGGATGATTTGGATGTTGTTACTTCGGATGTATGTGGCATTGTACTTGGGAGTCCTTATATTTATGATAGAAAATATATGCTTCTGACAAGAGAACAAATAACATCTCACAAAACATGGAGTGGAATATGTTGTTAGAGATCATGGCATGAAGGATAAGTAATCACTTATTATTGTGGGTTCAATGAAAACAATTGTAAATGCTAACAAGAATCTTGTGCTTACAAGCATAAAATCAAAAGATCCTGATAAGCCTCATGATGGTTTTGTTCCTTGTTCTAAGAATGAAGTGCTTGATATGGGAGAAGTCTCTCAATCGAGAGGAAAGAAATCACAAGCTTTCTACTCATGGGAAGGGAAGATTAGTGCAACACCAGTGTTGGACTTACCAAGCCTTCAACAACCATTCAAGATTGATACCATGAGAACTGGTATTCTTGTTAATCCTCCTATTTTTGCACCTATTGTTTTTTATTCTTTGGTTCATGTTGGAAAATATGCTATTGATGAGGTGTTCAAGGATGTATGTTAGAGGATAATCCATGGTATGCATGTGAAGACATTTTGTTTGCAGGGAAAGCTACTCTACCATGGGGGAAAATGTTATATTCCCACCATTGATATGCATGTAATTGGAGAAGCTTGCACTTCTCTTGTATTTGGTAATTTTGGTAGAATTATAGTGCATATGTTTGTGCCTTGGATGAAATTGATTGTAACCATGAAAGTAAAGGGGTGTGTGTTGTGCATTTTTTATCCCACTAATAGAAAGTTGGGGCTATACTCACCACTACCTAATCCTTCTCTTCCTTGGGATAATTTCTCCATGGATTTTGTAAGAGGGTTTTCTATGTCAAAAAGGGGACTTGAGGTGGATAGGTTCATGTGTAACTTGATTCCATGTAACAAGCAGGCCATTGTTGAGCAAATTCCTCATCCTTTCTTTCAACATGTAAGGGTTTGCTTTGGACTCCCCATAAGCTTGTGGAGAAAGATGGGCACCAAGATGAAAAAGAATACTACTTTTTGTCCACATACCAACAAACTGAAAGAGATGGTTTACATGATAGTGGTTCCAGGCCACTGCAACAAACAAAGAAATTAAGGCAAATCCCGCATGCTCATTCCGAAATTTCAAGTACACCATGAAGTTCAAGAGAAGAAGAAAGAGGTTGGAACTAATTCAAGTAAAGAATGGTAGCTTGAGAAGTGGAAAGTGAGGGAACCATCCCCTCACCTATTTGTTGACTGATAATGCTTTTGGAGGCCAAAATCCTCTCAATGGGGAGGAATGATCCAAGAGGATCTCCAAAGGGTCAAAATTTCAAATTCAACAAAACTCAACAAGAAGGGAACCAACACATAGATATCGCTGAGACATTTCCAAAAACATTCGTTTCACTCAAAACGAACTCCAAAAAATAAAGGTATTAACTTCTAAAGTTTCAGCAAGTCAACATTTTTATAAGCAAAAGGGAAAAAAGTGTACCATGTGGCACAACTGAAAGAGTGGCATGTGCCATCCATACATGTGTATGATGTTTACATGGAAACCCTCATGGCACGACATGGAAGTGACATGGAAGGACATGTGGACGGTATGATATTGACATGGAAACATCTTATGATGACACATGGAATCCTACGTGGCAGCTAGCAAGGTGGCGTGGCACATACATGGCCCAATACCGAGGTGAACCATGGTCCAATCTAGGAATGACACAAGTCACTCTAGGAAAGGCCAAGAATTTGTTGAAGACATAATTACACGTCGAGGGTTTAGAACCCGTAACCTCCTATACACAATCCCAACACCTTTACTACTACGCCACCAAAGCCACTTGCTAGCAATGGTCTGAATATTATTTTAAAGGTGTAATATTTTTATAGGGAATGGGGCCAGCCAGTTGGTGCTAGAATCTGGTCACCGAATCGATCGACCCCCAAACGGTTGTAAACAACACACACACACACACACACACACACACACACACACACACACACACACACACACACACATTTTTTCAATGATACAACCAACATATGCAAACACCAGTTCATGGTTACACCAAAATGACCAAAAGGGGGGGAGCTTGCAGGTTTTACCCCGGATCTCTCCCCATAGCCCAACGACCTACCAACAAGCCACAAGGGGCGGGTCTTATGCAGATCCCACCCCACATATATTTAAGCCAATATTTGGGCTATCAAGGAGGAGAGACCGCGCGACCATGCCCAAGGGCCGAGCTCAAAGCGCACAGAAGGAGGCCGACGATGGAACATTTACTAAAGAGTACGACCTATATGACCACATTTAATGTCGTATGGATTCATATGACCTTGCGATTATACAAACTGACATGGGCCTGCTTTTCGAGGAAAATATTTTAGCAAGGAAACTGGGTTTAAGGTGACAAAATATAGTCAAATTTATACTCATTTTCATGATTTTTCGTTGAGATTCCATTGATGTAGTCTGTTTTCTATACAGAGCAACCAATTTTCAGGTCATCTCCAAATTTGAGGTATTATGTTATTTTTTTCCATGTAATTATCATTTTGTTGAGAATTATAAAAAAAGATTCCCTAGTGAAGAAGTAGGCTTAGAGACGTAGTCCACATTGGATGAACTTCATTATCAAATTTGTGTCTTTGTGTATTAATGACGTGTTCTTCTTTTTGGATATTCTTCATTATTGCAACATTTATGTTTTCATGCTCTTTTGAAATAAATCCATGATAATTCTTAGAATGAAAATATCATGGATCACTAGCACTGCAATGTATATTGAAGATATCCGAGCAAATGACACATCTCCTGGCTTGCAAAATTGTGAGGTCTCCTTTCTCCAACTTATGGAGAAAATAAGTGATGGTTGTGTTGCAGAGATCAATGAAACAAGTAACAATGTACTAAAAGTATTTCCTTTTGTGAATGATGTTTTGTTAACAATAATTTCCAGTTGTACCATTATTTGTGAATAAACAAAACTGACTCTAGTACAACGATGTAAATTTCTTCAACTTCTTTCTCCATTTAGCACATGTAAGGAGATTTGAGTGTTCATATGGCATATAGAATTATTTTCCTATTGTTTCATTCATCATGTAATATCATCTGAAATTTTACATCCAGGGACAAAGTTAAGATATAAGTATGGTGTACTTATTGGTAGAAAACAATTGGTCCATGATTGTGGCCTCACTAGATCAATAGGCTATTTCTTGGAGCCGTTGATCATTTTGGGTCTCTTTGGAAAGAAACCCCTTTTTATAACACTTAAAGGTATGCCATATAGAGATCTCAAGGTTTATTTTCATTTTCAATTTGTCTCTTTGTAATTATTTTCAGGTTTCATTAATTATTTGTTTTATTTCAATAAGTTCACGATAATAATTTTATACTATATTCATTGCCATTTTTCATGTTAGTTTGTTGTCCATTACTAGTGAGTGGTATTTTCCATTAGTAGTGAGTGGTACCAGATAATAAATTATTAAATGTCTGACAATCCTCCATGTTCACTCTTGTGATTGAACCATACAATATTTTTTCCAAAGCTGTGTAATGGGACTATAGAAGTTTAATAGGACATCCTCATGAAGACCTACTTACAAACTATGTAAACTTAGAATTTTCATATATATATTTTAAGGGTTTTCATACAAGAAAAATATAGATATAAATGTGATTAATGATGTGCCGGATTTGGTCACATTGTGAAATATTCCTCTGTTAAGGACCCAAATTATATATGGGTACTTATTATGGTAACAATATGTGGTATTTGAACATAATTTTATCAATACATGTGAAGAGTTAGAAGCTCATCCAAATTAGTTGAATTTGAAAATGAAAATGAGAAATCAAAGGACAATGTTATATTATGAAATTAGACTTTGTTATTTTAGTAGATAGGATAAATAAAGCTTCCATGGCTGCTACCATGAAAGTGGTTGACGTAGAGGCCATGTCTTCCATGGAATATAAATCAACAGAATAGTTGGAGTTGGTTGCAATACTAGCAGAGGAGTCATATATGATTGTTGAAGAAACATTTGTAGTATTTGAACAATAAGGTAATTATTTTTAACTTCTACAAATCATGTGAAAGTTTTCATATTTTTTGTGTGAAGTTTCTCACTCCATTTTTTACCTCTGCATTATTTCAGGGTGGGGTGCTTATACGTCCTTAAAATATGAGTTGTAGCAAAATTCTCTAAACACTAGAGTGAGCCGTTTGTAGCACTTCAGGAAGGTAACTATGCATAGAATTTTGTCCTTGTTTATGTCAGCTTCAAATGTAGGATGGGGTGTTTATACTTTCTTAAAAATATGAGTTGCAGCAAAATGCTCGAAACACTAGAGTGAGCCCTTTTTAGCACTCCAGAAATGCAACTATGTATATAATTTTGTCCTTGTTTATATCGACTTCAAATGTATAATGTCAAAATATAGCTTATAGATTAGAGTTGCAAAAAGTATGTTCTTGCAACATTTAGGAGATTCAGTGCATTTTTTTAGGGTTTGCTACTCAGTATTTAGTTAGTGAACTCATATCATTGATGTTTAAATGGATTTGTTCCTTGATTTTTTAATTCTTAGTACTATGAAATGATGTCACCCTTCGAAATGCAGATGCCTTTTCTTTTCGATTGCTATATTGGTAAGTTGGTTCACTAGCAAGTTGTTTTCTCTTTTTATGTGGCCAAAATAAGTATTTATACTTTCTATTTCCTGTCCTAACACCTACCTAAATTATTTTAGAGAGACATCGAAAAGGACATCAACAATAATGTGCTACCTTTTTCTATTTGTGTTTTCTTTGTTGATGAACTTTTGTTATTAAAAAAGAGTTGTACTAGATTCTTTTGTTTGTCATTGTAATATTTGGAAAAGTCATCATGTTAATGTCTTAGATCACTTATGTATAGTTATTTAATATATTTTATTTAATGGTTCTAGATCAATGGAAGAGCACTTGCCTTACAAGTAGGAGGTTGGTGGTTTGATTCATTCGTTCCCTATCTACATAAATCAACGAATAAAAACAACTAAATATACTACCAATTGACGACAATTACTGATTAAAATGACTAAATATACTATTTTTTGACAGTCCAATGAATAACTACAACTACTAATATATGACCAGGTAACAACAATCAATGACTAGAAAGTTACTAAATATACTACCAAGTTGAAGAATTAGAGTAACCAATAAATGGCTAAATTTTTTATTCATAAATTTAGTTGCATTATAAGTGATTGGTAATCGACTAGTAATAGTCACGTGACCAAAATTAGTAATTTATATGCAATTTTTAGTAGTTTTTTCATTCATATGTATATTTTTCCTAGTAGTGATTTATTTTGAATATTGTTTAGGATATCCTTAGGAATGTTAGAAATAGTGATTCATAAATATGGATGCTCTCTATGACTTCCTTTATCATGACTACTCTTCCTTAATGAGATAACCATATATTACACAAGCCATAAATTCTAGCTTCTAACTTGTTATATAACCATATCCATTCCTTAAAGTAATAACTACTTGGTTTTAAATAAAAAGCAAGACATTTCATCCTTTGATCCATGTCACGTACTTTGATTGGAAAGATGGATTCAACTTTACTTTTTACCTCATCAGTTAATTTGGTCAAAATTCTAGAGTAGACTTGTTCATAAAAATCACAATACCTATGGATTTACTATAAAAATCCAACAATTCCTTAGTTTTTCCTTGCTATGTAACTGAACCATGACCAAATATCATTATATCATCTAGACAGAGAAGATGTGTGATATGTACAAAATTTGAGATCTTAATCCCCTTGAATTCCCCTTTACTACGAGAATATTTAATAAGAATACTTAAACCTTCTACTACCAACAAGAATAAGAAGGGAGATAATAAACATCCTTGTCTAACAACTCTAGAAGTTGTGAAGAACACGAAAGGATATCCATTTATCAACATTGTGAATGAAACAAAAGTGATGCAACCCATGATCTAATTCATAGTCTACAAATTAATACCCAATTAGAGAAGTAATAATTTGATAAAAAACCAATTGACCCTATCATATGCCTTGTCAACATCAATTTTCAAGATGGTTGAAGATAACTTTTTTGTCATATTTGTATGCAATCTTTATTGAGAAATACCCACTACATCATGCATTTGATGATCGAAGTGGAAACCAAATTGTTCGTTCGAGACAAAACCTAGCAGATTTCCCTTCAACCTATTAGCAATGATTTTGGATATCAACTTATAAATTAATTGCATAAATAGATAGGTATAAAATCATCAAAGGTAGCTGCATTTTATTTCTTAGGAATCAATGCTACAAAGGTAATATTGAGTGTGCCTCTTGGAAATTTCCTCAAGGTTTGTGATTCTTCAACAAATTTAATCGAATCACCCTCTAGAAATCAATGATTCCTAAGTAAAATTCTACTGATAAGCCATCTGGACCTGATATTTTCCCTTTTTAAAAATAATTACATGTTGACTTCAACTTTTTACTTGTATTCTCATCCTCCAAATCCATATTCATTCCTCCATTTATAAGACTAAGAAACAAGCTTATGATTTCCTAATTTCTCCTATGTTAGCATATTTGGGATCTTGAAAGTGTGTTTTAAAATGGAGTCTCCTGACCTTTGCAATAACACTAAAGGTATTTACTTTCAACCCATTTGGATGAAGGGTATCTCATGCAGTATTAATATGTTTTCTATGAGTTGCAAATTTGTTGAAGAACTTTGTATTGTTTTCTCCTTTGTTTATCCAAATGGATTTGATTTTAAGCCTTCAAGTAGTATCCTCCTTAACCAAAGAATTATTTTTTTTTGGCCTCCAAATCTTTGAGGGTCTAGGCTTCTTCCTCTAAAATTATTCCATTATTATCGTTTTCAAAAATGGATTTGATGCCTTCCTCCACCTTCTTCAAGTATTTTTGAAATTTTGCAGCATGACTAGAATCCCATTCCTTTTTATAATTTTAATTCATTTGATTTTGTCTACAATTTGTTTCATGAAAGAGTCCCTTAAATGAGGATCTAGGGGATATGAATTTTAATCACAAGGTCCCTAAACTCTTCTTCCAACAACCAATAATGGTTAAATTTTAGAGAAGGTTTGGAATATTATTTGGCACTCCCCTTGTTCCAACCATAGATTTAATTTTCAAATTCTCATTAAAAAGAATTCAACCTTTAGGAACTTATCCAATCTTTTAGCATTACTTTATTTTCCTCTTTTGGCATTTCTCTAGGTTGGGACAATCTTGAGAGGTTCCACATCTACTATGTGAAAAGTATCAACAGAAAAGTAATATTCAATAGGATCCCTTCTCAAAAAAATCCCCCCAAAATTCCCTATGATTAAGATCTAGGTTCAAAGACCTGCCCATAATCACATTTACCCCACACAATGAACTTGAGTCTGCCATATTGTTCCAAAAATGGTTTCCTTCCCCATAGGGCTTGTTCACGTTGAGAAAAATAATATATTTCCCCAACTCCTTTGACACTACATCCACCAGAATACTCAATTTCAAAACCAAGGAAACAATAACATTAAACTTATAAATCCTAGTAAAGTTGGTCCACCTAAAAGACTTTGGGTCGAAGGGGAACGTGGGATTAGGGTTTTTCTTTCGCCGAGTAGGGTGTGCAGAGTCCTGGCGGTGCTAGGCTGTAGGCAGGTGCTGGTCACTGGTCTCCTGTAGGGTGCCATGGCGGCATTAGGGCAGGGGACTCCTGCCCCAGTTGGAGGGGCTCCTCTTGTGAGCTGGAAGGAGCAGGAAGAGGACGACAAAGGAGACAGGACTCAACCTGGCTTCAGGAGAGGCAAACAAACGAGTATTGGTGGATGTCTCCCAAGGACGGCTTCCATCTCGTGATTCAAATCAGATATGAGGCAGTCAGAGGCAAGATTGAGACTTGGAAGGAAAAATCCCTAATCGAGAAATTTGTGGGGATTTGGCTGAAGGAAAAAGACCTGGTTAAGTGGATAAATGGAGTGTGGAAGCCTAAAGGCCACTACGATCTCCAAATAGGTTCCAAGGGTTTCTTCACCATTATCTTTTTTAACTAGGAAGATAGGGATAGAATCATGGAGGGAGGCCCATATTTTTTCTTCTCGGCTGGATTATTCTTACGGCCATGGGAGGAGCATTTTAACCTAGAGATGGAGGACATGACAGTCGCCCCAGTTTGGATTCACCTCTTTTCCCTCCCAGGAGAATACTGGGACTTGGAGACCTTGCGGGACATAGGAAACACCCTGGGAGAATTCATAAAAATAGCAGAACAAATGAGGATTCAAAGGTATACTGCCTTTGCTTGGATTTGTGTTTATATGGACCTATCTAGAGAGCTTCCAGAAGCAATCAGTCTAAACTGGGAAGACGAGGAATGGATTCAGCCTATTGAATATGAACATCTCCCTTTCAAATGTCGCCACTATCATGAATATGGTCATTTGGGAAGGAACTATCCCAAAGATAGCCCCAGGACTGACCCGGCTGCCCCTTCTCCGTCCAAAGCTGTGGAAGAGGACGGGTTCACCCAGGTCAAGAACAGAATGCGCAACAAGGGAGGAGGTAAAACCTCAATGCGAATGGAACCGATGCCCAAGGAGAATGGACAAGGGAACTCATTCGAGGCTTTAGGGACCCTAAAAGAGGGAGAAGATGTCCAAGCTGCGCCAATGGTTAAAGATCAGCAGGAAGGCCCATCCAAGTCTCCAGTGGATGAGGAGGCCCAACAGATGGAAGGAATGGAAGAGGACAAAGGGGGGGACATGGATCTGGGTGAGCTAGACTTGGATGCCATAGAGGAAGAATGTAGGAAGAAGGGACAAGGGTATGTCTTGAGACGCCAGCTTGAACTTCTCTAGGAAGCCATTATCTAAACGGGTGCTGTGGAGAGTTTGGGGATCGACCCAGATGCCCAGAAGGGCAGTAAGAGGAAATCACCAGAGGAGGAACTGCGGTGAGGGAGGAAGACGAATAAACAACATATAGCAGCGGTCAGAGTGCGATTGATCGAATTTGGTCAGTATCCCACAATCCAGGAGGCCTTCTCTAAAGCTAAAAAGGTTTGCCAATGAAGCTCATTTCGTGGAATATAAGGGGGTGTGGTAACCCTAGGAAGTGGAAAACCCTAAACCGTAAAATTAGGCAGGAATCCCTGGATATTCTTTTCCTCCAAGAAACCAAATGCAGCTATAGGGGCCTCGAAAAGATTAAGGACAAAATCTAGAAAGGAATTCATGTCATGGCTATTGATGCAGCAGGACAATCTGGAGGTATTGCAATCCTTTGGCAGCCCCAAACAGTGGAATTCTCCAACTGGCGGGTCAATAAGTTTGCTTTAATGGAATATTTTTGCTTATTGGATTCTGGAGTTCGTGGAACAGTTGGCAATATCTATGGACCCAGTTGTTTCCCTGAGAAGCAATATTTTATGGATCTCCTCAACTAGCTCAAGGAGCAAGCGGAGCAGGGTTCATGGGTACTAGGGGGAGATTTCAACCTGATCGCAAATATTGGGGAAAAGAAAGGGGGAAGAAGAGCCTTGGACAAATACCAGGAATATTTCAGTGAGTTCTTAGCTTAGAGCTCGCTGGTTGATGTGGAAACTGGGTGTGGCTGGTTTACGTGGAACACCAAACGTGGAGGGGAGCATTTGGTGGCTTCCCGCCTGGACCGTTTCTTGGTGTCGGAGAACATCATGCATAGTACGGGGGAGCTTTTGGCTGATGTTCTCCCAGCAGGTGGCTCAGATCATTGGCCCATCAGCCTCTCTTGGGATTGGTCTTGCTCCCCTAGCGGAAATCCCTTTCGTTTTGAAAGTTTCTGGATGGAACACAAGGACTTCAAGAACCTGGTAAGTCAGTGGTGGCAGGAACTGGTCCCTCCCCCAAGAACCGTAATGTTTCGATTTCAACAAAAAATAAAGGCCTTGAAAGCTAAGATCCACACATGGAACAGAGAGGAATTTGGAAACATCTTTGAGGACAAAAAAAAACTATTGCTGGAACTAGATCTCATCAACAAAAAGGGTATGGAAGGAGGCTAGGATGAGGACATAAAAATCAAAGAAAAGGATCTAATGGGATAGTTGGAAGCTAGGGAAAAATAGGAGGCATTTTTTTGGCAACAGAAGGCGAGGGTAAAATGGTTGCAGGAGGGTGAAAGAAATATTAAATTCTTTCATAACTCGGTGATCCAGAATAGGAATAGCTCTAGAATCCAGAGACTTAAGACTAGGGCGGGGAACAAAGTGGAAACGAGGCGGGAGATAGAAGCTGAACTTACTCAACACTTCTCAGAGATTCTTAGGGAGGATGGGGGGGATAGAAGTCGGGAAATTGAAAAAATAACAAACCTAGTTCCTAGGCCGGTCTCTGGAGAAAACAATGAAATGCTGATCAAGCCCATTGGGATGCAGGAAGTTGAGGAAGCGGTCAACCAAATGGCTTTTGGAAAATCCCCCGGACCAGACGGCTTCACGTCCAACTTCTTCTATTTCTTCTGGGATCTTGTTAAGGAGGATGTGCTCAAAATTGTGGAGGAGTCTAGGACCAAGAAAGGGCTCCTTAAAGCCTTCAAAGCCACCTTCCTCACCCTTATTCCTAAAGAGGTGGGGGCGGATACCCCTGACAAATTCAGACCGATAGCGTTATGTAATGTCATTTACAAAATCATATCCAAAGTCATTGCTAACAGATTCAAACCTCTCCTTCCGATGCTCATAAGCCCATAACAGTCTGGTTTCATGGAAGGTAGGAAGATCTTGGATGGGGTTATTCTCATGCATGAGGTGATGCACTCGCTCAAAATCTTGAGAACTCTTGGGATGATGATTAAGCTCGATATAACAAAAGCGTATGATAAGCTCAATTGGGAATTCATGGAGAAGATGCTGGGAGCCTATGGTTTTTCCCCCGATTGGGTGGAGTGGGTCATGGGCTTGGTTTCCTCGCCATTCTTTAACATCCTCCTCAATGGTTCTCTGACCTCAACCTTTCAACCATCCCGCGGCATCCGCCAAGGAGACCCTCTGTCCCCCTTTCTCTTCATCCTCATGGCTGAGGGCTTAAGCCATCTCATTGCATCCCAAGTTGAAAGTGGTGCAATTCGTGGAGTGAAAGCTCATGAGGGGGCATCCTCCCAGACTCATAAAAAATTTGTGGATGATACTATGCTCATGGGGCACCCTTCAGTCCAAGAAGCTTGAAGCTTCAAGAAAATCCTGGACCTTTTTGCTCCGGCCTCAGGCTTGGCGGTCAATCCCAATAAATCTCAGGTCTTCTTTATCAATACCCCTCCGGCCACTCATAGGAATATCTTGAGAATCTTGGGATTTTCCAGAGGGGCTTTTTCATCTAAGTACCTTGGCATTCCCCTTGGAATGGGCAGGCCTAAAAAAGAGGCATGGAAAGAACTTTTGGATAGGTTAAAACAAAGACTATCAAGCTGGGTGCTCTACCCCCTAAATTTCCCCAGTAGCTGATCTTAGTCAAGTCCATTTTACAAGCGATGCCGACATACCTTTTTTCGATCTTAGTAGCTCCTAAAGCTATCCTCAAGGAAATTCGATGTATTCAACGTAATTTTCTTTGGGGGGGACGTGGGGAGAAGGCTAAATTCTCTCTGGTGAGCTGGGAGGACGTTTGCAAGCCTAAGGAGTAGGGAGGATTAGGCCTTAGGGATCCTGAAGTAATGTCGGAGATCCTTGGTGCAAAATTTTGGTGGTGATGGGTTAACCATTCGAGGGAACCTTGGGCAAAACTTTGGAGCATAAAATAAACCCGGGATAGACCCAAACATCTTCTGATCCGCTTCAACGAGGCCCCTAGTGGGTCACCCATATGGTTGAAGGCCATGGTTGGTAAAATGATTATCCAAGAGCATAGCTTCTAGCAGATCAGGAATGGTAGCAGGGTGAAGTTCTGGGAATATTCGTGGAACCAATTTCCCATCCTTGGTAGGGACCCTCGGTGGGCTCTCATCAAACAGCAGGAGCTCGAGCGGGGCAGGATTTTGGTGAACCAAACCTGGAGGTTGGGGAACCACATGGATCATCATCAATGGAACATCCCTAAGAAACCTGAATATACCAGTGAGGAGGATTGGGAATCCTTCCATGAAGAACTGAACAAACTCTTTATCAAGGCTCAAGAAGGCCCAGATATTTTAAGATGGGGATACTTGCCCAGAGGATCCTTTCGTCAAGGAGGCCTATAGTACCAAGATTTCAAGGAATGCTGCAACTGATGATATCTGGAAAAAAATTTGGACCGTCAACTTATGGCCCAAGGTTGCCCTTTTTGTTTGGCTAGTAGCCAGAGGAAGGATCCTCACTAGTGACAATTTGCGTAAGCGGGGGATTCTTGGGCCATCCCAATGTTGTCTGTGTTATTAAGCGGAGGAATCGATGAGTCATCTTCTGGACAACTGCCCTTTTGCAACAACAATTTGGGACAAGGGAGTGATGAGGTTCTGACGGCGCGACAGAAGATGGGGTCAACCCTCCCAGACCTTGAGAGAATGGTGCCCAAGAGCCTACAAAAATCCCATTATCAGAACTATCTGGGATGCTTTCCTAGGTATGGCCATGTGGTGCATATGGAAGGAGAGGAATGCTAGGATATTCCGAGACCAATGCAAAGATATGGAGATGGTCTGGAACACGGTGCAAGACAACCTGCTATCATCCATTCGGTGCATGCAGTGGCACGAGCAGGATAAGATCTTCCCACGGGAGGAAGTCCAGATCGCTGAGAACTAGGGATTGAATAGACCTATGTTGGCTGCTCTGCGCTATCAGGACAAACTGTGTCTTCCCTCTAGCCCATCGATATGGTCGGTTCCTCCTCCTGGCGTTTTCAAACTGAACTTTGATGGCGTGTCTAGAGGCAATCCGGGTCCGGTTGGATTTGGTGGCTTTTGTCGTGATCACGAGGGCAGGATCAGGATGGTGTTAATGGGAGCTATAGGGAAGGATTCCAACAACTTGGCTGAGCTGAAAGGTCTCATCTGAGGCTCGGAAGTGTTGATTAGGGGGGGGGGTCCGACGATAATCGAAGGTGATTCCAACACCCTCATCTAGATGGCCAAGCAATTGCTAAATGGACAAACATCGAAAAAGATCTCACCCAGTTGGAACCTAGCGTATAGGCTAGAGAGGCTGCGTGACCTTATCCTTGCGCACCCCGTAATTTCTTTTCACCACGTCAGAAGGGAGGCAAACAAGGCTATTGACCGGTTGGCGAATGCTGGCGTGGAGTGCAGAGTTGGCTTCCGACGAGACAGGTTAGAAGTCTTTGGCGAGGAGGAATGGGCCCAACAGTGTTGTCACCTGGCTGCTAGGGATATTACCGGGGAAATACAGATGGCCGATCAGATATATGGGAGGACAAATGGAGGTAGGAGGTGTGAGCACGCCTACATGCGACCAAGCTAATGCGGAGTGGGTCTGATGGTTTAAATGCCCACAGGCTCTAGTGGTTGTACTGCTCCATTATTTCGTTTCATGCCACCGGTTATGCCATGCTTGGCACTGGGCGAAGGGACCATCGACCGGATGAGGTCCATTATCACCACAGGATGAAGGCTCTCATTCTCATGATGGGAATGACACAGGATAAGGTCAGGGATGGGAGTGCTCCCACGAGTGCTCAGCTGTTTTATTCCAAATATTTTGATATCCGCTATGCAGAGTTCTGTTTCAGAGAGGGCAGGATTGATTATCTATCTTTCATCTTATGCTGTGCCTTAGAGTTTGGTTTTGTTAGAGTGCCTCAGTTTTGCCTCCAATTGCCCTTCCTGTTTCCGCAGTCTCTCCCGATGGCTCCCAAACGGAAATTCAGGAGGGAGGTTGGCTCCGGGGAGGTGTCTGGATTATCTTCTGTTAAGGGGAAATATCTCAAGCATCAGATGCGGCAAACCACCTGTGCTCAGCTCCAGGCTCAAGAGGAGGCTGATCTCTACAAGGAGCACGTTCCGCTCAGTATCCGGCTCGAGGTTGGAAGGGTGGTCGAGGGGCTGTGGGCTGAGGCGAAAGCCATGCCACGGGAAAATCTTCACGCGTAGGTGGAAGAATGGGTCCTAGACCCTGGAAACACTACTGGCCGTGCTTGAGCATACTATCGTATGCTAATGACTTATTGGGTTACAATCCGACTGGTGGGGCACTCCGTGGTGATGCAGGAATCCAAGAGAGATGGCGATTCGGAACCTGTGCCCTTCTGGAAGGAGCACAATTCTGAATGCCACACAATGCACCAAAAGCTCGACGTCCTCGCGGCCTGGTTAGGTTTCTTGTTTCACCCTGTTGATCGTCGGGCCATGGAGATAGCTAGACCTCGGGAGAGGATCATCGGAAGTGGGACGGAGGAAGAAGGCAGACCTGTGGACTCTCGAAACACAGCTGGCCCCATGCAAACAATGTCGGTGCTCGCGACTGGCTCCTAGCAATCAACTGCAGTGATCCCCTTGAGTGCAGTTCCTCGCTAGAACTCCCTTCCTCCTGGTTGGATATGATTTCACTCCTCAGTCTTTGGTTTTTCCAGGTTTCATTTTCTGTCTATGTGTTTCTGGTGTTATATAGCTTAGATAGTCATAGTCCTTATGTTAATAGGAACCATGCTGTCAATAGGGATCCTCATGGAGACAGGACCTTTAATATGTCCATTTTGATGTGGGTGGGGAAGCAATGTAACTACACCAGGAATTATAGTAGGAATAGTTGTAAAAGGGGGAGCAGGAGGCTTTGGAAAAACTATGTATTTTTTTGGCAAAACAGATCAGGTCAAGTCCCGGACTGGGCTTTATTGGACTAGACTAAGGCCTCCATGTTTTTGGGATGGCCTTAGATGTATTTCGCTCTGTAATTTGGTTTATGTATAGTAATGCAAGTTTTATTTACAAAAAAAAACATTAAACTTATAAATCCAACCAATGACTAAACCACCTAACAACCCTTCATAATCTAAAGTATAGAAATTCCAATATTTTAAAACATAAAATATAAATTTCAAATATTTATCTCTAGAATGCATAATTTCTTGTAACATAAATACATTGATATTATATGCATAAAATAGTATTTTGAGGGATATCTATTTGTGGGAAACCCCCACCCCTTGAGCATTGAATAAGATAAATCAGTTGTTAAATTGATTTTAGGTTTTCCTCCCTCTAGGATTCTTTCCCCACTCTAATATCATCATTGTACTAGGACATGACCATTGATATATGAGATTCACTCCCAACTAAGGAAGACATTCCTTTATCCATGGTCGATACCAAATTCCTAGAGGATTCCTCCTTATATTTCTTGCATGCCAAAGGATATGATGACTTAAAGGTAGCTTTATGGATTTCCATTTATGTTCCAATGAAATATTTGGTAAATATCCACCAAACCCTCTTCATATCTCTTGAATAAGGATGAATCTAAGGTGCCTCGTCCATACTCCAAAACATATTTCAACTTGGTTAGAAGAAACCCCCCAACTAAGCCCTACTTCCAAGGCTAGAAGAGGGGCATCATTTTCTGAAACAATATCAATGTTAAGCCCTTCCAAAGAGTGATATATGGGCATGGTCCCTTCTACAAGTGTATTTTATTTAAGATTATATGTCACTGTTTCAATACACTTCGTCAATGCAGACAAAGACAAAGCTCTCTAGTCCAAATGGTTTGGATCTAAAACAAAACATAAAATAAATGTAAACCTTTCTCTAGATTTATCAAATCACTTGAATGTAAAAAATATGTACCCCTTTCAAAAGGGTTTCCTCATTATCTTGAAGCTTTCGCAATCCTACTTATTGATGAAGAGATAACCTGCAAAAGGTTCAAAGGAAACAAGAAACAAGTAGGAACTATGAGATAATATGATAGATCTAAGCAAATGACCAAGGAGAAATGCTAGAAATGAGATTAAGCTTCATTTATGGGAAAGGAAGACATTAATGTATTAATATCAAAGAGGAAAAGTTTTAAAACCATATAGAGCCTTGGTGTTGAATATTCCTTCCAACATAGCCTTGCCTCAAAATTAAGCTATTAAAGATCAGGTCTGGTATAATTTCTCCAGCATTTGGTTGTTCTCCCTCTAACTCCCTATCCCATGAGGGAAAACTTGGATTTATAGGCCAAAAGAGATGATGAAGGGATGGGATAATTAAGGGAGAAGGATGAGGTGGGATCCTACTAAGATGGGATGAAGGTGAGATCCACCCTAAATGGAACAGATAAACCTCCATGACGGTCTCCTTCGAGAGACTTTTTGAAACTTCTCCTTTTTCCCTTTGTATAAGAAGTGACACACCCTGTACACAAGAAGTGTGTCAGTGACTTACGCTGTAATGGAGCAAAGTGCATCAATGGAGAGTGACACACCCTGTTATAAGGAAAAGTGTGTCATCCAATCAAAATAGGGTTTTTAAAGGGAAAAATCCTTAGGGATCATCTTCCAAGGAGATTTTGGCCAAGCACTTCAAGGATTAAGGCAAGGAAAAGGTGTACATATTTCGTGATCATGACGAGGACAAAAATTCAGTGTAATAGTCACCTTTTTAATATAAGGAGACAAGGGATCAACTTTCTCTTCAATGTAAGACATAGTGGGAAAAAAATAATCCATACCTTTTTATTGGGGAGTTTGATCTCGAAAGTGGAGATTCCATATGTATTGTATGAAAAGTTTGTGTTTAGAGAAAGGGATTGTCAGCCTCTGAAGAAACAAAGAAAAAATCATTTCCTTGATCGTAAAATTTTCCTATATCTACTAAAGGTTTCTCCTTCTCCTTCATCGCATATTTTTTTACCCAAATCTTTTTATAACTGCTCGATAACTGTCCTCCCATAGGATAGTTTTTCCTCAAATTCTCTACCTTGTGACAAAATCTACATTGAAATAGGAGTTTCAATAGTCAATATTTTGATAAATTTCTTTAGAACCCCACTCTATCTCCATATCCACCAATAGCCCTTCTCATACATACAATTCAATCAGAATGTGATCCATCCTCATATCAAGATTTTCCAACCACTTTTCTTCGTAAGCAAAAAATCTCCTAATTGTATTTTCCACCATTTCAAGTATTTCACACCATTTCCAAGATTTTATCATGCCACAATTCCAATGGGATCCCTGGTAACATAATACAAAAATTTTGTACATAATTTGGTTCTCTTCTTGAGTCAAATCCCATCTCACATTGTTTGAGGCAAAGTCTCGAGGGACCTCACAACCACTCTTTTCTTGAAACCAATAATGCATACTCCCTTTCTTTTATGATAAAACATAACCATTTGTGAATGAAACAATGGAATGTAGGAGTGTAGCTGACAAGAGGCCTCCAATTTTGTTCCAAACATCCCTTTAAAGCCTCGAGGTTGACCATTTTACCCATAAATAATGACACCAAAACCCTCACCATAAGAAATACCAATTCAACCATCTCCACATCCTTACCCACAACCATCTTCACATGATATAGGAAATATCTAATAAACTTGATTTCCTGAGTTCATGGAGCATCCTTTCCTTGGCCCTCCTTAGTTGTTACCTTTATAGAGTTGTGATCATTCTACTCTATCTAATGTTCCTTGGCATTATCCTCAGGTACACATTATGTCCTAATAACCATCCGTGCCTCCATGATCCTGCTACCACCTTCCTATCCCACAAGATGATGCTCCTTTGGAGGATTTGCAGACATCAACTCAAATGTTGGTTTGGACATACCCCAAATATCCACAAGCTCTTAATATGTGTGAAACACATACATATAACTTTTCTCCTCCCCTTATTTGTAATTGAACAATACTTCCATGGTGTTAAAGAATACTTGTGATTCCTAGAACATTGTCATCCATACTTACGAAAACCATAACGTCATTATTAGCTTCAAACCTTTGATAACCAATTATGGTTATTCATGCTAGCAATTAATTTATTTTAATGATTTCATATTGGGCTATTATTTATCCAAAACATATCGGAAAATATCATACATGTATTTTACCTTTATGTTGTATATCTATATTGATCCTTGTATCAATATAGAATCTTAAGAAAGACTGAGATAAATAGGTATCATCTTGGAAAAGTGTAGTAACTGAAAGTTGGGCCAAGTAGTTGTGGAGCTATCGACCCACATTCATGACCCAGTTTGTAGCCAAATCTCTATTGTTTGATTTCTAGAAATGAACAAAAACGAACTTAAGAGGATTCTCTTGATCCTGGTCTCTATCTTTACCCTTCATTGCCACCTTAAACCCTCCATAGCTACTCTTCACTCATTTGTTTTTTTTTGTCTTTCTTTCCTTGAAGTGATTTAAAATAACTATTGGACTTAACCATATGAAAATTTGAGAACATGAAAACTTGGAAACCTACCATTTGTGTGGGATAATTTGAGGCTCTATAGCAAAATGATATGCAAATGAGGGTGGAGCTTCAATCACAAAATTGATAGATCATCTCGACAGTAGAATCCTCGATCTCTACTTCACTTAAACTAGAATTAGAGTCACAATTTGGTTAGGTTTGAAGAATAAATAAATAAAATTCTCCCCCTCCTTAGATAAACATCATGTGAAGGAAACAAACATACATCACAATTGACTGGAGTCATATTTGTTAAAGGAACGAGTTGGGATCCTATTTCTACGCATGGTGACATCGAGAGCCCAAATTAGACATTTATCGTAATGTCGAAGAAATTAATAGAGATGAAATAGATATAGTACTTAGACCAAAAGATCACTAACCTCCATAATCCAAAAGATTTTTGAATGATTCAATCATGCTCTCCACTGCCTTCATATTATTTAGAGTCTATCATGATTTCAGCTTAGACTGGAAACGTTTATCTATGAATATGTTTCCTTGTCAAAACCACCAGCTCACAAACACACAACCTTCATTCCACCCACTTCACCCACTTCACCAACTACAACCTTCCATATTTCAATCGATGTTTGTGATGTTATCCTTTGAACCTTATAATATCCATGACACATTGCTTCTTGCTTCTTTAATCCTCCACAAAGTTACCAGAACAATGAATTCCTATGTGTTCTCAATTGAATTGCACCATAGTCACATGAGATGTGAGTCCTTAAGCAATAGTAGATCCAACGGAGTCATTACACCTATGCTCATCACCATCTATCTATCTATCTATCTTGTAATGCAAAGGAAAACATATAATTGAGAGAATCCCACAAGTAAGAGAGGTTGAACTTGAGAAGTCAGATATAAGCTAGATATAACTCAATTAAAGCATGAATGTATAGCTAGTTAAATGGAAATATCTAATCCAATAAGGGAACAATTAGAACCAGTTAAGGGATTATAGATTTTGTTCCCCCTCCCCAAAAAAATCATTATATTGATAGTTTTGAGAGAGTAATCAAATATACATTGGATTATCTAGTGAGGACACGATAAAGGACTGTTTCATGTGCATACTTTCCCTTCATATCTTAGCTCAACTATATCTACTTATTACATTTATATCCTTTAACCAAAAAACAAAAACAACTTATTTTACGAGCTATATCATTCTTCCTTAAATTTACATACTATCTATAGTAGCATAACTATGTAGACCAAAACAACATAAACAAAAACTCAATATTAATATGACTTAGATTTTTAACAAAGATGGCCTCCTTTATACTCCAAGATTTTGAGAGTGCCTTCCCTAATATCCAAATCCTCTTTAGACAATGCATCAACTTGTGTATTGAACTCACGAAAGACATGTGTAAAAGTAATAATCTCAAAGGTGTCAATTACCTCTTTTATGTGATTGAGTATAGGGAGAAGCCCTAGGGATGTTGCACTTGTGATTTTCCCAATCCATCATAAGTTTGGAGTCTCCAAATGCTTGAATATGGGTTAACCCTTGGTCCATCACTACTTTTAACAAAATCCACAGTGCACAAATTTAAGCTCAATTGTTTGTGCCTTGCCTTACTGCAAATATTATATGGAAACTTAGGGTCGTTATTAATGAAAATGATACCTCCAACTCCACAACATCTTCGCTCACCTTGACTAGCACCATCAAATAAACCCCATGGTTTATCTTGATCAATACGAGGCATTATTAAACATTTTGTCGATTTATTCTTTGGGCTATTTGTATTCTTATCCATGACCAACCTTATCCTATGTGCTTCCTATGTAGGAGTGATAACCATATCATGAAATGTAATCTTGTTTCTGGTCTGCCAAATTCCATAAATGAAAATATAGGGGAGAGCTATATAGCTTGCAACAACCTTCTCAAAAAGCCAGCGACAACCTTCTCAAAAAGCCAATCAAGTAGGCAGTTATCCAAGGATGTCTTATTCCATTTGAATCTTATCTCATAAGCTTGTGAGACCTCCTACCGAATAGTTTTTGTATAATTGCAAGTAGTAAAAAGATGGTCCATCGACTCTTCACTGATCTTACATAAAGTGCATCTATTAGACCCTGACCAATTTCTCTTCGGTTTTTTTCCATTAGCCCAAGTATTCTATTGGATAATGCTAGCCACAAAAGGATTTTAGCTTTTAAAGGACATATTAGTCTCCATACTGATTTCCACTCTTTGGGTGCCACATCTTCCTTAACTCTAGCTGTATAACCAAGTTTGAACATATATTCCCTAAACCCGCTGTTCTTTGACCATTTTAATTTGCCTTCCTCTTCAGTTAACTTAAAAGCACTATTGTTGAGTAGATTTACATAATATATGCATTCCTCAACCAAATTAAATCTATCTTTGGTTTATAAAGAAGCATACATGCAAAATTTGTGATATTTTATAAAATATATTTATATTAAAATTCTAATTTATAAATTTATATATAACTTATTAAATAAATGCATTATGTTTTGTTCCTTTTAAAATGTAAGGTAGCATTATTTTTATTTTTAATTGGTTGATTACAACTTGTCTATGTTCATAAACATTTGGAAACTAAAAAAGTGTTATATATCATAAGTGAAAGTCTACTCATACATTGAGATTATTAAGTTATTGAAAGTCTACTCATACATTGAGATTATTAAGATATTGTTAATTTTTTTGGTCATCACTACCCAAGGTTTGCCAAGGTTATGCATGATATTATCATAATATATACAATAAATTGAAGCCTACTCCCTATTGACAAACTATATATCATAATTGGATTTTTTTTTTCAGTCATTCAATACACAAAGTTATTATATACAATAAGTGGAAGTCTATATTATAAATATTAGTAAAAGTCTACTCTTTTTTTGCTGAAGGTAACAAGATATTGCTCAAATTTTGTCTCACTTAACAAAATTATGCACTAGAACCTAGTATTCTCATGTAAACTTGTAAACTTCTTAAAATACCAGGTTATTCAAATTGTATTTTGTTTATTTCATTTAAAAAATAAAAACTAGTTAAACAAATAAAAAAACCCTTAAAAAATAGTATTTTATTTAAAAACATAAAAACCGCTAAAACATATTATTATGAGTATACATTATTTTTCATGTTATCTTTAATTTTTAAAGTATTATTTAAATAAAAATTGAATCTTAATTTATCACTTGGTAATGTTGGGTGTTGCTCCAAGTGAATGGCATAACCAAATGATAATGATAATTGGTATATTTACTCACTCTTTTAAAAGTGTATCACCAATAAATAGGAGTTAGCTTTCGACCCGACCATTTGCACCAATCGGATGCCCAACAATGAGTGATGTGAAAACTCAGATGAGCTAGGTCGTCCGATTGGTGCAAATGGTCGGGTCGAAAGCTAACTCCCCAATAAATATAAGGTTAACTTTTAGTGTTATCCATTAAAATAAAAAGCATTTAGATGAGCTAGTTGCTTTACATTTGTGTATGGAAGAAATTTTGTTATATAAGGTATCGTAGAGCAGCGTAACTTAATGTAACAATATATTATTAAAAATATGTCGATCTATAAAATAAAAAATTAAAATTAATGTGATTTATCAAATAAGAGAGGTATCATTTTTCTTGAATTTAAGATTAAAAAAATTACACCTCAAGAAATTGGATCCCTCCGGATGTTTGATAGATAAGGTTTAAAATGGATTTATGTTGCTTAGTAATAAATACAAATGAACATAGAACTAATTTATAACATGTAAAACAATATCCAATTTTTTGAATTTAAGATTTTTTTTTATATTACTTAGTAATAAATACAAATGAAAATAAAACTAATTTATAACATGTGAACAAGTAAACATGCGTCTTTATGAAAAATAATTTAAAAATGAAGAAGATAAATGGTTGATAATGAAAGAAAAAACTATCTACAATTATATATTAATACTGTTGTTTATATTAATATTTGGATTTCTTTAAATTTATTTTATTAATTATATAAAATGGTTTATTTCGTAAACAAAAATTTATGAAATATAAAAAGTCCATGGTATATTAATATTTAACATTGCTTTATAACTTTATACCGGATTTCATTATACTTAATATTAATATCAATATTAATTTATACTAATATTAATATACTTAATATTAATATTATTACTTTGCTCACTTGAATCTTGATCTCAAAGAAGTACTCTAATCAATGTATAAGGGCTTAACAAAAGTATCATGTCCCTTACAAGAATTGAATCTAGATGATGAGGATAACAATCATTTCTCAACCACCCATATTATATCTAATAGACATTTTTTTAAAATTAATTTTAATATTTTAAAAATAATATAATATACATTTTTATTTTTATTTTAATATAAGATTTAATTAAATATTTAGTTTATTTTTTATAATTTTTAATGGTTTAGATTAGTTGTGAAATTAAAAAATAAATAGATTTATGTTTTAATCTACTTTTATAAAATCAAATATTTAAAATAAATAAATAAACTTAAAATTTTGATTAGGCATAAAATAAAGAAACACTAATAAAATAAAATAACACTTACATCTATTGTAATTAAATTTAACTAATTTTAATATTTGATTGTAATTAAATTTAACTAATTTTGAATACTTACAAAAATATAATATACATTTTTATTTTAAAATTAATATAGGATTAATTTAAATATTTAATTAATTAGTTACAATTTTATTTTTCTGAGTTGTTATAATTTGTTATAATTAAGTATATAATTAACAAGTATTATAGTGAACTCTCTAAAATGATTGGATTTATTAGTGAAGAGCTACGAGTTTTATTATTATTAGTGAGCAAGGTTCAATTTCAATGAGGGTTTAGTCTCAAACCATGAGTTAGCCTGAGGATGTAGTCTAACATGCGGTTGCACCAAAGACCCGAGGTCAATTCTTTTTTGCGGTAAGTTAGTTGAGAGGAGACACCCAGAACCAACTAGTTGAAGATTGGAGTGATCCAAAAAAACATGTGATCTCTGATTAATTTTGACAACTTACACACTCTTGGGTTATGATTTTTTAAACAAAAAGTTACTTCCACAAAGAAGATTTAAAAAAATATATTATATAATAAAATAAAAAACAAATAAATATATTTTTATTATATATAATCTACTTTTATAGAATCAAAATAAAATTACTTATAAAAAGACATTACATCAATGGAAAATGTATATATATTTTTAATCAAAATTCAATTTTTAACATTAAAAATAGATTTTGATAATAAAAAATTAACATTTAAAATTTTATAAAAATTAACTATTTTTAAATAAACTGAAAAGTCAAGATCAACTAGCTTTGAAATCTTATAAAAAAAATATTTACAAAATAATTTATATGTTTAGATTTTTACAAATAGTAAAAATGAACTCAACCTTTTACGTAAAGACAGATTTTGGAATCTTACCAAATAAAAAAGGAATAATCTATCGACCTGACCATTTGCACCAATCCGACGCCCAACAGAGCACCGCCGCCGCCTAAATGAAGCCCTGGTCGTCCAATTGATGCAAATGGTTGGGTCGATAGGTTATTCCAATAAAAAATGATTTATTTAAACACTCTGACATATGTCATGTGAGCTCAAAGGGAGTGGCATACTTCTTATGTAAACACAAATTTTTGGAATCTTACAAAATAAAATTTTGATTTTATCTAAATACACTGCCCTTATTTCATGTGAACAGGAAGGGAGGCATATAATGTTATTGAGCCAAACTTCCTTAAAAGACCATATTGTTTCATGATGTGTAGAAGTTTTGATATGAAAAATATTTCAGAAAGATTAAATTAAGTGTATATGTATGGATATGATTTTTACATGAAAGATAGTTATAGTTGTTATTCAAAATGATGAATAAAACTATATATTTGTTTTGCATTATGTATTTTTAGTTTTTTTTTAGCAAAGCTAATTTAATCATTTGAAAATAGCAATATAGTTCAAAAGACAATTGATGCATGAAGCAAAGTCATTACATGAACAAACCTCAAGTGCACTACTCAAGTTTTATATCAGAAAGATCACATAGATGTCAAGAGAGAAGAATGTGAAATAGATCCACGAAAAACATTGTCCAAATATTTAAACATCGAAAAAAGGAATTGAGCCATGGTAGACAATAGATTTTTCACGTCATTCCTTGATTTGAAGTATGCCTTCTAGGGAAGACAATCTTTTTTTTGAGAGGGTGTTAGCAACATAGTTGAATTTTCTAAAAACATAGTGGAAAGAAATGAAGTTGAAGGATGCTTGCAATGATCGAATGTGCTTCACCCATGGGGGGTAGAGCAAGTGGTAAAGTGGAATTGTTGAAATTGGTTGTAAATGGAAGGTCTCGTGTTCAAATCCCCCCCAAATTTACCTGTGCGCCATGGTTCGGGCCCTGTGGATGCACCTAGGGGTATAGTGGTAGCGGGATTGGATCCCTGGACCCCGTGTCACGCGAGTACCAGCCCATCCCTAGTTGTCGATTCCTCTCGTTACAAAAAAAATGATCGAATGTGCTTCTTCCACCAATCCAACAATATGACCTGGACATTGCTTCTATGATTTTCCCAATGCACAATTATTTTAGAGTCACCGATGACCTATAGATTTTGTAAGTTTTTATGATGAGTAAAGAACAGAAGAGCTGCTAGTGTAAGGAGCTCACTGCGGGAGTTGTAATCTTTTATGCAACCCAACCTGTGAGCACGAGGAGCTCACTGAATGCAGGGTTGCTTGAGTGGATTGTCATTTATTAGAAACACCTTAAGACATATGGTTGAGAAATATGTCTTCTAATGGTGGAGAGTAATATGTTTTGAGTCAATGTTCACACACAACCAATGGTGATTAATATGCACATTATAGGGGAATTAAATGTGAGCGCAGGGTGTATATACACATTTGGATGCAATCACCCACAACCAATAGTATGTCAACTGCCACAAAGCCATTCAAGAGCAATGATAGAAAATTCTATGACTAAGTCGATACATTCCATTAAATATATGTTAATCATATCACCTATGTAGTATTTTTTTTCTAATAAATATAATTTAAACCAAATAAAATTTGTCAATTTACAAATACTTATCAATAAAAAAAAATTAAAATTATAAAATTAATTTTTTATTTTTCAAAAATTCTATTTAATATTTATATAAGTAAAATTAAAAAATATTAAAAAACAATTTTACCAAACATTAAAATTAAAATTAATCCCCAGTATAAAGAAATTTAACTCAAAAGTGATTACAATATAATGAGAAAGACCAATATAATAAATATAAAAGTATATTATATCAATCAAAATAAAATTAATTATTAAAACTTCAAAATAATCATTTTCATCACACTTAAAAATATGAATTTGAAACTCGTATGAATGAATTCTTCCTTAAATGAATGAATTCTTATTTTTGTTTAATATTGATTTTTATTATTTAATTTAGAAAAATTATAATCAATTGAAATTATTTAAATAAAATTTAAATTTAAATTTAATTTGTTATTATCTTGCTTATATATTTAGAATTATTAAATTAATATTTAATATGAAATTTATAACTCAACTTAAAATCAAAATATTTTTTCTAAAGAGTATTATTCTAACCAAATCAAACTATATTGAGCTAACATGTCCTTAATAGATTCAAGCCTAATGAGCCACCCATGCCATGACTTATCTTCTTATCTTTAACAAGTACATATTCTTTCTTCTATTCCATGACTCTTAAAAACTAACAAATTTCAAATAAGATAACCATGACATGTAATGACATGAACAATCCAAAACAAATTTAAAGGACCTGTCTTCTCATCTTTTACAAGTCCATATTCTTTGTTTTATTCCATGATTTTCGAAAACTTTAATAAATTTTATTTAAAATAAGCTTTGTGGCATGTAATGACACAATCCCAAATAAATTTTATTAGAATATTGATAATTGATTTTCAAAAACTTTAATTAATTTCAAATGGGTTTTGTAACATGAGAGAATTAAATTAATTTTTATTTAAATATTAATAATTATTAAAATTTGAAAAATGGCAGAGAGGGTAGCAATCATTTCTTTATATAAATGTAAATATTCAATAATAATTTTATTATTATTTATCCTAATGCAAATGCAAACCTTTAAGTACTTCACTTTATTTCAAGGATAGTACTTACAATAAGTCCTAGATTCTTTATGGCACAAGACCAAGTTACAGAAAGGGCTCAAAGACATTACAACAATATACTGATTATGAGCTCAACGTGTCATTAACAAGAATAAAACCTAGGTGGGGAGGATAAGACTCCATCCCACAACCACTCAGGATAGACCCAATTGACTTAAATAATAATATATTTTTAAGGTATGATGAAGCCACAAATCATCAGACACTCTTGTTTACAAAACAAGGGACCCTCTTCACTAACTGATTTAATTTCCTTAATTTATGGAGGTGTTCATATCCTAACCTCCTCTAGATTTTAACATGTGATCTCCAAGGTGGAAAAATGGAAACACGCTGCCCACTCAAGCTATAAAATCGCATTTCATTAAACTTAGACTAATATTAGTCCAAGGCATCATAAATTTATTATGAATATCAATTTCCAATATATTTTTGTTTCTAACATTAAATCGGAGTTTATAACAACATCCTCACCCATAACATTAAAAAATTAACTAGTTTCTAGTTAATTCATTAATCTATTGTTTGTTAAATTTTTTAATATACATATAACCACAATAGGATTTGAACCCGAAATCCTACAATAGAATCCGACGACATCTGACGTAACGTACGGATGTGTCGGAATGCAATGATGAAAAGTATTGTACCTTTTGAATGATTTTAGCGTCATCAAATTTTCGATGTTGTTAGCGTAGTTTTTTCGACGGATGTAACGTCGTCGATTATGCGACGGTGACATGTCGAATTTGCGATAGGAGCTGTCGTCAGATATCCGACACTAGGGTGTCGAAAAGGCGACGAGGATTCCGTCGAAGATCCGACAACAAAGTGTTGGACTTGCAATGTGTTTGGGATATTTTTTGAAATCATATGATGAAATATTTCAAATAGTTTGACCCATATTTTTGACGGTAACTATGTTCACATCGTCGGATATTCGACGACTGTGCAATTATAAATTAAAACATTTTTAAACATTCCGATAGGTTTTCTATAGAAGTGACGGACGGTTTGCAGAAATTATTTATTCCTCAACAGACGGTTTCAGGAATTGTTTTATTCTTAAACAAGCGGTTGCGGGATTTTTTTTTCTTTGACAGACATTTTGTGGGAATTTTTTTATTCTTTGACAAACCTCGGTTTGATAAAATTGTGATGCGTGGAACTTGATTTTTTAATATTGTCAATAGTATTCATTCACGAAGTTTGTGACAAAATCTCAAATAGAAATATTCCTAATCCAAACATAAACAATCGACAATTGCTTGCTAGACTATGGGATGCAGCGAAACGAAGGGGTGATGGAAAATGTTATTGTCCATGTACCCACTACAGGGGATTTAAGAGGAGAAGAATATTGATCTCAACAACCACAAAACATTGCAAGGAACATGGACACGTTGGGGGGGGGGAATGAATATAGTCTATTTGTAGGTTTAGCATTATAAAGTTTTTTATATTCTTTGCTTTGGTAAATGTATGTATTATTTTAATATTTCCTATATTAATGTATATCTATTGATATTTCCATGTATTTATAAAGGAAAGACACCCTATGGCATATCACCCAAAGGAAGTGCTTTCAGAACAAGTTCTGTATCAGGATCATGGAGCGTCTATGTTTAATGGAGAACAAGTGAGTGATCATACTGATAACGTAGTTGAAGATGATGGTACAAATACATTGATCCACGATTCATTTAATGTTAGAATGGATGATGATGACGGTGATGATAATTAAAATGATGATGACTTTGATGATGTTCACGATATACCTTTTCTCGATAAGGCATATGAACCCCTTTATGAAGGCTCCAAAACAAATCTTCTCTATGCTGTATTGTTGATAATGAACTTGAAGGTTATGAATGGTCTTTCAAACATAACAATCACATGGATGCTAAGGTATGTAAAATAATCCATCACATATATAGGATTGTGATAAAGTTTATCTATATTCCTCTAATAATTGTATTATTAACTCATTATTGATCATTGTACGGATGAAGTGTGTTTCATTAATTATATTTATTTATTACATTAACTATATTTTTATTTTTTTTGTTGTAGCTTGATAGCTGAATTTTTGTTACCACCATCAAATATTTTACCTCCCACATATCGAGATTTATCTTCCATCATGAAAGAGATTGGAATGCATTATGAATCAATTCATGCATGCCTCGATGACCATATTATATATTATAATCAACATGAATTTGCAATAGAATGTCTGGAATGTCATATAAGTAGATATTGAATAGATAAAGTAACAAAAAGGTGCCTCAGAAGGTTCTTCGTTATATTCCCATCATTCCACGTTTGCAATGACTGTTCAGGTGTAAAAACATAGTGAAATTTATGGATTACCATGCCAGGAACAGAAGTCAAGATGATGTTATCCGAATGTCTACATATAGTTCTTATTTTAGAGATATTGAGGAAAAGTGGCCTCACTTTAAAGAAGAACCACATAATATTAGGATTTCTTTGGCAGCAGATGATGTTAATCCATTTTCATAGATGAAATCCATTTACACGATGTGGCCTATTTTTGTTATCAACAATAACATTCCTCCATGGTTGTCAATAAAAAGGGAGCACATAATGTTGTCTATGATTATTCCAGGTATTTTGTGTCTACCACTGTTTTATTTCTAATATAGTTGTGGCATCAATTGTCGTATTATGTTTCCTAATTTCATATATATATATTTTATTTTACTCTTGTGCATGTTTTATATATCTTAATGGTTCTCATAATGATATATTTTATATTTAATTGAAATCAATCAGGTAAGTTCAAAGTCAAAGATATGAATGTATATATCGAACCTCTTATAGATGAGCTACTGAAGTTATGGAATGGCATCACCATGTATGACATATCTAGACCAATATGACAAAGGCAATTTCAATTCCATGCAATGGTTGTCTGGACAATACATGATGCCCCTAGGTTAACTTGATTTTGTAGTTTGTATTTTTAAGTTCCACCTTAATTGCATTTAATTATATTGAGTATTTAATATAGTTTATATATAATTATAATTGACATAGATACTCCATATCTATATATTGTAGGTCTTCATACAAAGGGTAAATTTGCATGTCCAGTTTGTGGTCCTCAGATAAAATATTGTCGCTTAAAAAGCTTAAGAAAGGAGGTGTTTGATGAGTATAGGCATTTCCTCTCTAAGAATCACAGGTATAGAACAATCGAAAAAATATTTTCAATGGGAATCAGGAAACTGTATTAAAACCACGGAGAATGACACCTCACCTTTGGAAGATGCAATACAATAGAAATCGTCATCATGGTACTTATGGATCATTGTATATGAACTGTTATGTAATTTAAATTTTATTGTGAGTTGTTTACTGCAGTGGCCATATTTGATTTATGATGTAATTTATTTATAAACTAATATTCTTGATGTCCATCGTGATCATGAAGGCATTAATGGGCTTCCACGAGGAATGAAAAGTTATCCTATACAATTCAACAGGTTTCCCTACTATGAGCACCTACAAATTGCTCATTTGTTTGATACAAAGCATATTGGAAAGAATGCTACTGAAACATTATGGTGACTACTGGATTTAAAGAGGGAGAAAGATAAAGTTGTTAAAGTTTGCAAAGACATTCAAGAAAGAAACCATGCAATGAAAGACGTCATCCAATTTCATATCTGTGGAGACCAAGTTAATATAAACTCAATTCCATGGATGTTTAAGGAGCAACAAAGCAATGTTCTCAAAGAAGTAATGCGGAATTTAAATTTCCCACTGGATTTTGTGCGAACTTGAAGAATATCATAACAAAAAAAAAGATTTTGTAGGGGTCAAAACACATGATTGGCATGTCTTCATCAAGGTAATTATTATTGTTATGTCCATATAATTTTTTTTTCATTTTATTGCGTATATTTTTTTCTTGTTTGTATACTCTTTGTTTAATTAATGGTGTGGTTTGTATATTGATACAGTATGTTCTACCTCTCTGTTTCTCTCAGACAACTTCGACAACAATGTCAAACAAGTTATATATAATCTTGGTAAATACATGGCGTAACTAGCAATTACTTGCATGTGCTTATTGTTTCTTTAATTCTCCGTATAATTTATATTTGTTTTTTGTGCACTATTTCATGATATGTAATTTAATGTTTTTTTTGTTAAATATCGTTATTGGTTTGTGTCACTTGTAGATGGTTGACATCTAAAGAAATCCATCAAGAAGATATAAAGTATTGGAGGAGAGAAATTCCTCGTCTCATGTGTGAAATGCGGAAGCATCTACCTTCGACATTTTTCAATGCACAAGAACACTACCTCATACACCAAGTTGAGGAGATTGAGTTGTGTGAACCTGTGCACTCAAGGTCCATGTGGATGGTTGAGAGGCACTTGAAATTTATGAAGGGTTTGGTGAGACAATGAGCACATGCTGAGGGTTCTATGATGGAAGGATATACGATATACCAAAACATGTTGTATTTTAGTGAATATATTCCTATTTTAGTGTCAAAGCTCAATTTACGTCACATTACGGATCCGGACTCCAATAACAAATTTGAAGGGGAGCAACTGAAGGGGAAAGGTAGATTGAGGAAGGTGAAAGGTAATTATTAGCTAGTGGATGTTTATTATATCGTTAATATTCTAATTGCATCAATTAAGAGCATATACTTTGTTCAAGATATTTACACATGTCTTTTGTTTTCATGATTATTGTCATCAAGCAGTTGGTCGAGAATGGGATGCAATTCATTTATAAATAAATAAAAAATCTTGAGTAGATGAAGGTATGGATTGAACGATGCGAACAATCGGGTCATGGAATATCATGGGAAGGTGTGGCTTCACTGGTAAAAGCAACACATCACAATGGAAATAGAAATATTACAGAAAGGGAAATCGATTTAGCATATGGTTTAAAAGATAAAATGGCAAGCATATTAATCAATCACTCTAAATATTTTATTTTTCAAATTACAATTTGATGTACATGTTGTTCTTTTCCATGTATTGATGCATAACTATTGAATCGTTGTGTAATATTTTCGTGTATTTCTTGTTGTAGGTAAAACACCATAAGGCTATGGTCTGCAATGGTGGTAGATATCAGATCAAAAAATTGGATGAAACAAAGAAAACATCAGATTGTGGGATATCTGCAGTCTTTGAGGTGACCAATGTTTCATCTAGAAGTGACATACATCTAGAGCTGTTAGAAAATCGATACTATGGGCATGGGGAAGATATTATACAGTGTGACTTTAAATCCTTCATGGTAGTTCTATTCGTTGTCAAATGGTACAGGTTATGATTGAATCAACATCATCCTGATAGAACTATTATTGAACATGATAATGGATTTACCATGGTAAATACAAGGTTGTTTGAGCCAGGAACGGAGCCCTATGTTCTTCCAAGCCAATGTGAATAGGTATTTTACTCGGAGGTTTCAGGTAAAGCGGGATGGTCATTTGTTGTGAGACATGATCCGAGGGGAAGGCCGATAAAGTATAACCTAGATGATGGTAATGAAGAGGGTTCTCTGGAAGAAGAAGATGACGATGAAGATCATTCTAAACATGAGTTAGGTGATGATGATGATCCAGCAGAATATGTCCAAGAAATAGTTGAATCAAATGATGTAGCAGACAATGCCGATGAAGATTATATTGATGATGACATGATGAGCATAACTGATGATGATGATGATGATGATATGGCCAATCCTTACAATGTTGACTCTAGATCTGATGATACAGATGATGACTTGGATGAAGAAGATGATGAAATATATTGAAAGGTAAATATTAATTAATTAGACATATTCTTTTCTCTTATTTTTTTTCAAAAGAGTTACTAACATCATTACCATCACCATCATCATGTTGATCATCATCGTCATTATCCTCATCATCATCATCGTCAACACAAACATCATCATTATCATCATCATCATCATTATCATTGTCGTCATCATCATCATCATCATCACCACCACCATCAAGAGCATCATCATGATCATCATCATTATCATCATCATCATAATCATCATCATCATAATCATAATCATCATAACCATCATAATAATAATAATCATCATCATCATCAACATCATCATCACCATCATCACCATCATCGTCGTCATCATCATCGTCATCCTCAAGAGGATGATAATCATCATCATCATCATTGTCAGCAAAAACATCATCATCATCATCGTTGTCGTCATCATCATCATCATCATCATCATCAAGAGCGTCATTGTTGGAGGAGCAAGTCGATGTTGTAGTCTCACAGACCACATAAGGTTACCAATAATACATACCAAAACATACATACATAACAGAGACAAGAGATAAGAACAAGTAGGTGAATTAACAGATTATATTAACATGAATGGGTCCATACAATACAGAGAACTGAACTAAGTTTTCATCTAGCTCAACAGCCTAATATATATGATTACAAAACAGTTAAAAAATAACTACCTGTCGGTTTGGTGAACCAACACGACCTTAGGTGGCTGACCTAATCTCTAGTTTAGTCGGCTGACTGACTTAGTCGACCAACCGACTTAGTCGACTGATTGACTAAGTCGGCTATCGTTCAAGTCAACTTATCGACTTGCTCCTCCAACATCTCCCCCACGAACAAAACATTTCTTCGTCCCGAAGAAACAGGGAGGTACAAAATTCTTCCTGTCTGTTCTTAGTAGTCATTATGATGTGCCTGGTCTTCCTGGGCTGTGAAGTCTGATGGTCGGTCTTTTCTGTACACAGACTTCGATAATTGTTGGGGCTATCACTGCTAGGTGATGTTGGAAATCTGTCCAACTTTGCAATATTTTCTGGATGTCGATGGTGAGTGTAGTCAGACTTGATAAGATCGACATCTTCTCTGAAATGGAGACTTCAGCTATTCTCTCCATGTCAAGAAACATAAACTGGTCCTTCTCCTCTGCAGTCTTGACAAGTCGTTTCATCTGCAGGTAGATGATGTCGACTTTTTCCAAGTTGGGGATAGCTTGGTGCACCCACTGATGTGCTTCCCTCTCAAGTTTCTGCAACTTGGCTGTCTCAAGCACTATCTGTTCTTCTATTGTGGTTCTGAGTGCTTCATCAGTGGTTTTCCTATTTTCAAGTGCTTGGATCCCTTGTCGTGTCTGTCGAGTTTGCTGATAGACTTTCCCATAGTAAGCAGGCCAGTCTCGCAGTATTTCTTCAGTGATGACGGACTCCTCCATGTGATCTTGAAACACTTTATAAGCTTCATAAAAGGCTGTGTGCTGCGCCATTAGGAGGCAGGCAGTTTCTTCTTTTTGCTCCTCCTTTATTTCTTGAAGCTGTGCTTGGAGTGCCGACACCATGTTTTCGAATAGCTAATACGCTCTTTCGAGTGGTTTGTCGGTGTCGACCTCTACGGGGCCTGGCATTACGGATTGTGCAATATTTATGCATTTGTTAAGGAACTCAACCTGTTCTTCGACCTTGTTGTTGAGTTCCTTACGTCTCTACTGGCTCCTTGTCTTTTCTTCGACTGTTAGGATTTTCAGGAGTTGTCCTAGCTCTGCATCGGTCAGTGAGGTTGCATCTTTCAATTTGATATGGACCTTTGATGGCTGTCCATGATGATCCTTATTCTGTTTCTCCTTCCTCTTCTTATGATTTTCCCTCTCTGTTTGTGTCGGCACCTGTGTACCTGCAAAAGTCGAGTCGAGATTTTCGATTTGTGGTATAGCAGTGGTTGATGGTTTCTCTATTTGGGAAGGTGGGCTGACTGTTGCCTCTAGTTGGTTAGATGCAGGGGGTGCAGAAGTGGATGCAGTTGGTACTGATGGTTGTGGTGGGGCTTGTTCTGAGTCGGGGGGTGGTGGTTGTGGGGGAGATGGTGGTGGTGGTGATGGAGTTGGTGAATGGTCGGGGGTGATTGGGTTGGTGGAAGTGAGGCCAAAAGGTGGGTTGTCGGGCTGGGGAGGTGAGTCCAAGTCGAAGAACATTTGGTTAATTTGTCGATTTATGTCCTCATCATTTTCTTCTCCTCCGGTCGACGCAACAGCTGGTAGGTTGGTTTGGGGTATAGTCGGAGTGATAGTCGCGGTCCGATGTGCGGTAACTTCAGCTTCCTTGTTGGGATTTCTCTCGAAATTCGCAGTGATAGTTGCAAGGGTTCGTGACTGGAATTCATAACCTGGTTGGTATCCACCGATCTCGAAAAGAGGTGATTTTGTGGATAGCTTCTGTGCCGATGTGAATATCTCAGGCAGTTTCTCAATGAATGCTTGCAAATCTCTGTCCTTATCAAATTTTCTTTGACAGCTTTTGACATAGCATTTTTGCACAAGTCGAGTGGGAATATTGAGTGTTGTTCTGGTACTTACTCCTCTGTTACTTTTGTCGGGGATGGAGGTGGAGGCATAGACACAATATCGACGACGTTTTTCGGTGTTGACGTGAGGGTGACCTTGGCTTTCTTTGGTCGACCTAGTAGTGCTCCTTCCTCGACAAATCTTTGGAACTGGGTTTCCACTAACACTTTATTTGCTGTGGCATCTTCTATTATGTCGATGGCTATAGCTCCCATTTCGTCCTCATCGTCTGATGATTCTGCAATGATAATCTTGCGCTTACCTTTTCCTTGTTATCGTTGTTGTGTCCTTAAATTCTTTCTTGCAGCTGCTATCTCTTTCGACAATTTTTTTATAATGCCTTTTGTGACAGCATACTCTGGGTTTTCTGGTTCTGTCTCTCCCCTTGGCTCCTGGGTCGGGATGAGACTTTCTGCAGCCGGAGTGATTACCTGCTGCTCTGCTTGTGTTTCTTCTATTTGTGGTTCTGCCCTTTGTGCTGTCGAAGGTTTGATGATGATTTGAATTCGTCCAGTGTGTTCGACCGGTTTCTCCTCCGACACAAAGGTATTGATGTAGAGGTTCAACTCATAGTCTTCTTCTTTCTCTTGGTCGGTTAACAGCTCCTCGATTGAGAAGTCGATCTTCTTTGCTGTCGCTGGTACTGGTATTTTTGTTTTAGCTTGTCGAGATAGCTCCCGAAAGGTCTGGTGGACCAATGGATAATAGTCGAGGGCTTTTGCATTTGAGTCGGCACCCTGCATGTACCACACCGAAGTATGGTCGAGCTCTAGCTGGATGTAGGACTTTGTCGGTAGACTTCGTTGGATGTTTTGAGGCACCCTCCATCTAGTCGTGCAGACTTTTAGTTGTTGGAGCCAGTTCTCCAACAACACTTTTCCATCTTCAAGTTCCTTCAAGGTTCCTTTCTGGGAGAATGGTTTGAATCTCCACATATGGAACCTTGTTGGTTCCTGAAAAATTGGGTTTCCTTCGGGGAAAATATGGTACATGACTATCCATAGTATGAGGGAGGGGAACCTGATGATTCCTCCCGTCTCTTGGCATCTTTCACCGATGGTCTTGACCATGTCGGTGACATATTCAGCCCATCTGTATATCTTTCCATTTGTTGCAATGGTGTCGACAGTTTCTAACATGTCTAATTTGAGGTCGCTGCCTTGACCTCCCAAGGTGAGTGTTATGGCTATTATTTTGGCCACAATCTGTGGCGTTCGGGCTGTGATTTGACTAATCATCAACCCCTTCGAGTTTTTTCCTGAAGCCAACCCAGTTAGTTCTTCGACCAATCCTTCTTTAATACTGACTGGTACTGGGTCTCCTGTGTTTGAGAGACCTGTCAGCTTGAAGATGAATTCCCCAGAGATGTCGACCAGTTGGTTGAAGTAGAACCAACCGTTGTGGTACTGACTTATGATAAATTTTACGGATGTTTCCTTGGTGCCACCGAAGCTGGGCATGAGCGGTGCATTGACATAGTTGAAGATGGTACTGTATTTTATTTTCTCTGCATCTTGAGTAGGCTTCTTGTTGACATAAGCCCATTCTTGCATCTTGGTCCATAGTTTTTTCCATGAGCCTTCCTGCACCTTAGCATTCTTATTATTCTTTAGCCTGCGGACTAAAGGTGTTTCTGCAGTCTGTAATTCCTTGGCTTTGGTTGAGGCTCTAGTCTATTTGGGTGCCATCTTGTCGGTTTGGTGGTCTATTTCACTAACGTATTCTCAGCTTTCAATCATCTGGATGCTCTGATGCTCTCTCTGTATGAGTTGCGGTGAATGATCCTTCGGTGGTCTAGTATATATAGGGGACGCTTTGGATGTTTTCGTCGATGAGTGTATTAATAGCGGACATCATGTTCCAGTTGGAACACTTGAGTGTGCGTTAATGGCGAATTGCTTTCGGCGCTCAAGGTCATGAATGCACGATGGGACTATCGAGGTCATCAGTCGATGTCAGTTATGACAATGGTCGATGGTGTTGTGTCGATGGGCATGATGTCAGTTGTCGAAATGGTAATTTCTTGTCATATTTTTCTACATGTACGGTACTATTTTGCTTTTTTGCTTTTTAGATTTTTATAGCTTTTGGTTTAACCGTTATGGTCGTTATAGGGTTTTTTTTTCACTATGTTTATTTCTAGTTTATGTAGCGTTTTAGTCGGGCTCCATTAACGAGTTTCCAAAATACTATGCCTTGTAACGTCCTTAGTTGTACTGATCCGTTGGTATGTATCTCTTCGAAAACATAGGGTCCCATCCATTATGTATGGAGATTTTTAGGTATAACTTTTACTCGACTATTGTATAGTAAAGCAAGGTCTCCTACTGACAAGTTTTTGTTCTTGATGTTTCTGTCATGCCATGCTTTTTGTTGTTGTTTCTGGATTTCTTGATGTTGTATTTCCATTAGTCAGTGTTCTTCGAGTTTGCTTAGTTGCAATAGTTGGTCCTTTCTTCCTTGTTCAACATCGACATGTAGGATCTTTGCGATAATAGGTGTCGGCTGTCGGAAGTGTAGTGGAACTACTGCTTCTTGTCCATAGACTAGTCGAAAATGAGTTTGGTCGATCGAGCATTTATATGTTGTTCTGTATGCCCATAATACTGCAGGTATTTTCTCATCCCAGTCATCCTTATCAACATTACATATTTTGGTGAGTCCTCTTGTTAATGTTTTATTAAATGATTCAATTGCTCCATTCAACTGAGGATGGTATGTTGTACTCCGACGGTGGTCGATTTGGAACTGGTCGGTTAGGGTTTTGATAGTTCTATTGATGAAGTGTGTTCCCTGGTCGCTAATTAGGGTTAGTGGACATCCAAATCTGGTGATGATATTCTCATAGATAAAATTAGCAGCTATCTCACTAGAACATGTGTCGGCTGGTTCGGCCTTTGCCCATTTAGTTACATATTCGACTGCAGTTATGATATACCTCGCGCTTGTCCTTTTTGCTAGTATAGGAAATTGTCCTATGAAGTCGATGGCCCAAATTTCAAAAGTCAAACTTGGGTTTACTGATATCAAAGGCATTTTTGTGCTAGGGAGAGGTCGACCTAGCCATTGACATCTGTCACATTGACTAACAAATTTTTTGCAATCTCTGTGGAGTGTTGGCCACCATAACCCTGACTGTTGGATTTTCTTTACAGTTGTGTCTGCTTGGAAATGTTCTCCTGTAGGTCCATAATGTGCTTCATGCATAATGTTGTCTCATTCATGTTCTAGTACACACCTTCTGAGGATGTCATCTAATCCCATTTTGTATGAAAATCCATTTATAAGACTGTATGGTGCAGCCTTCATAGATAAGATCAGCTTTTTGTTTGTACTCATTCCTTTTGGTGCTTGTCCATCTTCTAAGAACTGGGCTATTTCTTATAATTCTGCTGGGACTGCTTGTATCTGGAATAGATGTGCATCAGGTAAGTCATCTTCGACTCCTGTCAGCTCTTCTCCTGTGTCGATTCGGGATAAATGGTCGGGACCGACATTTAACTTGCCTGGTCTGACAACAACTTCGAATTCAAATTCTTGGAATAATAATAGCCATCGACAAATCCTTCCATGATGTAGTGGTTTATTGACGAGATATTTAAGTGCTTGATGGTCTGTATAGAATATAAATGGGTTAGCTAGGAGATAATGTCGATATTTTTGTAATGCGAAGACCATTCCTAATGCTTCTCTTTTTGTTGTCGAATAGTTTCTCTCAGCTTTGTTTAATTTTCTGCTACTGTAAACTATAGGATAATCCATTCCATCATCTCCTGCTTGAGTTAAGATTGCTCCTATTGATAGGCCTGATGCATCAATATGAACATGGAATTTGATCGACCAGTTTGGAAACCTTAGGATTGGTGCTTCGACTAGTTTTTTTTTTAATTTTTCAAATGATAGATGGCGCTCTTATGTCTAGTTGAACTCTTTATCTTCCCTTAATAGCTCTTCCAGTGCATAGGTCATATATGAATAATGCATTATAAATTTTCTGTAATAACCTGTGTGGCCAAGTAGTACCCTGACTTGTTTTGGGTTTACTGGTGGTTTTAGGTCGAGGATAATTTTGATTTTTGCAAATTCAACCTTAATACCTTCCTTACAGATAATGTGCCCTAATAATATCCCTATGGGGGTCACAAATATGCATTTCTTGATGTTCAGGGATAGTTGAATTTGTCGACATCTCTCCAACATAAGCCTGAGCCATTTGTAATGATCTTTGAACATGGAGTATATTGTCCAATCATCAAAGTATACTGCCATGGTCTTGTAAATATATTCTTGAAATGTTTTGACAACAATTCTAGAAAATACTGTAGGTGCATTCTTTAATCCAAAAGGCATAACCTTATAAGAAAATGAGCCAAATTCACATACAAAGATTGTCTTTTTCTAGTCTTCTTTAGTTATTGGCACTTGGTTATAACCTGAGAATCCATCTGTAAATGAGTAGCATTCATGTCCTGCAACCTCATTTAAGATTTCATCTGCATAAGGAGTTGGAAATGGGTCTGTTAGTGTCACTTTATTTAGTTCTCGGAAGTCGACACAAATTCTTAGTTTGGTCAGATCATGCTTCTTAGGTTGTACAACCATTGGACTTGCCCATTCTAATTGGTCAATAGGATAGATGATTCCTGCTGCAAGCATGTTATCAATTTCCTTTTTGACTATCTCTTTGTATTTGTGAGCTAGCTTATATGGCCTTTTCTTCACAGGTCGAACATAAGGTTTAGTGTCAATCTTCATTTCTCCCATTTCGTGGACTAAGCCTTTGAGGTCTTTATAATCTCTAACAAATAAATCTTGGAACTCTTTTAATAAGTTCACTATCTCTGTGGTTTGCTCTTCACTCCAGTAGTCACCAATATTTACCATTTTTGGTCCATCATCATTTGAGATGTCGAATTCTCTAGATTTGACTTTAGCATCTAGCCATTCTGGTTCTTTGGCTTCATTGATTGGTCGAATTCCTTCCTTAAACTGTGACAATGTGGCAGGGAAGTCAACTGCAGTCATCCTGTCGGTATCCTGTTTGTTGGTTGTTTCCACTTTAAGGACTGTACAAATAGGTTTGGTCGTTTCGACATGGTTTGATTTCCATCTAAAGCTTTCCCCTTTTGTATTTTCATTTTCTAACTGTAGTCTTGTCGACTGTGGTTTTGTCCTGGTTTGTATATTGTTGCATTTCATTGTCTGTCGGTTATCTTTTAAGGGTTTGTTTTCTGTCGGCTGTATAAATTGTTTAATCTGTTTTGCTGTTTCGACCAAGTTTTCATTTTGTGGGATAAAGTTAAAATATTTAATGAAATTTTATCTGAGTTCATGCCATAAGAATGTTTCACCTCTAGCTTCTTCCATTTTATACCATTTGTTTGGTAAGTTGGAGAGGGTTGATGGGAACAGGTGTGGCCATGCTCGTTCATCCTTGTATCCAAGTTTTCTCCATTCTTTTTCACATGTCTTAATATGATCTTCTGGATTCTGTCCTTGAGTGAATATAGGTATCTGAGCCTGTTTGGTTAACTTCCTTGCTCCAAACCTTTCGACAAAGTAAGTCGAAGTTGATGTCCAGGTCTACAATCTTGACTAATGGGTATCCCACCATCGAGCAGCTTGGCCTGTAAAAGTTTCTACTAGGTTTTGAAGTCGGCCATGGTCACCAATGTTTTTGGAAACTTGTTCTTGGTATTTGTGTAGTATTTACATTGGTAGGTTGTAAAATAGGGTATTCCCTAATTTTCTTCTCAAAGATTTTTGGGACAATGGACACTATGAAGCACTGTTGGGTGGTCTTTTTTTGCACTTTTTGAATAGTCCAACACCCTCTTGCTTGTGTTTCGTTGTTCTCGATCTCACAATCATATAATTCTGCGTCTGAATTATAACCAACTGATTCTTGGTTGCCTAAATGAAGTTCTCCGAAGATATTAGGTTCTGTATAATCTGCATTGTTTTGAATCTGGTAGAGTTGTCGGATGTTGAATTCTTCATCGATAGGTTCAGTCCAAGGTTCTCCTTGAGATGGATGAATAGGTACAATAACCTTTTGTCCATTTCCTTTTAATTTGATTCTCTCTTTGTCCATGGATATCGATGAATTCATCTTTCTACCCCAATGTCGACCTACTAACGCTGGGAAGGAACTGGATCCTTCCTTAGGGTCAATGATTTCGAAGTCAACTTTGGTCGAGATTCCTTTTATAGTTGTGTCAACATTTTTCCAGACTCCAATAGGTTCAATTAGGCCCTGGTCGGCTAGTTTCAGGTATATACCTGACTCATATAGTCAAGGTCTACCCATTTGTTCCCAAGTGTCATGAGTCATGATGTTTACTTGTGATCCAAAGTCGAGCACTACTTGTCGGACATGGTATCCTTCAATTTCCAGGTCGACCAGTGGGTCGGCATCACCCTTATCTTTTTTATTTAAACTGCACATATTCTTTGTTTGTTTTTCGATATTGTTGTGGTTTATTTCATATAGCAAATCGATGAACTGAGATACTGAGTTGTCTTTTTGTACGAGCTGTATTAATTCTTTTATTGTGTTATGTAGATTGCCGTTAGCTTGTTCCTGTCGTGCAAATTCTTTGAATACATTTGTTGCTTCTTTGTATGTTTGTTTTTCTTTAAGTGGATCAAGGTAGACATTTTTCTCTTTTATTTTGCTGATTATTGGGTTATCACTTCTTATTTTTGTACCTTGTCGGGTTATAATATGCAATTTTTGTGTGTTTATTACATCATTTTTTTGCACACATGACAAGACATTAACATTTTTCTTTGTATTTATTTTTTCCAACATGGTAGAGCAATCCTCTAGTGAGTGATCCCCTACTCCACAATGAGTACAAAATTTGAGGTCAGTTCTATCTTTATATGGACAGTCTGCATACCGATGTCCCTCCTTATAACATGTAAAGCATTGGATGGGTTGACATGGTCAGTTGTCTCGATTTCCATAGAATCGACCTCGTCCTTCGTAGCCTCCATGTCGATTGTCATACTGGTTCTCATATCTTCGACCTTCATATATTTGGCTGTTCTGATCATTTGGTAAGTTGTTTTGCTCATTATTTTGTGCAACTACAGTGGTTTGGTAGACTGCATGATAATTCTGTCGGTTCTTCAGGTTCAAATGGCAGTTAGCTGTGTTATGATTTTTAGTCACCGCAGATTGCACACCAAGATGCCTTACCGTTCTTCATGTTGAACGGGAAATCTTTTGTCGAGTGGTCTCCATGCTCCTGGAAAATGTCGCAAAAACATTTCATCTACATGAATCGAACGTCATGTCGGCTGTATTCCTGTCGACAGTTGTCTTTGGAATGTCCAGCCGTCGAGCACTTTGTGCAGCAGATATCCTGATTTTAGAGGTTTGATTCCTTTAAATACTTCTGTACACTCTCAAGTTGTTCTTCTAGTCTATGATCAGTGGATTATGCTGGTATGTCCTCATCCATTTTCACTTGGAGAGCTTTTGTAAGTGCATCTTCGTAAGACTTGAATATTTCCAGACTTATGTGTCGACGGATTTTCTGAGATAAACTTGCAAGAAACCACTGGATTAATAATTGTTCATCTATAACGTAGTCCAGTTGGCTAAGAAGGTCTTTCCATCACTTATCATAGTCGTGGACAGTTTCTCCTGGCTTCTGTGATGTTGTTTTTAGTTTTTTCGCTGCCAGATGTTTTGCATCTGGAGTTTTGAAAAATGATAGAAATTGTGCTTTGATCTCAGCTTTGGTTGCTCGAGGTTGTCTTTTAGAAAATGTCATATACCATGTTAATGCCCTTTTCCTCAAGGCACCGACGAACTGTGCCATTTGTCTGTCTTCGTCTGTAACTTGGTTAGCCTCCCAAGTTGACTCACAGATGAACCAGTGTCGTCTGGGGTCCTCATCCCCCTCATATAGAGGAATGTGTGCTGACCTGTGACCCATGTCGAAATCACTGTCGCTGCTTTCAAGAGGTGGCGGTGGTGGAGGTGGGGGTGGGGGTGGTGGGGTTATTTTCTTATTCCTCTCTGTAGAGCTATCGTTGACGAAATTTTTTTCTCCGTTGATTGTTTTTGTTGTTTCGTCTTCGATCGACAGTCGGTTGATTTTGAATTCTTCTGTTGATGTCCAACTGCAGTTACCTGTCTGCAGTTTTGAATGTTTTGTGTCCTCCAAAGCTGTATTTGGCAGGGGGGGTGCCCCTTCATGTGTCGGTAAAAGTAAGTAGATACTTCGGTTGGAGGGTACCGCTTGAAAGGTAACCCAATTTCCTTCTTCTGGTCGATGGATAATGAGGTGTCTTCCAGTGTATGTCTCGTCGTCTAGTCGACTCCATATACCAAAGTCACCAACTCCTAAACGGAGGTCCTCTTCGAAAATAGTTTGTATCTAGGTACGCGGATTCAATAGAGATAGAGTTGTTCCTTCATGGGGAGCTCTTAATTGGAGAGCTTATGGCTGCTCTATCCACAATTCTTCCTCTGTAGGGGACGCCTCTTCTTCCACGCCTTCTTCTTGTCGGTCATGACCTGACTTTGGCGGATTTCTTTCTTGGTCAATCAACCTAGGAAACATTCCTCGGTGCAGCGCTAAGGATCTTTCTCTTCTTTTTTCCCTCCTTTGTTGTCTCTCTTCCCTCTCTATTTTCTGAATGTCTGACATACCTTTGTGTGATACTATCTTCTTGATTTCCATTTTGGTCGACTTCTCATTACTGGTGAATGGTATCTACCTCTAGTCGACTAGAATCCACTCCACTTTATCCTGAAATATGACCAACTACCCCCCCATAGCCTACCTGATGCTTTTTAGAAAGCCCAGATAGTTTGGTCTACTTGCTTAGGAAGTATTCCCACTCTCTTTCTGCAATGAATTTTTCCCACCTATTTTGTTTTTTTGCCCAGTTAGGGTTTAATGGTAGTCTGTGAAGTGATGGACGAGGTTCGACAATATGACCCACTCCCTTCTCGATCAGGAATTTAAACAGCAAGGTCAGTAAGGAACACAGAAATTGCTCGTTGAGGTCTGTGTAAAATTTCTCCTTGACGGTTTCCACCGAAGTTCTATCTTCTACTGCTTGCTCCTCACAGAAGTCGTCGACGATTTTTTCGAACCACTCCGACAAGTTTGTTCTTCCCCCTCGGATTGGTTTTTCTAGCAACTGTTGATCTTTAGTCCCTTCCAGCTTTTTCATCCAGGAGTTTCTTCAGAAGTTGGGGCACTAATTCTACAAACTTCTCATGTGTTTCTGTAAAGAATCTTGCTTTTGCTTGTGCGGTCATTAATCTGCTTCTTCGTGTAATTCTGCAAATAATTTGCAACTTTACGTTCCCACCAGTCCTTAATCTTCTGTTCTGATATCATCTGTTTGCATACATTTTAGACATGTACTACGGCAATGGAACCAATGTTGTAGTCTCACAGATCACATATGGTTACCAATAATACATACCAAAACATACATACATAACAAACATAAGAGATAAGAACAAGTAGGTGAATTAACAGATTATAT
>LPNX010194646.1:152779-190279 GCA_001517045.1 Pseudotsuga menziesii | reverse complement strand
TCTCACATAATTAACAGAGTTAAAGATGCATGACATCTTCAATTATCAAAGTTTTATTTTGATTATATATTATATATAAAATAATACAATAAGGTCAGTTGGATTTGAATTCAATGAAATTTTAAAATAAAAATTAGCATATATATATATATATAAATGTATTTTACATTTTATTCAATTTAATTTAGATTTAATATATATTTGGTTTTACAATTTTTATTTTTAATCTTTTTTGGTATTAACATATGCCATGTCATTATAAACATGATACATCCCACTCACTTTAATTATAAAAAACTTCAATATAGTAAATTTTCTATTTTTCTATTTCACACTTTAATATATAAAATTTATATACTTTAAAATTTCATATAATAATATAAGATATTATAAAATGAGGATTGCATTTTTCACAAAATGTTAATTCCTAAATTTTCCTCATGCATTTAGTTTTGAAAAAAATTATATAATATTAAATATTTATATAAAAAATAAAAAAGTTATAGTATTATTTATATATTTAACAAATAAAAAGTTATACATTTTGATATAATTATTCAAACCATTATATCAATAAACCTTAGTTAAGCCCCAAGAGTTAGCTCAATCGGTCGAGTACTCGTTAGGCCTCCCAGCATGTGAGGTCGCGGGATCCATTCTCATCGACTCTCTTGGGGTTAGGCACGCAGCGGCCGCGGGTGTGAGGCCCTTCGGGTGGGTCTGCTAGAAATTATTCTGTGGATGTAGCCCGTCGGTCAAGCCGGCGCGTGAACCACATTGAAAAAAAAAACCTTAGTTAAACCTTAGTAAATTTTAAATATTTAATCAATGTTGAGATTTATTCAACTCTTGTTTAGTAGTTGGGATGTGGTACTAACATAAAGTTTTATGTTGAAACCCTAACAAATGTATTGTCCTTTCCCTTTTGTGTAATAAGAAAGATGTTTGATCTCATCATAAAACTTAACTTACAAATAAACTAAATTAATTTAAATAAAAATTATTATCACAATATAATTTTTTTTAGTTATTTATAAAATTAAAATTATATTATAGTTAAAAATATTTTTGTGTGATAAGAAAAATGTTTGATCTCATCAACTTGATATCATAAAAATGAAAAATGACAAATTTTATGAAATGAAAAAAATAACTATCATGATGCCTAAAAGAACTAGGGATGTACTTAACTATTCTAGCAAGTCTATCTGACTGACTACCTAGATTGTCTAGAACATCATAAATTCTTTCACATAAAATGTTCTACCATCATCATTAGGTGCCATCATCATCATAATCATCATAATCATAATGATCACACTTATCATTATCATCATATTCATCATCATCTTCATCACCAACATGACCATCGACATCACCATCATCATCATCTTCATCATCATAATCGTCATCCTCATGATGATGATAATCATCATCATCATCACCATCATCATTATCGTCATCCTCATGATGATGATAATCATCATCATCACCATCATCATCACCATCACCATCATCTTCATCATCATTGTCATCATCATCATCGTCATCCTCATGATGATGATAATCATCATCATCATCATCGACATCATTACCATCATCATCATCATATTCATCATCATCGTCATCCTCATGATTATGATAATCATCATCACCATCATCATCAACATCACCATCATCATCATCTTCATCATGATCATGCTCATCATCCTCATCCTCATCATCATCATCATAATCCTCATCATTGTCGTCATCATCATATTCATCATCATCACCATCATCATCATCATCAACATTTCATCATCATCATCACCATTATCGTCGTCGTCATCATTAGTTTAGTTTGCTTTGGACAACATATGCCAATTTTATTTGATGTTAAGACAATTTTAATGTAAATAGTAATTATAAAAGACATGTGTTATAATAGGGGACAATAGTTATGTGTTATATATATATATATGTGTGTGTGTGTGTGTGTGTGTTATAACACATATAAGTTATAACACACACACACACACACACACACACACACATATATATATATATGTATGTTATAACTTATATGTGTTATAACACACACACACACACACACATATATATAACACATACAATGCATATCCACAAAATTATATATATGGGCGTCGGGCGGGAATGCAACGAAAAATTTGGAACATAGTTTTTTAGCTTACCCTGGTGCAAATTCTTGACGGTGAACGCCGATTTCTTAGCTTACCTGGTGCGAATTCTTAGCTTACCCTGGTGTGAATTCTGAGCTGGCGCGAATTCTGTTGACGGTGAACGCGGATTTCTCGTTGCCTGCAAATTGTGTTGACAGTGGACAGTGGACATTGGACTGGTGCAATTTGTGTTGACAGTGGACGTGGATTTGTTGTATGCATTGGAATTTGGGTTTGTTTCCTGCAATGTCTTCGGTATGTATATTTGATTATGTTATTTGTTTGGATTGGATGAATGTATTCGCCAGCTCAGAAGTAATGGTGTTGGGGAGCGCCAATTCCTCCCACTGGTGCTTGGGCTAGGATGAGCGGAAATAATAGCTTATTTGAGCCGAATAGCTATGTCATTCAACCTAATGATTTAGGGAATCATACTGACAATAATGTTTTAGGGCATCATACTGACAGTAACGTTTTAACGTTTTAGGGCATGATTTAGGCATCATACTAACAATAACGTTTTAGGACATCAATGATTTAGGTCATTTTTTTGGTTGTTTAATTCCAAACGTATGCTACTTCCAATTGGTGAAACGAGTCAACCGATGCTATATGCAGTAAATTGGATAACCTAGATATACCCATTATCATTACCGCCCGACACCCATATATATAGTTACATATGGATGGATATCCAATGTATTTGGTTAAACATAATGAAAACTATGCAAGATCAAATTTTAACAACCCAAAGTATATGTGTTATATAGTTAAGATGCTCAATGTGTTTTGATCCGAGTTGGGTTCATCCTTAGGAGTTCCAATTGTTAGAAAAAGAGCATTGTAAAAAACTATAATGGGCCTTATGTAAGGTTCTTTGGAAATTTATGAAGACCATGATCCCAAATTTGAAGGATGCTTAGCATAAGTTTTTCCTTGATGGGAAGAAGGATAAGACTATAGAATTCAATACCACCTGCAATATTTCAAGGGAGATTAACCTTTCATAAAACTAGGATCAAGTGTGCTCAGAAAGTAAGGAAAATGGTAAAAAACATGTTTGATAACAAAACCGAAAGTCAGGTTATGTAGATTGAGAAAAATTTAATCTCTCTAGATCCTGTATCTTTTCAAAGGATAGAGGACTTCTTAGTTCATGTCAAGGATGACCACAAATGACCACATAATGGGTCATTTTCCATTCTTGAGAAATCATACTGAAATGTGTGCTCCCCCTGACATGTAGACTTCTTGATTTGCTGAAACATGTAGTCCCCTTATCATACTGCTGATATTTGTTTGGAGTTTTGTTTATGAATACTTTGACTGTACCAAGCTTGGTTGCTTTTGAATGATGTCTGCTACAAAGCCAAGTCAACTACAAAGTCTTATCGAAGACTTGAACAGGTCTCTCCAAAATAGACAAATACTCTGTTGCAAGTGTTGTCCCTAACTCTGTCAGCATTAATCATGTGAAGAGTATTATTTTTAAATATATTTGGATGAGTATGTATGCATAATATCGGCATTATAACTCTTGCTGTGGACATATCTTCCTTACATGCAGACATAATTTTGGTCCCTAAACTCCACCTCATTGATTGGATAAAGGATTTGACTGTAGAAATTTTGAGATCAGCATTAAGATCATAAATTAGGTGCATTGGTGAAAATAGTAGTCATTGCACCATTAGGATCATAAATTGCTTCCGAATTCGCTTGTGTTGCTGCATTTGCCTTCCGTTATTGATTTTTTTATGGATACTATGAATTAATTCCATGGTCCCATGGGAACATATAGTAAAATCCAAAATATTTCTTCATGTATTGCACCAAATCAATAGCTTATGTTGTTTCATGGGAAGCTACAAGAATATGCAACATAAGTTCTCATCGGATCCGTGTTTTGGTACTAGGGCTCCTATACTAACATTCCACTTGCATAATGTTGAAGAGGATATAAGATAATTGTAATATTGAGTGTGGAAATGTGTGTATCATGTTTACTCATGAAAGCAACACCATCAGAATTAGAGTTGCAAATTCTCACCTACCCCATGTGTCTTTTGCCAGTTTTCCTGCCTATGTACTTCCCTTTTAATATCATGTTTTTTTTGCAAAAGTCTCATAATGCATTTGATTAGATGTATCTTTTTGCATTTTCAACATTTCCTCTTACTCATCAGTTGCTTCTTGGATTTTATATTTTTTTGTAAAGTACTGTACTTTGTCAGCAGAATCCTTTAAGTTTTCAGCAATAGAATTCAGACATGTAGAATTCAATAGAAGTCACAACATCTTTTTGAAGCCTAATATACATAATTCCGTGGACCTTTTCAGAGACATTTTTTCATATTTTTTCAAGAGGTTAATGATAATTCTAAGAAGTGATAAAAATCATAAGACATAAGTAAAACTTCACCCTGAGAAATTTTAATCCTGGGCAATGATTAATCATTTCAGGTGTGTCTAGATAGTCCTTCCACCCTCTGCCCTAAGTCACTGCCTCAAATTAATTCTTAAAAAACCACAAAAAAATTAATTTTGGGTGCTATCTCAGCATAAATAACATCAGTCCTGGGTTTGTTGCAATCGTGGAAAAGGCACCCTAGGCATAAAAAACGGACTACTGTGCACCTTTAGGAAAATTGGAGCTGCATATAATGATGAACTTGCATGTAAGGTGATGAGTATAAATTGGAGGCTACCCTAATCAAGTTAGTCCTTCAACAATATACCTTAGATATTTCAGATCATTGATGTATCTCAAGATACTGTCAACAACAATAACATCCACCTTCAACCCTGTCACAAAGGATGGCAACCTTGTTTCAATAGTGAAAAAAGGTAGGTCAGATTGATTCTTTTATTTTGAAGGAAGGTAGGTCGTATTGATGGTTGTAATCCTAAATTTTGTTGAAGATGTTAATCCAACAAAATGGCCATTTTGATTTTTCCACCACTTAATTTAGGGTCCTTCCCCTCGGCCTTTGAATTTTTTTTGATGCAATTTATGTAACTTCGATTCTTCAAATTCATGATATAGCAAGCCTTGGGAATACACATTTTGTATGTACCTCAAATGATAGATGGATAGTATGGCCTACCCAAATACTTAACTATGTTGAGCTTATTTGCAGTAGAAAATGTGTTTTTCTCAGACAATGTGCCCCTTTTGAGATTTTTGAGGTCTCTCTTGTTACTCTTACAAAAGTTGTAATAATAATACCATAACTCGTAGGAATCCATATACTTGAAGGGTCATGCAAGATTAGCCTAGTTTTATAGTATTTTAGGCTTCTAACTAGAAGGATGTCTTCCTTGTCTTCTTAGGTGTCAACAATGTTGAAATATCCATAAACAAGCCAAGGATTTTAAGGGAGTTCATCCACTATCTATCTCTATAAAAGTGAAAATTTATTCAATTTCAATGGTTGCATATATATTTTCTATCCCAACATGTTTCCATTTTAGATTCAACATGATACAAACTAGCCTTTATGTGTTGTTAGTCCCCCAATACACAACACCACCAACTAGATAAGCTGATACAAGGTTCACTAGTTCTTGTTGACCTTCATAGGTATAGGTGAAGATGGTTGTGTTTTGTCAAATATAGTTCAACAAATTCTTCAATAGAAATCCTAATGACCTTCATTTCTTGTAATAAAAACCATCAAGAATTTGTAGCATATTCCTAATAATAAGGTGCATAATGTTTCTTAGGGGCTAGTTTTCCATCTTGAAATTCCACAATGTTACCTTAATTGAGTGAGAGTAGTGACATAATCCATATTATATAAGACGACACTATCATTCAACACGACTAGAATATCAAAAAACTTCAAGGTTGATGGACCCTAATGAACATGTGCAAATTAATTGTGCATGGTCTAGAGCTTCTTTGGTGTTTAGAGACACCTATGGGCCTATTCAAAGCCATTGCAACAAAAGATGATGACTTGTTGGCTTGAATCTTTTGGGTTGTTGTAGACTTGTAGTGTTATTGGTGTGAGACTTCTTATGAATCACTTAAATCTATCGTCTCCAATGTGATTGTTTCCTTGGGAAATTGATCGACCGTGAGGTGCTTAGTTCATTGGAAATTGGGTTAGTTAATACTTGGACATTAATGGACAATCATGAATCTTATGGTTTATGCTTTGGGTCTTGAAGCAAGTATTAGGTATTTTGATGTCCTCCATTTGTTATTTGAACATTTTATCTCAATTGTCACTGTGCCTGATTTTTGTTTGCCCCTCTTACATTTAACACGAGAAGATGAACTTTGTGGTTTAGACAGTTGGTTAGATTTAGAATTATTCCCTAGTGTGAGTGATCTTTGATGTTTCCTTGCCATTTTTCCATCCCCTTGGTTTCCAAAATCAAACGGTTCTTCATATGTTTGTAGCAGATTTCTCTTGATTTGACTGAAGATCCTAGTACATCTAATAGACTGTTATGTTGGTAGAGACTGTTGAAGATTAAAAAGGTTTAATTTATCCCCAGACAATTATAGTGAAACTATATGTGTTGTTGAAGAAGCTAACCTCAACCTCTTTGATGATGGAGTAGAGAAGGACAAATTTGAGCTTCTCTTCTTGAATCCTTATGTATATGCTTAATAATATGAATACAAACCAATTGATGCCTCCCTCATAGAGTCTATAAGACTACAATTTGTTTCAAACCTAAAGTTTGTGAAAACAACAATAATATCTTACACAAATGATAAGAGAATAATAAAATATCAACAAGCATTAGTGTCACTTGAAACATAGATCATAGAAACTAATGATAAAGAAGACGATGGTGTTCTTGTTGACAACATTAGGTTAATCTATGCCTCCTTGATGAGTGATCACAAAAGGATAAGAACTTGGGTCGAAGTTGGAGGTGAACCAAACCATTTGCTAATTTTTCTCCAAGTGGAAAGAGAGGAAAGGTCCAAAATCCATTCAATTTTAATATGGTTGGTTGGAGAAAAAGACTTTGTCAGATTGATCAAAATAGAATGCAAGCCATTTAATGCTACCCTATTACGAAATTGACAAGAAAATAACAAAGGATGAACAACATTAGCATCACTTGAAACAAATATCATAGAAATTAATGATAAAGAGAAAAGGCAACAATCTCTTTAGGTAAGTGTTTTAAGCCTTGTCTCACTATATTTACAAGACAATTTCAAAGCATTCATCAAATCATTGAAGAAGGCATGATACATTTAATTTAAGAGCCTTTTGATTTATGCGGAATAGTCTTTTTTGGTTCTTTCTACTATGGGATTTCCTTAGGGTTGCCTTAGGGTGAAAATTAATATGGGAAAACAAGTTAGCGTTGCCTTAGGGTTGAAAATTAATATGGGAAAACAAGCATCATCATGACAAGCTAAAAAGGAATAAATCAACAAAGATTACAGACTGATATAAATGTCTTTAAAACATTGTTTTCATTCCTGAATGTGCCAAGTAGCAGATCTAGAAATGTCAGCTCTTCACCACCATGGATTATATATATATATATATATATATATGATTACTGTAGGTTACCACTGGGAAATATGCCTCCAAGAATGGCTGTAGCAGCTGGTCTAATTTCTTCCATTATTTTGGTGGTACCTACTTGAAATCTCCCAACTATGTTCAAGTTAGCATTGCCTTAGGGTTGAAAATTAATATGTTAATGTTATACCATAACTTACTCTCCAATATTGTCTTAAATATGGGATGGAACATTGTAAAATCATATTTCCAAATCAACACTACCTTCTAGGGTTCCATATTCATCTACAAGGCATAACTTGTGACATGAAGATACATACTAGTATAGATCCATATTAACTATAGCTTTACCAAGGGCCGAGAGGGATCAAGTTCTCTTGAGGTGCAAACCCTTTTTATCAGTAGAAGAATGAGCTCAGTAACATTAATAATCATATAATCAAATAATTTTCCAAAAATTGATTTACTTGTATTTCTTTAAAACTAATAATGAATTTTAAGACTAGTTAATGAGTAAGATAATCCATATATAATTTTAAAATATAGATTTCAATAAATTGGAATTTGAAAAACAATTTAGTGTCAAATGAAGATTTTAAACATTTATCCAAATGTTTTTGAGAATGGCTTGTTTTTCTCTATAACTAAAAATGAACATTTACATGTTAGGGTTAACCTAGACTTGAATAAGCAAGGATGTAAGTGGTTTAAGGGACATGGTTTTAGTGGTCCCGTTGTATTTGCATTTAAAGAACCTTATAAATATGGTTGTAATATTTCATTGTAATGTGCCAAAGTGAGCAGGAGAGATGCTCTTGACCGATGGTTTCTTGCTAATTGTATTTGCATTTAAATTGAAATTTGATATATAATTAGTTAAATGTGTTTTACAATTTAGCTAATTTAAAATTAAATTTCATATTTTCTTGGTTTTATAATTTTTATTTTTACTACTAAAGTCAATTGAATTTTACTATTAATATTTTACTACTCCATTTGTAAGATTGTGAATATTGCCCTAATGTGGTTGTATATTTATATGAGTATAATATTTTTTTATTTTTTAATTATAAGGGGACATGTTATAAGTTTTTTTTTTTACTTTTTATTATTATTATTTTTATTGAGCTGACATGTGCCACGTGAGCGTTACAGAGGGGACACATCTAGCCCATTTGAGCTGTAGAAAGCGCCTCTCGGTGCAACTAGATCGGCATAAAACTGTGTTGCTTTTAGCCAGTATGGGTGAAAAATAGAAGACTACAAATCAAGGATAAGTTGGGGATAATATTCATTATAAAAGGACCTTTGGGTAGGTATAATAGGGCATCAATTCATCTTCCACTGGAGTCCTTCCACCATTTATCTCTCTCCCCTTCTTTCGTAGGTCTCAAAATATTTACTTTGGGAACAAAGTACTTATACAGTTCGATCAAAGCCATCAGATGTGCAAGATCCTGGAAGTAAGGATATTGTTTCATGTTTCACTTTTGTTGTCAAAAGGAAGAGTGAAAATTTAGGAAGTACCAAAGCTAGTCATTATATGCACATGGACTTAATGTAGGGAGAGAAGTCATGTCTACTTTTTTGTTGTTGAATGGGAGCAATGATGAAACCACTATAGTGGTTTATAGATGGATATTTAATAACCATGGGAAGATTCATGAGTTAGTCATAAGACATTCTAGTGTAGTGTTGTAGGATTTCCACTATGCAAATAAGGCATTGACTTGATAATCACAATCCCACTAGTATGATAAATTATGGGAGAGATAAAAACACACCTACACAAATATTAACCAATAAGTATGGTTTTGGTGTATCGTTTGGAGAATAACATCCTCTAACAATAGTTGTTATTATGACTCTTAAAGGGTCCTACATGAGATCTAGGCACTTTTAGGCCATTGAGATTTCAAGCTTAAGAAGCCATAAACAACAAGTATGTGCACCCTAGCAATCATGGAAAATATCATAAAAAATATTAGGTAAAATGGATAATCATCTACAACATCACAACAACATTCATGGGAAAACTAAAAACCACTTACAACCATCAAAATTAAGGGTTACAACAACAATGAGTGTACAATAAGGAGAGAGGAGTGGCCAAGAAAGTGAATAATCGGGCCAATGTAGAGTGGAGAAGTGACCCAGAAGTTGTGTGATCAGGTCCGTGTAGTGATAGAAGTTCTCTGGATGTGAACTCATCTATAGAGGTTGGAGAAAGTAATGAATTTCGTCGGATATCCGACATATATGCTATACTACCGACAACTTCAATTCGTTTGTTATACGACTTTAGCCATGTCTACAGGGAGCACAATATAAGTGCAGACCATTTATCCAAGGAAGCATTGAATATGAAGGTTGGCCTCCTCTCCTTCTTGTAACTTTTAGAAGGAGAAATCATTGAGGAAGGCATGATACAGTTAATTTAAGAGATTTTTTATTTATGTGGCATAATATTTTTTTGTTCTTTTGACTATGGGATACATTAGCATATTTCTTGTTTTAGTTGGGGATATAGAGTTTGTTTTCATCCCCTCAGGGGTGTGTTTTCTCCACCCTTGATGCCTCCTTGGATAAGCTATTTGGGATCCTTATGTTCTCCATGTGGTATTGCTACTTCAGTCATCTTGGGATTGTGGGTTCCGTCCCTCCCTATGAGTTTTTTTTTATACTTATGATCTCCACTTGTTAATGGACTATGTAAAAGTTACCTTTTATTCACTACTGAATATCAAGCTAGAACACCAATCGATATTGTAAAAAACATAGTTTGTATTTTGAGATTAATTGGCTGAAGCATTTGATATGGAACGACTTGATATCTATAACGTCTTAAAGGACTATGTGTTGAATTGTTATACTAGGGATTTGTTGATATTATTTAGTATAATGATATCAACATTATCTCATGCTTATAAGTCTTTCCAATTTTTTTGTTGGTATTTTGCTATGTTTTTGCCAATTTTTTTTCCATCCATGGTGCAGATAGGACCAAATAGGTATTTGTCAGACCTGTCTTCCTCTAGCGAGGGGAGTTAGGGAAGTCTAGAGGAAAGTGAGACATCCAGTAGGTCTACAAGGGCTAGATCAACTAGATGTCATAAGATCAAAAGAAAATTCAATAAACGCATGGAATTTTTTCTCAAAGGAGGGGGGTCATGTTCCTATGATGATGAGATAGTGGGAGACATCGAGGTTCCATTAGGGTACAAACACCTAGTGAAACAATGGGTGCCTATGGATATTCCTAAAGTAAACACTGATTTTTGTGTGAATGAGAGGATATGTAGAATTTCACCGTCGTCATTGCATGGATTGGGGTTGTTTTGCATGTATGGCATAAAGGTTGAATACGACAGATGTACATAATTGATGGAGTATGTTGGACCCTCTTACAACTACAATGATTGGATGCACCTGGTCCAATATACACGAATTATGCGTAGATATGGGTTGTCAACAAATTATATACAACTGAAAGACATAGCCTAAAATAAAGGAGCAACGTTGTACATGGACGAAAGGCCAAAAACAACTGGTAATATTGCGGGGTTTATAAACAGTACACAACCGGGGTCTACAATTAAGCAACCCAACTGGATATTCGAGTCGCATGAAGGAAACCGTGTCTTTGTATGTGCCATTAAATCAATAGCTGCTGGCAAGGAACTGCTTATTAATTACAATTTGAATCATGTAGATACAAACACAGTTAGTATGGTTGTGGTACATCCAACAATTTATCCAACCTTTTATTAATTATTTTAACATCTATTGGATTTTTTGTTAGCATATAATTATAAATTTATAATAAATTTTCTATGTTGGATTCGCATGGAGGTGATAGGGGGCACATCACCCCAGCAGAAGGTGAGAGGAATACACAACCCGTGAGTAAACAGGTATACATCAAAATGTTATGTTTTAAAATTGTTTTAGTGAATATTATGGTTTTGTCAGGTAATTTTTAGTATGTTTTTGATACAGGGTTATCTCAAGGGCACCTCCCTCTCCGTAGATGTTAGTAGACCTGAGTCAAGGCGACAAGTATACATCAATATTGCCAATGTAATAAATTTAGGATGGACAAACAGATCTGTTGTTATGTATTTTCATTAGTATATTTAGTTCTTTTATATAATCTTATCTATTTTCCAAGCAGAGTGTTGATCAGGGAAGCCAACCGACTATTGATCAGCCGACTGCAGCATCGGGGAAACAGGTAAACATGAATGTAATTCTCCGTTTCAAATACTTTAAAATCGTAAACATGTATATCGTGTAGCATAATGTTTATTTTGTTATGTATTTTTTTGTTTTTATGTTTACATTCATGATGATAATGTTGTCTACCTTTTTTGTAGGTTGACCAGGGAAAGTCCCCAACTGTTGATCAGACGACTGGAGCCTCGAGGCAACCTGTAAACCTAAATGTAATTCCACATTCTAAATACTTAAAAAATGTACACATATAAAACATGTAGCATAATGTTTATTTTTGTTATGTATTTGTTAGCTTTTACATATTGCGTTCATTGTGATAATGTTCTCTCCTTTTTTTTGCAGGTGGATGATCGAGGTAAGTCCCCAGCTGTTGATTAGACCACACCCTCTTTTAGGCATCAGATAATCCTAAAATTAATCCTATGAATATATCATGATAGACAATTTTTGTTAATATATATTTTTTGTGCACACTATTGCTTCAAATACTAAGCAATGTTTTCTATATTTCTGTTGCAGATAGGGGATTCGGTTTATGAAACACCATATCAACACTCTTTATAGAATTAGGTCTCCTAGTTGATGAAATATAGTGAAATTAGAGGGTATGCAGACCTGTTGAGGGTGCTACAGAATACCATTGAAAAACAAAATGACGAACTAGTTCTTTTGACATTGACAGTTCCACAAACAGAAGAGACCGAATCAAAGGTTCGATTGTTGTTACAGAGACGTCGCCAATTGGAAGTAAGTTCCCGAATAATAATGTAAATTCATTTTGAACTTTATAATATTTATTTTATATGATGTTGAACTTATAATACAATTGTTTGAATTTACAACATGTTATGGAGCTTTGTAGTGGTGGTCAAGGAAATGTTGGTCCCAATGACCAAAACACTCCATGTACACCACATACTGCTCCCTTATTTTCCACGGAACAGTCAGCAACATGCTCTACGACACCCTCGAGGCCAACAGAGGGTGCAACTGATGCTACCCCATCCACAACAGATGCTGCAGAAGAAGAGGTGGATGCAGGGTTAGATAGAGAGGTGGATGCATTTCCTAAATCTCCTTGTGTCACTAGCACTGGTTTAGTAGTGTGTACATTTTTGGTGAACGGAGAACTGGTTCCAATAAAGATAGAGAAGAATCCAGGTGATTATAGATTGTTCAATTTAGTTTCTATAATTTGTGTATAATATAATGAGAATATTTTTTAATGTTGACTAATGATGGCATTAATGTTTTGTAGGAAATGATATATTTTATAAACATATGAATGATTTTTCCTTGGAGATATCCGGGCCCACCATCCGCACAATGTGGAACAAGCAACCAAAATATTTAAAGGATGAGCTGACTAATTGCTTGGTTGGTCTGTTTGAAAAAGATACCTTCGATACATCAAAGGTCCTATAGAAGGCTGGAAAACATCTAAAGATTGTCTGAGACCAGTATAGGGTTCACCTACAAAAGAACCCTAGGTATGAGCACCCTCCAATGATTCCATCTATGGAGTGGAAAGCCCTGGTGGAAGATGGAAAAGAGAAGGGCCTAATAAAATTAGGAAAGATACCACTAGGAACAAGGAGGTATGCAATACATTCCAAAATGTAATGGTATGCCTTATCATTATTAGTTTTTATATCAAATTTGGAACATCGACTAACTTATTTCCACACTTGATTAGGATCTCGGACACATCTAAGGCCACCAAGGCAAGAATGGAAAAAGTTGGTCCACACAAGCTTGGGCCTGGTGGTTACTCGAACTTGGCGGCACAATATGTAAGTATCGAAAACCCAAAACCGCATCCAAATATCATACGGAAAATTATTTTTCGTTTTATTCTGGAAAAAAATGTAAAATTAATGAAATCATGCAAATATGCAGACCAACCGGCTCAAAGAATTTTCCACTTGCGGATTACATGAAGCTTGGCTTTGAACATGGCTTTGACGCTATTGTTGAACTCTGGAGAAGGTTGTCTGGGCATACTGGATGATCTTATGCTGATCCATTTGGTGCACAAGTATGTAAAAACTATATAGTTTAATGATAATTTATTAATTCTCATGCAATTTATTTGTTATAAAAAATTAACACAAATTATTTATTCCTTTTTGAGTAGGAAAGTAATGATCCCCTTCATGTCCAGGATGTACACCAACCAGAAGAAGATCATGCTTCGAATCCTGGTAATGAATTTATTAATTTGCTACCATTTTGTATAGATAATTGCAGATGATGAACATTAATTCTAATTCTACACAATTCAACTGCAGAGCATGTACATGCAGATAACACTGGGCAGGTTGAGCATGTACACGATAATGATGAACATCCTGATGTGCCCATGCCATGTACAAAAACACCTTCATAACGTTTTTTTAAATGAATTATTTGTATTTATAAAACTAAAATTATATTAATGAAATATTTTGACATTATTGCAGAAATTCATCGCCCTCGCCGGAAGTTCAACCCTGCGAGCAGTCCAGTAGGGAGACCAAGGACTGGATTCTAGAAGATGTGACTCTAACTAAATATTTAAAGAGAAGAAAAGTAAAAAGGAAGTGACTATACAAATTTTGAGTAATTCTTATTTATAATAAAAAAATTTACATGGTTTTTTCCTCTGTTTCATGAATGAATGGTTTACTAATTTTTTTTATCGGCTATTGACTAAATGAATGATTTAATGAATGGTTTAATGAATGTTTTTTTTCAGCTGTAGAATGATTGAATGGTTTAATAAATGATTTAATGAAAGCTTCTTTTAGGTATTGAGTGAAATAATTTGTATTAAATTTTTATTTGCAAGTAGATGCATTGGGTTTGGGGAATTGAGAGTCATGTGAGGGGGGGAGGGGCCATAAGAGCTTCCACCTTCACGTGGTTGGTCCTATTTAGTAGAGAATATTAAATTATTCTCGAAATAGAGAGGAGCTCAATGAATGGTAAGGAAGAATACATTAAAAAACAACTATTTCTATAATAATAGTGTTTAATTTTCACTATTGCTATTTGACTCCTCCATTGGAACTTGTTATAGATAGCGTTGAGAAACATTTTAATATTTACGAGGCAAGAAATGGTGTTTTGATGTGATCGATAGCCTTATATACATAGTGTATTTGGTTCTCCATGTTTTATTAGGTGATCTATTATTAACAATTAATTTACTTGAATAGTGTTCTAATTTATATTGTAATAGTATTGTATTTATTTAGGTTGGTTTTGTTATTTTCATAAACAAACAAAAATATAATTGATGGGTGCTAACATGAAACTATTGCAACAAGACAAAATTTTAAGTATGTTGAATGATGTTTTGAAAGGTAAAGCAGAATAAGACCGTGCGAAGCTCAACAAATCAATGTATAATTATGTTTTATTTTGTTTGATTGAACTGTGTATTGGGTATTTATGCATGTGCACACATGCACATTTAGTTGAGGATGGTGATTACCATACATTCAGGTGAATTTTGTTCTATCTGATCTAAAAACTTACCTTAAATAGTTTAATTTATCAGTGATTAAGAATGGATGATTATCAAAATATTATGTTGTATTGCTTTCTTTGTGGATGTCACCATAAGACTGTTAGCTCTGTTTAGATCTCATATTCTTTGCTTGTTTCCATCCACATGTTTGGCACTGTTCCATGTAGTTTATTGGGGATGTTAAATGAGCCATTAACATGTTTAGAGTTATTCGATTGAGTGATATCTAATTGATACATAGGTGAAAATATCAATATTTATTCCTCTATAAGACCATGGGAGTAGTATAAGGGTTCTTACTAGGATGGATAATCCCAACTTCCAATAGGTGATATCCAATAGAACAAATCAACCACCTACTACAAGTACAGGCATCTCAACTGTTGAAAATAAATCCATACCAACCATCAATAAAGTAGAATATCCACCTATCACATGTGAGAACGCATTGGCATACTTAGAAGAAATATAATAACAGAAATCCATAACCAACTCTCATGACAAGTCAACATTTGATAAAACAATGAGTTTATTAACCTTGTTCCATGCAATAACCTCCAAACTATATCAGTCCGTAAATCCTTTTTACTACATGCTAGAAGAGATATAAGGATAGGATTGATTTTTACCAAAAATTCAAGTAACAGGTTTTCCATTCCTTCCAGGAGTGTGTCCCTGTATTGCATCAACCATTTAACTATTTAAGCAAGTCTAATATCTTACTTTTATGGTAGAAACTCTACTAGAAAATTCCAAGGACAAGCATGATACTATGATGTACAAGTAACATAGATAGTCATTCAAACCTAGAAAAAAAATCTCCCAGAAGTAGTGTAGCACATGGGCCAGACATGTCTCCATTCCACCATCCATATCATATGTGTATTTATCAAGCTTACACCCAAGTATTGTAAACATAATATGACAAGATCTCAACCTCAGTGGGATTGTCACATGCCCCAATTTTGCAAAAAATAATTTTATATTATTTGAGGAACAATATGTTAAATCTTATGCTAAGTTGTAATTGATGACCTAGTGGGGTCAAGGATATTTAATGTAAATTCTGAATATTTTATTTATAAACAAATAAAGGAGGAGACAACAACTTAGGAGAGCTGTTAAAAGAGTGTTTACTGGTCAAATTGGTGGAGGAGACTGGGTGAAGAGCAAACTGACATGTGGCAGCATCCTCGAACCACTTCCAACTGTTGTAGGTGGCAACCTCCCTACATTTGTGGTCATGATTCCCCAAAAAAGTGGAATCAGAGCAGGTGGCTCAATTAATGAAAACTGACCCAAAAGACCTAGGCAATATTTATAAAAATTCCCATTGAAGAGAGCTGAGGCTGCTCATTCTAGAGAAGTGATCATTCAGGGTGAATGAATGTACTTCAGAGAAATTCAATGGAAGGGAAATCTGGAAAGTGTTTCAGGGGATAATTGTTGATTGATCTAGTTGCATCTTTTAAGTTGAAGATCATACTACTGAGAGCAGAGTGTTTTACTGAGGTATTGAACTAGTCAGTTGACAAAGGGTTCTACTGTTTGCATTCTCCACCCAGTTCTCAGCCAAGAAGACTAGGAACAGGCTCGAGGGTCTTGAGGAAGCGTTGTTTGAGCGCTGTCTAGGAGATTGGTAGGGAGGAACGGCCTCCTAAAGCTGTTCTCATCTTGTCCTCAACAGGTTCTATGTTATTTTGTTTTACTGTTTTAGTTAAATAAATATTAGTTTAATTGCTATGTGAATGTTAAAAGTTCAGAGTTTGTGAAATGCTAGATTTAGTATTCTTATTAGATTGTTATAGAAATGAAATTTGTTTAGAGATTAGTGAAATAGAACGAAAATAAATTTCTACACTGTGTTTTTCCACACCTGGAAACCAGGTCGTACTCTAGCACAGTTAGAATGCTTTAAGTAGATGAAAGAATTCTTGAGTGATTGAAAATAGTAGATAAGATTTTGTATATGTAGATAGCAGAGTAAATTTATTTCAATGTTTAAAATATAATGAAAAATAGTGTTATGGTTTATTTGTGTTTACTATTTTTACTTAGTATAACTAAATAAAAATGCAGGAAAAGAAATAGTAACTACACTAGAGTTACAATAATGGTATACCGATACAAATAAAAGTTTATAGAAAATAACAGCCAAGTATATAAACTAGTTATTAACCAAACAGTGTTTCTTTTAAAACGGTTATAAATATTAAGACTTATATTTAATAAAAACCAGATTAAGGTTATATATATAAACCCTTATTTTATGAAAAATAAACAGAGTTCCAAGGTTAACCATCTATTCTTTACAGAGTTCTGAATAATTGTAATCTACATAATAGTAAACGAAATAAATGTAGATATAAATATTAAACGAAATAAAACTAAGAATTACACATTTAGGAACTATTTATTATTTTATAGAACGGGCTTATAACCTTCGAAAAGAAACTATGGGTTGAAACTCTTTTCAACTAAACTATTCAAGTATAAGTTATTCTATATCCAGTTGCATTGTTAACTGAGATTTAAAATTTACAAGGGAATTGTAACTGTGCATTAGACTGAATATAGTCTTGTTTCTTAAAACTTTAAAATGTATTTACAACCTCTTTTAAAATTAAATACTTCATTAACAGGGTAATAAATAACAATACACCTATAATAGTGAAATAGAAGCAACCAGAAACAGTGCCCAAGTAATGATTTAGTTAAGAATACACTTACACAAGGGTTTCATTTTCAATAAACCCTAACTATTATATTCTAGATTGATAAGAATAAAATTTATAAATTTACATTATGATTGTTCCACAGTCTTCATATTAATATTATTTACTTATAAATGTATCATAAATAGTAAATTTCTTCACTGACAGTTGAAGAAGGAAAAACCCTATTTTACAGTATCATTATTTATAGGTAAACGAAATCATAACACTGCAAGACAGAGCTCAAGTTTAAAAAAATCTTTATTTATAAAACCAACTGTAATACATTGTCAAGCCGTAAGGATGAATCCTAAATTAAAAACTAAATACATATCACGACTTGAAGGCCGGTATTACCCAGCATAACAACAAGGGTTTGCACATAAAAACTGGAAAGCAACATCATATTAAAATCTCTTAACTAATGAGAAACCGAAACAGGCTTCCAAGCACTGTATTTTTTCTCCTTCAACAATCCTCATTGCAAGTATGGTAAAACCCAGCTTGAAATAAGGGCTTACTGGTTGGGGCCACAAGTCCATGGAAGCCGGCCATTGTTTTCCTCTTCACTAAAGTTTCGAGTTGTCATGGGTTCCTGTAACAATCACATTACCAAGAATTAGCACAAAGCTCAGTTTCTAAACTTAAAACCCTAACTGTATTAAATAACTTAACAAATAATTTGCAGAATGAAGATTGGAGTTGTCTTTACCTGTAAGAAAGAAGAGATTTTAAACAACGACAAAGCTGTCACTAGATTAAGTAATTTACATAGAGAAGGACATAAACCCCTACACCGACCCTGGAGTGGAGAAAGTGTCAACAAGCTCAAGCTTCACAAAGCTGTGACAAGCCACGAGTAGAACAGAACTGAAAATATGGATAGGCCGAGAGCTAGACACAAAAGAAATAACCACTCGCGTAGTAAGGTTACAAAAACAAAGTTCTGGAGCCTAAGACTGAGAAATGAAACTACAGCAACATCAAACACAAGCCACGGAGCAAGCAAGTAGAGGAGGAGACTCTCATGGCTGCCAAGAAAAATACACAGAGCAGCCCGCAGGTCAGTGAAAACCTCGGAGACAAATGACAGGTGAATAGGGTTTCCAATCTTTTAAGTCACCAATGCATGGACGAGAGCAGACCACGTGCCCTCCAAATATTTCAACCACACATGGGTTTTGTCTATAGTCATCTGCGTATTCTAATCATCCAATTATTATTACAATGCTGTATAAACGAACTATGCACACGACTATAGAGTGTGTATATATATATTTTCACCAATGTTAACATAAAAACTATATCATTGTAATCATTAGTTTCGAGGGTTGTGATATTAGTTAACAATGATTTCATAACGTTGACCTTAGAGTAAGGATATAACAACCTTGCCATTGGAACAATCCCAAAGTCGACCATACAATAAAGTATTTCCAAATAACAATTTGTGGGTACACTTTGCAAAACGATGTTAAAATAATTACATATTATATTGAAGTTCAAACTATATTATTTGAAACCAATGGTTTAGGGTTAGTTATAATATATGTCATTTGACTATAAGAGTAAAGGTATTTAAACCATGACAAATAAACAATCACAAGCCTCGACCTTGGTGTAAGCATTTACAAATAATAGTTTGTATACTCAACTTGTCAATAATAATAATAATGGATCCTATCATTATTTTGCAAAGACAGTTTGTGACTGTTTATGTTTACTTGGTTCTAGCATAGTATAAGAATCTTTGTCATATGGTTTCACTTGATGTAGACCTCAGATTAGGAGTTCTAGGTAGTAAAATCGACGATAATAGTTATTATAAACTACAACTATTTATAAGTGAGACAACATGATAATAGTAATTTTACTATGGATTAAACCATGCACAAGGTTTATAAATCATAGGAATAACATTGATAAAGTAATTGCCTATGATTTAGACTTATACAAGTAGTGGTAGGTAGTAAGATCTCTACAGGATGCAAGTAACAATTAGATTGGTACGTTATAAAATAAAGTGGTATTGTATGTTGTTACAATAATACATGCAACAAGGCGATGATATAAGTATTGAAGATTATAACTTGATGCTTAGCATTTGTATATGCAAACAACAAGATAATAAATTCCATGGCTAGTAAGAAAAGACAAAATAGAAATATGTACTCTATTGGAAATCTTTACCTTCGAATTTGATAGAAATACTTTCATGAATAAAAGATAGTTATTTTACCTCATTAGAGCTTGCTTTTAGAATAAACAATTTATTTTACTAGCACATTAACATGCAACAGATATACTTCTTGCTACTTTATGAATTAAACTCCTACTTGTTCGATCATTACCTGTTGAACCTGTAAGAACCAGTAGTCCATCTGCGTTAGCATAATGCTAAGTAAGCCCAAGTTTCAAAGATAGATTTCACCTACTTGCCAAAAAAGTAAAATTATTAGAAAAGCTAAAAGAAATTTGAATGCAGGTCAATCTTATATACATTACGAAAATGGAAGTTGTATTAGTTATTGTATTATGAAACTAATTAATACTAATCAGTTAAACTGTTTCATTTTTCGCTAACCGCTAGCAGTTAGTAAACTGCGTATTTAGACATTTTATGTATGAAATTTTGGGGTTATGACAAGGATAGTCTTGTTGATCAAGGTACAACCAACACATTACAATAAAGCACATGAAAGGTAGGTGTATAAATATTTTAATATACACTTTTTCTTCCTTTAAAAAATCAGTATAAGTCGACCCCTAAGATTTTCCAGGAATAGATTAGCGATAGATTTTTTAGCATGTAACATTTCGTTCCCATTAAAATTTTATGATGAGTTTCCAAAAACATCAATCAAAACACTTAATAGATTACCTAATTTCAAGTTAATGTTTATGCTATAACCTGTTGGTTAGAGAAAGAGTATGTAACACCGTATATGGACAATCACTTTCAGTTGACACACTAAGAAGGATTTCCTTGTCTTCATGAATGTCTATAGGTGGCCAACTATTATCAATTGCAACTATGTTTAAAGTGAAATATGTATTTTGATGTTTGTCATAAAAAATGACCTGCTATAAGTGATAGTAAAAATGGATTTTCCTTGAAGACAATGTGTGGAATGGAAAATTCCTCTATGCATCTATTGTAACCTGAACCATCTGAAGTGAAATGCTGATAAGGAATAATCCCATATAACCCGGTGCATAAATGAAATGAATTGGATTAGTATTCCCCCTTTACTATAGCAGCATACTAAGACAATATTTGTCTAATATTCTTTTATTTGTGGTTGCTCATGACTCAAAATAACAATTTCACTTGGTGTGAAATTGGGCGACACATTTAGCTCACCCTTTTGAATTTTATTTGTAGCAAACTTAGTGTATTCTGATCTTTTCCTTGTAGCTCACCTTTAGCTTGAATACTAACTAGAACCAAGAAAGGTAGGAAGCAATTTGGAAATAGGCTTTAGATTATTATGCATAACTGAGTTTGATGGTTCCTTTGTTAATAAAATTCCTTATTTGTTACATATAAATGGTTCCTAATTGACTATGACTACACCTTATAAATTAAATGTCCCATTCCAAGTATACTTATAGAAGTTTTAAGGAAAGGTATCTACACTTTGGCCTTTTCAATCAACAATGAATTAAAACTCTCTAGGGAGCTCATTCAAATTTGAGGTTTATCATAAGATAGAATATGGAAAAATTTAAGCTAATGTTGAAAGGTTGTTTGGTTGTTACGCATTTGAAGTGAAATGCAATCAAGATTCTATGATAGAATTTGGGTAATGGGTTAAATAGGGGACGATGGATGGTTTTACTTGGTGCTGCAAAAGGTTATGGGACACAACCACCATATTTATACTTGATTTTATGAAAATTTCCTATAGCTTTTGTTTCCCTCTCATTTTACAAGGTATATTTTCAAGTTATTTTATTATATTTGATATATTATTTGAATTATTTGTATTTATTTCACTTTCAAATTCAATTTCACTATTTATATGGATACCTTTACTTTTTTTTCCACGTTGGATGCTTCTACTCTTCATCAACAATTTAATGTTTTTTGCAAAGTCTCCACTAGGTTCTAAGGTCAAGTTATATAACTCAGAAGAGTCAGCACTGTCACCTAACAAACTAATTCCCTCACTTTGTGTTGGGTAATCCAACACATGGGGTACTTCCCTATTAGAACCTAAGTTTAAAGAGAGATACAATTCCAAGATGACTTAAGTTACTATTTGCACATCAACTACAAATGATTTCCAGCTCTAAGTTAAGTTGGTATTGAATGCTTAGATCCATATATGTTTTGAGATGTTTTGGTAATGCAGAATTAGGGTTTGAGAGTTGATTAATGTATGTGAAAATTCCCTCAATTTTCCTATCTGAAGCAATTAATTAATTGTTTTTATAAACTTTCAAATAATACATCTTTTCCAACCAGGAAACCTGATTTGTAACTGCAGAATATTTTAACCATTGTTAACATTATAAATGAAATACAAATAGGGCTAACACTAGGGTAGAACCAGGAATTTCAAGACACTTACTAATCTGAAACTTTAACCAAGCAAATCAGCATTCAAATTGTATTTTTTAATTATGTTTAGAGCAGATTTAATTAATACAACATAGCAGATTTCAAAAAAGATGATTTCCAGCCATCAACTAGGGAAAATATACCATGCAATTTAGTGTTTTAGGGCTGATTTTGATGTAAGCAAATGACATAAATTTCCAGATCTACTTAAAAACAAAAAGGAAAAGATGAAATTTAATTTTGAAGTGGCAGAGAAGATGTGAGTAGTGCCTAGCAAATCCAAGTTGGGAAAGTGGGGTCAATTGATAATCTTATGGAGGATTTAGTAATTAAAGAATAGATAGGGTTGAATGGTTCAAACCTAATCCAGTCCCTAATAACTAGATCCACTTCATAAATATTCAATAGGGTAATCATAAGTTAAACATTTCCAATAGCCTTGAGGAGATATTTTTCAAGCAAGGGCTAAGAACAACACAACCAGTATCAACAAACATGCACACTATTAATTCTTCCAATGACAAGCATCCAATATAATAGAGAAAGATATTATCCGATTATTATCAAGACCATAGACAATTGAAGATGACATCCATTAACCAAGCATCAAAGACATCCAATGAAACGCTCAAATCAACCATCCATAAGCAACAATTAGGAGTACTAAAAAATAGCATAATGATTCTCTCCACAACTTCTAGCAATGTTTACAATAGGACCTTCTCTTATATATAGAAGAAGCTCAAAACCTCCTCCAATAAAATAATAGTATCCAAGCATAAACCCAGATCTAATCTAGAAATGCATAAGCAATCATTATCCCTCCACTAACTTGAGAGGATAGGGTCAACAATACATAAAATAAGGGTAGCAATGCCACATGTAAGCATATCCAACAAATGATAGCTCCATCAAGTGGGACACACCCTTCAAGTGGGCATAAGAGCAAATCCAATATCCAACAATGACCTAGAAATGATCAAGGTGAGTCAACTGCTAGCAACCTAATCAAAGAAAGAGCCAACGACCTCCATCTAATGAGGATTGACCTCCTTTAATAGCACAATTTTGATGAAGACAACCACACGTGTGGCACGTGGGAATTTTAAGCGAGACATCACCCTCAAAACTCCAATAACTTGGCACATGTGAGTGAGATAGCAAGTAGTTTTTAGATAGGACCCCTCTAAAGGTGAATCGATGCATCTCCAAGATTCCACACATGTGGGTGTTATAGATGCCTCCCATGTGTGAGCTAATATAAACTTAGATTAACCATTGTGGGGACATCATTAACCAAAATTAAAAAATTACATGTGATACACCAAGATGGGAGGCAATTCCCAGGACTTAAGTTAGGTGTAGATGATAAGGTGAATACGATACTATGGAAAAGGGTGCTTTCATGAGTTACCCCTCATAGTCATATAGCATAAGTGAGTAAGAGTTCCATTCCATAGCCTTCATGAGCTAGGGGGAATATATCTATTTCCACATGTGTGCCTTAGAGGGAGAGCTTAGCATGAGTTACCATTCCTTCAGCCTCTTTTTTGTATTTCCCTTTTTTTTTTGCAGGGTCTTAGACCCTTCTAAGGACCAAGGGACCAAGGGATTTAGGAAGAAGGATTTTTCTAAAGGTGGCACAACTCAACTGTATAATAATATGATATGAGGTGCTTCTATCTAGAGAAATTATTATTTTTTACTTTGGAATTTCATAAATGGAATTGTTACTCCTTGCAACATGACACATTATAAGCCAGTCTTAAGAGGGGAAATGATGAAAATGAGTGAAAAGGTGAAGAATTGATAAGGCATGAAAAATGTATAGGAGTATAAATGGGAATGAAATGATATATGTTCGACACCCACCTAGGTCACTAGGGACACACATCCACCGACAAGGTGACACACTTATTTGGATTTAAATTATGAACATGCCATCTAATCAACCTAGTAAGAGACAACAATTTAGAGTGTTATGAGCCATTATAGTGTACACCATCGAACACAATAAGTAATGATCCATACTAGTGAACCATCATTGTCGATATGAAAGGGTGTATGCCACGACACTACAGTACATCTAATACAAACTCCATCAACATAAATCACCCTAGGATGCAATATGAGCATGCTAGAAGTGTCTATGGTGTAAACCTCCATCAATCACATTTGTGGAACTATTGTTTGTGATGAAAATCACAAGTGCAATAATCATCTAGTCACCCCTACATGATACAGGGTAACATCATGGGGACATGCACTTGCATAAGAACATGAACCCTCATTTTCATATGTTATGCATATAAAATCAATTAGTAATGTACTAATGTAGTGTCAAGACAGGAACATAAACAAGATTGGGAATTGAAACAGAAATAAGAACCAACCTCTTCGTCATATTTCTAGTAACATGCATCACACTAACAAATAAACATCTAACATGAATGCATCCAATTGATGGATTCTAGGCATTCCTTTGTAAGCCTGCATTTTTTAGCACCACATTTTCATTTCCAGTCGATTTGTCCTTCTACATAGAGTGCTTGTAGACTTTATTTTGGTTATGTATAAGATGCATTTGCTAATTGTATTCAATTACCGGATTTGCCAATGAGGTTATGGTTTAATCCTGAGGGAAATGGCTTCTCAAGTATCTCACTAGGGTTCCAATCCCCTTGAAGGCATGTGCTTGAGTATCTTCTAGCTTGTCAAAGCATCACTTTCAAAAAAAAATATTAATATTTGGTTGTTTACATTCATGACATATTGGAATCAATAATAGGGTCTAAATTATATCACATGGTTGGTCTACTAACTTTGAATGAACAATATTAATTTACTTTGGCACCATTATAACCTAAAGGTTACATTTTTATTTGTTGTTACGTAGGTTGGACCTCAAGAGATCTTCATTGTTGGTGGAGATGAAGATGATCCATCCATCTAGAGTAGTGTTGAAGAAGCAAGCTGGGAAACAATAGATTCTGATTTAGCTGAAGAAGCAAGCTCGAAAATAGTGGATTCTGATTTAGCTGAGTTGATAGATAGTAAAATTGATATAAAACATACAAAAGAAGATATGGTGCATATCTTACCTAGTTCTAGTAGTCACGTGTCATGCAGTATGGTGTATATTATATCTTTAAAATATTATTTTTGTTGTTAGTAAACTGAACTCATTGATATTATGATATATATAGAGATTATATTTTGTGGTTTGGATTTATATGTACAAGTTGTAAGTTTGAGTCTAACATATACTTGGCACATGTAAATCACATATGAACCTGAGATTCAACTCGTAAACTAAATTTTGAAATGCTATGGAACTCATGAAATAAGTGTTCATGTAGAATCACTCAAAGTGTTTAGAAAAGATCCCATGCTAAAGCATATGCAGTGGCTGAAAGGTTGACTTAGATCTAGAACCATAGTGGGCTAAGAGATCACTCAGATTTTGTTTCGGATCTTATAGTGCTATCAGAGTTGTGCATTTTTCTAGCCATATGGGTTGTCAGTGATAAGTACTTTCAGACTACTTGTTGAGTGACCAACATAAGTACTTTCAGACTACTTGTTGAGAGACCAACACTTAATAATTCTAGTCTCAAGAGTTGTTCATTGGAAAAGATGAAGTCTAATCAAGAACTCATGGAAAAAATGTTGCAAGTCTTACATGGATATCAAAATAATCTAACATCACTGTTAGAGAATCCAAATTTGTTGGAACCTCGTGCATCAATTGGGAAGGAGAAGTGGGATTCTAGTTTGAAGTGGTTGGTGGTCTAAATGTCGTGCAGGTGATTTTTTAACTGAAAATTTTCTCAAGTCATGTGCTCATGTTGTGGATGTGTGCCATGAATTTGACAAAACTATATCCTTTGATCCACCATTAGAGTTTTTCTATGAGGATAATGACGCCAACGCACATGATGAAAACGAATTATAAAAATTGGTTGAGGAGGATTGTTCCCATGAGCCACATCTGTTGATGGTTGGGCAACATTTGAATTTTTTTTTAAACTAAACAATTTTTTGTCAGATTTCTGACGCCATGTGGTCCCATCCGACGATATTTCCATACCTTCGATAAGAGTGTCTGTTGGATGTTCAACGACACTACGTCGGATTCCAATGGCGCATCCGACGAGGCGGCCATACCTCTGACAAGAGAGCCGTTGAATGTTCGACGACGATACATCGGATTCTAGTGGCAAGTCCAATGAGGCAGCCATACCTTCGACAAGAGACCCCATCAGATTATCGACGCTGATACGTCGGATTCCAGTGGCCTCGTCCGACGAGACGACTATACCTCCAATAAGAGATCTCGTTGGATTTTCGACGACAATACATCAGAGTTTTGATGAGCTGACACCGGACACAATTCAGAGTTTCAACATCTATAAGTCGGTTTTTCAATGCTCTGACATTGGACATAAGTTGGATATGCAACGCGGAGACGTCAAATTTTCGACAGCATGACGTCGAATAGTCAATGACTTAGTGCTGAAATCTTTCAGTTTAGTCCGTTGAAAAATCGATGGGTATTGGAATGCCATCGAATATCCAATATTATGCCACCAATGACAAAACAAATTTAAGTTGTCAGAAAATCGACAGGTAATTGTCGAATTTTAGACATGGAAGCCATCGGATTTTGGGCTCAAATTCTGTTGTGAACTTCAACCATATTTGTAACATCTCCAAAATTTTCAGATTTATTTTTTAAATAGTCTTAACTGCAGCTGTAAACAATATTTAACATAGTTACGACAACACTTCCAACTTTGTTTAGTCTTAAAAACCATTAAACCAAATGATATTTAGTTTGTGTTTGTAGTCATTTATCTAAGACACATAATTATCATATTGTGACAACGATATTATGCGACTTATTTTTATAACGACACTATTTTTATTAATGATACACCACTTTTATTTACTGTTTGTTAGAGTTTGATGTACTTTGTGGATTTATGTTCTAGCTCTACTTGACTTGACTGTTATGTCGACGTTACCTTAAATTGGCGTCGAGTTATGAAAACTATGTCATAATCTTTCTTCTTAATTTATAAACATAGTACTTGTTAATTATGCTCTAGATTCTTTGTTAAACTGCTCGATGAGCTAATGGGTTGGGTTATGGTCTTACTTTGCTTGAGAGATAATGCATAGACTCTTATATTTAAATGCAAGTACCCTATGAAGGAGACTCCTTGTCTTATTAAGCCACATTCAAGGATCTTAAGGGACAAGGGGGAAAAAAAAATACAAGGGAAACACATACTCGACCTTGGTTTAAAAACTAGTACCAAGCCAAAGGTTTGGGAACAGATATCAATACTAAACTATAGTTTGCAAACATTATAATTTTGGGTTTTTGGTTGAAGAATTTCAACATGCCAGCATTAAAGTGGTCATGTGAAGATCTTGCAACCTCCATCTAGAGCGCAAACCCATCAAATCTTAAACCCTAAGGTTTAACTTACCTTGTTTCTCATTTTCGCGATGTATTGTTTGGTTTTCTGCCAATGTGAGAGCCATGGATTCTCGGATATGGTTCTTGAAATGGGTATTCAGGATTTGTGATGGCTCTAGACCGTTTCCATGTGTTGTAAAAAAATATCCACCATGGTTTTCAAATTGCTAGTGGACAAATACTTTCTCTGTGTAATTTAAATTCCAGCAACTGACTATTGGGGAAACTCCTTTTCCATTATTTCTTCTGCAAGTAAATACTTCTTGTTTTGATTCAAGTTTTCTAAAATTGTTGTTTCCTTGATGAACTATGGTTTAGTAATGTCCTCTGGTGTGTGTTTCACACGTGGGTCTTCCTCCATGGTTGTGGCAGAAGGGTATGGCTACTCAAGCAGGAAAAACATCCACAGTTTTGGTAAAACCTGCACCCACAACTCTTTGCTTGTTGTGGCATTGTGGATATGGGGTGTTGTGGCTTTGCGTTATCTGGATAGGAATCCAGTCCTGCATTTTCTTGGCATGGGATGGGACCCATTCATGCATTTGTATTTTGGCATGAAAGTGGAAAATCTATTTGGTATAGCCATGAGGCATTTACATTTTGCAAGTGTAAAGGAAAACTCTTCAACCATGGGTCGAATTGACTGTGCAATAAAATGTTTAGTGTGAACAATGACAGGGTTTATGTTTTGACTTAAGGTGTGATGAACAATACTACGACTATTTCTCCAAATGTATTGTTTACTTTTCTTATGAAGAAACCCATGAGGGATTTTGTTGATGTATCATGTTTTGTTTTAGAAGTTTTGTAATTCCATTTATTTATAAAAACTATTACAGCCGTGAGGCCATTACTCTGTTTCGTTTTTCTTTGAGAAAGGTTGTGAGGCCATTAATCTGTCTCATTTTTCTTTGAGAAAGGTCATTAGTCAAGTCGATTCAAGTTTTAAGTGGGTGCTACTGTTTTTATAATAATTATTTTGTGTAAGCCGTAAGGTTGTTGCGATTTCTTCTATATGTTTAAAAATGTGGATGATAATACTATAATGGCCTTTAGCCTACAACCAGAGTTGTGGTATGTTGATGATCTCGATTTAGTATTTTTAATTGAAAATAAAACTTGTATTTGGATGGGCCATAAATCTCTTGTAATGTAACTCTGCTTAACCGAAATCCTTTGCACGATTCAATCCTTGGGCCTGGCTATTTTATTCTTGAATCTTAATTTACCATAATTGCATCTAGGGTTTTAGGCTGCGAGGAAAAAACTTTTCCGTAGATTGGAATTTTGATTTATATATAAATACAATGTAAGATGTAAGTTTTGAGCATAGTTATATTGGTTTTGATGTTGGTTTCAATTCAAATGTTTGATCTTTGTTTTTGTAAAACCCTATAGTATATATATAGATATATTTATGCGTACACTATGTCTGTCAAGGGTTTAGATTTGAGACCCTTGATTTGGAATAAGTACTGATTAGTTTATATATATATATATATATACTTTAAATTATACTAATACTGTGAAGTGAAATAATATCTTCCTGAGGTTCATTCTTGTAGTGGATATATTTGAATATAAGAGTTTATCTGTTATTTAATACTGAAAAGTATATTTACATAGATAATCTTTTCAGTAAAACTTTGAAGGGACTGTAAGGTATTTAAAGGAGGTCATGTAGGAGTCTAAAATTTCAATATTTTAAACCCTAGTACTGATAAGAAATATGATATTATAATCCTAACTGAGTGAAATCTCAGGCAGAAAGAGAGGGTTTGACTAAATTTGAACGAAAATAATACTAACCAGGTTAGTGGTAAAATAACTAGTAAGCAAAGAAAAGAGAAGGAATTTAGAGATTATCCTAATAGTAATATTTGATCTAAATAATTAAGTAATGTCTTAAAACTGACTATAACGACATAGGAAGGAAATTACAGCTTTCTTTTTCAGAGTAATCCAAAATAGTTCTCATTAAACTTCTGTAGATACTTATCATACTTCATAAACAAAATACAAATATATAATTGAAATACAGATAAATAACAATAGATAGAACCTGGATAATTTGCAGAAGGGGGACAAACACCCAAAGGATACTGTTCCACCCAACCGTCTCCTGAAGAAGCCAAGATTACTTGCTTAGGACCCCCAAGCATGTTCACTGAACCACTAGGACGAATATCACTGGATAATAGCACACACAGAACTTGCTGCAATTTAACACTCAGTAGCAGACTTAGCTCAACAATTCCACTTTAGCTATCCCCTCATCAAATTCCTTGTGTGCCTGACTTTTCAGTTTTGCAGCAGTCATAAGGTTCATTCATTTGGAAATATAATGTAGTGTGCCTCTTGCTCAATTTGATGGTATTTATAAGTTTTCCTAGGTCTTTGGGTTAGTTTTGGAATTAAATGAGCCACCTGCTTAGTTCCCCCATTTAGGGAACATGCCCATAATTTTAGGGATTTTTCTTCCCGCAACAGTTGAAAAGTGAAATGCTAGTGCTGCCACTTGTCAACCAGTCTTCTACAAATGCTCATTCCTCCTAGTGGGTCAGTGAACACTCTTTCAACAGTATCCTTTGGATAGTCGTCTCTTCGATTTAATTATTAAAATAAATAAATATTCAATTACAGTCATCCTTGACCAACTTGGTCATAAAAATTTTACAATAAATTTAACATAATGTTTCCTCAAATAAATAAAAATATTTATTTTTCAGTCTAGGTGGGTTACAAACACCTCCCCTTAAGTTCAACATCATCCTTGATGTTGCTTACGTTTATTCTGAGTCTTCCTGGAACAAAGCTAGATATGCGTCCCGCATGTGACTCTCCAATTCCTAGGTTGCTTTATCTGGACTAAGGTGTTTCCATTGCACCTTTACCTGTCCAATGGTGCGATTCCGAAGAAAACATTCCCTCTTTTCGAGAATACAGTCTGGTTCCACCTGAAAATCTCCTTCGGGTTCAACCTGAATAACATTCTAGTCGATCACATGAGTAGCATCATGTACATACTTTTTCAATACAGAAATATGAAAGACATTATGTATTCTAATATTAGGTGGCAAAGCTAACTGATATGCCACTGGCCCAACTCTTTCCAATATTTCGAATGGTCCATAATACCTGGGTGATAATTTAGCACAACTCCCTAGCTCAAAGGATCTCTTTCTAGGTCTTACCTTAACAAATACATGCTCACCTACTCATAATTATTTCAGATTTCTTTTAAGGTCTGCATGACTCTTTTGTATATCCTGAGTAGTTTTCAAATTGCTTTGTACATGTTTCATTGTTAGTTCCATCTCTTTTAAAAAGTCAGGTGCTAACATCAATCTGTCAACTGGATTATTCCATGTAATGGGAGTATTGCATTTCCTACCATATAATATTTCAAAAGGACTAATTTTAGCTGAATCTTGATAATGATTATTGTATGCAAATTCAACTAAGTGCAAATAATCTTCTCATTTCTTGGGATAGTCTCTAACATACATTCGTAACATGTATTCTAGTACTTGTTTGACTCTTTTTGTTTGTCCATCCCTTTGCGGATGATAAGAAGTACTGAAATTCAATTTAGTATCTAGTCCTTTAAACAATTATTTCCAAAAATTACCAGTAAACTTAGGATCTCTGTCGAAAATTATTACCTTTGGAATTCCCTGCAACCGAAAAATTTCCTTCATAAATATGTCAGCAATGTTAGCAGCTTTATGAGTGGTTTTAACACGTATAAAGTGTGCTGCCTTGCTTAGTTTTTCCATTAATACCATGATTGAATCATTTTGTTTCTGATTGTTAGGCAAACCAATTATAAAATCAAGACTAATGACTTCCCATTTCCAATTTGGAATTGGTAATGGTTGTAAACGACCTGCTGGGTGTTGATGCTTAGCTTTAACTTGTTGACATTCTATACACCTAGCTATATATCCAGCAACTTCGTTCTTCATATTAGACCAAAAAAACTGTTTTCTCAACATTGTTATCATCTTTTGATACCCCAGATGTCCGGAATAAAGACTTTTGTGTACTTCATTTAAAATCAGCAGTTGAATTTATGGTATGTTAGGCACATAAAGTCTATTTTTATACAACATTAATCCTTTTTCATTTAAACTGTAATCTGTATTTACATTTTCAGATACATTCTGAGTTACCTTTTCTCTTAGATTTTGGTATTATGTGTCCAGTTTTACCCCTTCTTCCAATTTATCATCTAATTCTGTTTTGTAACTTTTAATAACAACTATAAAATTTGTTATTGCATTTCTGCTTAAGGCATCAACCACTTTATTTTTCTTTCCTTTGATGTGTTTAATTTCAAAATCATATTTGATAAGGAAAGATAACCATCTAGCTTGCCTTGCGTTCAGATTTTGTTGATCAAATAAATACTGTAAACTTATGTTATCAGATATTAACAAAATCTTTTACCCATTAGATTATGGCGCCACATTTTTAGGGCATGAATTATGGCAGCGAGTTCTAATTCATAAGTTGCATAATTCTTTTCGTGTGTTTTTACATTACTTGATTCGTAAGCAATTACGTGACCTTCTTATGTTAGTATTCCACACAAACCTTCATTCCATGCATCCGTGCATACAACGAAATCTTTGTCTGGATCTGTTATTTTTAGTATGGGTGCAATAGTTAACTGTTCTTTTAATCTGTTAAAACTTTCTTCGCACTTTTGATCCCAGACAAATCTTTTTCCCTTTTTCTATAATGATGTTACGAGATTCACGATTTTCGAGAATCCTTCTATAAATTTCCTATAGTAACCTGTTATTCCCATAAATGATTGTACATCAATTACATCTTTGGGAACATGCCAATCAATTATTGCTTTTATCTTATCCGGGTCTACTGATATACCTTCCTTGGATATCACGTGCCCTAGATACTGTATCTTATCTTTATAAAACTCGCATGTATTGAATTTAGCATACAGTTTATGTTCTCTTAAAACATGTATTATTATCTGCAAGTGTTCATCATGTTCTTCTTTTGTTTTAGAATAAATTAATATGTCATCTATGATGATGACTACAAATTTATCTAAGTATTTTCTTAAGACATAGTTCATTAAACACATAAAAGTTTTTGGAGCGTTTATTAGCCCAAAGGGCATAACCAAAAACTCATAGTGCCTGTATCTAGTTCTGAAAGCGGTCTTAAAAATATCTTCGTCTTTAATTCTAACTTGATGATATCCAGATCTTAAGTCTATTTTTGAAAATATCGTTGCTCTGCTTATCTGATCAAATAGACCATTGATGTGGGGCAGAGGATATCTATTTTTAATTGTCATTTTGTTCAGTTGACGATAGTCTATACATAGATGTAATGTACCGTATTTCTTTTTAATGAATAAGATAGGTGCTCCCCAATGGGATACACTTGGTCTTACATAATATTTATCTATCAATTCTTGCAATTGTAATTTTAATTCGTTAAGTTCTAAAATGTTCATTCGATAAGGAGCCTTGGAATTAGGTACAACTCCTGGTATTAGTTCAATCATGAAATCCAGATCTCTCTTTGGAGGTAATCTTGGATTTTCTTCCAGGAAAACATCTAAGAATTCTTGTAGGATTGGAATATCATCGAATTTCATCTTATCTTATTTATCCATATGTTCATTATCTACTATATGTACAACAAATACTTTACAACCTTTCCTTACAACCTTTTTCTTTTGTAAGGCAGAGATTTGTCTAACATAAACTTTCCTAGGTATTTCTTTGACTGTAATACTTTCTCCTTTATCATTTAAGCAAGTAAATGTTTTCTAAAAACAATTTAACTTGACTTGAGTTTTGAACTAACTCATAAACAAATCACCGTTTTCAACATAATTAACTACTTTCCTTTTAGTCCCTGTAGCTAACTGGACCAACCAAGACTTTTCAACCCTTTTCAAAGATAAATTGCATTTTTCCACTATGCTATGTGACACATAGCTTAAACTAGCACCTGGGTCAATCAAAATAGAAACAGACTAGTTTTGTATCATACCTTGTACTTCCACTGTAACGTCCCTCTTATACCTTAAAGCCAAAAGAGAGGAAAAGGGGTAAACATAATGTTTTGGGAATTTAAAAGAGAACTGTGTTACTGCTCCAGAAGTACCTACAACCCTGTCAGTTAATCATAAAACACATTTTTACTTTATGCAAGAAAATCAAATCTATGGTAGCGTCTTTTGTACATCATGATCCTCCTAGGAGTCCTTTATAATAAAATTCCAATGAAGGATTCTGATCCATTTAAGCTTACCATGCAATTCTTAATAATAACATAGGACCCTGTCATCTAACTTCAATTATGATCTTAAAAGAACCACTCATAACTATCGTTTTTGGGTGTACACATTTCAATTCCTTAAATGTAACGTACCCCTGGTACCTTGGTGTAAAAAGAGGTAAAAGTGTTTGTTTTGCTGATTACTACAAAAGGGGCCAATCACATTAGCGGCAGATATGGCATTTGAAAGGAGAAGGACAAAACAAATGTGAAAATGTCAACACTATATGCAATACAAAGCAATTTTTGATCCTTACATTCAAACTCCTCTACGGAAACCAAACATGGAATGTGAAAACCAAATTACTAAGATTGCAATGTCCCTATTAGCCCTTGATGCCAATATGTGCAGAAAATGTAACATGCCTAGATCAGCAAGAGCAAAAAGGTAAAAGTTTGAAAGACTTGAAAGACTATTTATACCTTTACACAACCATCCTCCCAAATAACTTAGTTGTCATAGCTGACCAAACACATTCGAGCCTACCGCTGAAACGTCATGACTCGATTTCAATAAGGTTGATTGTTACAAATTGTTTCTTTAAGATTAATAACAATATAAGCTTAAGCTGTAGGGCGGGGTCCTTAAGCACTGTTTCTAGCCCTTACTCCACAGAGCTCAACCACCTATCAAATTATTGAATTAACTGATCATCATAGGATTAAACTATTTAACCTATAATACACATCAAAAGTAGGCGAGCTTCCTTTGTATTTAGAACGCTGTTATGAACATCTCCACTATTTTTATCGTCATTACTAGGAGAGAGGAATTAAATTAGGAGAACAGCCAGAGAAGAAGAAACATATACACATAATGTAGAACACCCCTGCGTATCTTATTACATTAAGAGATGTGTTTGTGAATTAGTGTGTTTGCAAAATATGATTATTAACATCTTCCAATAGTAATCCTTTATAACACATCATCATCATGAAGAAAATAAGTAAACATGCAAAACATAATATCACAAAAGAGACCACCATATTCACATAATATCACAAAAGAGACCACCATATTCACGTGGTTCACCTCATCCACGAGGCTACGTCCACCAACCGCTATTTCATATATTATTCATTCAATAAAGGACAATATAATTCTGCAACATCTCATTGCCATATTTGCTTTCAGTTATCCTCATGGAGCTTCCCTGAGAACTTGAACCTCTTGGTTCTGCAGAACCAAAAACATGAAAAGAATTCTTACCCAGCTTTAATCTTCAAGACATAAGACGGTCCTTTAGGACCCAAGAGACCTTTACAATGATTTTCCTTCTTAGGCTGCTAGCAAGGCCATTTGCAAGCCGACGTTAAGAAAAAGGACAAACAGGCACTTGAGAATGTATAGCTTCGCCACCAGCATAATATTTTAATTTAGATTTAAAGGGTGGAGCAAGTAGAACCAAGGAACACCGGCCAAACCCCTTGTAACAGCAAACCCCAATCATTAAATTGACTGGCTATGCTCACTATCAAATGCTCTCGAATAGAGTGCAGTCATCATGCATCCTTGGTGGGAACTACCTCTAACCTCACCGAGAATAGACAGGTTTAACAGTCCAGTGCATTGGACGGGCTATGGAGTCACAAGAAAACAGAAGAACTGACTACAAGTCTCCACGCATCCTGGGGTGGGGATGACTTCTATCCTCAACGACGCATAGACAGGCCAGTCAGAAACCCATTGCTTAAGCTCTAATCCCGTGGAACCGAGCTTGTGCTCAACGTGCATATCTCTAAGCTCTTACACTATAGCTTCCTGAACTAACTAGTCCATTTTCCCATATGTTACCGATCACCTCTATGTATGAAATGTAATTCATATCAGGGTTTACTAGTATGACCATTGCTCTGATCATTAACAATATGGAATCCCGTATACATATACTAGCTTAACACTGGTGGGCTATGGAGTCACAAGGAAAATCAAAGAACATCAAAACAAGTCGATCACGTATCGTTGGTGAAAACGACCTTTACCCAAACAGTGCATAGACTGTCCCTCTTTCCTATGTGAACTTACATAGAACCCGCCCCCAAAACTCATACTGACATTTCAGCGTTCTGATAACTAGGGAAAATCACCCATTATGCACAGACGGTTTACAATTTTCCTTCATATCTGAAACCTGGTCTCAAAGAACTCAATAAATCATAGACCAAAAATCGCAGTCAAGGAGTTGCAATCTTACAATTCTAACCTGAACATTTGAAAGATGACAGATCTAAGAGGATGATCGATTTAAGAGGGCGATGTCTGTCACCCTACAGCCGGAGTAGCGACTCCAGTAGCATGAAATGGAGTTGAGCCATACATACGTTTAATAGGAACGCAAGCCTCAACTTTCAACAAGCATAAAAATAATCACTACCCTAGCGATTGGCTATCTATGGCCTACGAAAATGTTTCACCTCTATTTACCAGAATTCCATGGCCAGCTTCGGATTTGAAGCAGGAAGTCAATCGCATAAGTTCCAAGGGTATTTATCTTAGAGTATATCAATATTTAGTGAAAGCTACAGGCTGCCCACGTAGATATACTTACAGTGCACAATTAAATAGAAACAAGGATGCACAAACTACCATTCCAACACGCAGAAGGTAGACCCCCAGTGTCACGGTGCAGCTCCAGCCGAGGCCATCATTTGTAGCTAGAGTCTCCCTTCCCCAATCCGTCCCCATACCTATAAACATATTTTCTCTGCCCCCCTTGTACTAGGTGAGAGCGCCCTCTTATCTCAAAGGTAAAAGCCCAGACCTAAAGAAACGCCCAGACCTGAAAACGCCCAAACCTGTAATCGAGAATTTCAGCCTACTATCAGTTACCGGGAGGCAAGGAGCTTTAACGTCTCCATAATCCATGCTTCTCAGCAGTAAAAAGAAACATAACGCTTCCACAATCTTTGCTGAACCCTAACGTTTCCCCAATCTTTGTTGTTTTCAAAAGTTAAGACCGGCAGAGGAGA
>LPNX010194646.1:0-145447 GCA_001517045.1 Pseudotsuga menziesii | reverse complement strand
CTGGTAGGGCCTTGGCCTTGAGCTCCACACCAGAAAACATTTACAATAATTATTAACAATTTTACAACACATTAAGGCATACAAGAGGGGCATTACATCCACCATGGAGGTTTGATGATCATCCTGTTGATTTTCTAAGGCTGCATTTATTTTGGGCATTTCATTTGCTACATCTCCAACTGTTTCCTCTCCCTGAATGGTATGCACAGTGTTGTAGTTCCTCCTTCTGTTCGAACAGTCTTTTTCATAGTGAGGCCCCTAACATTCCCATCACTTTATAGGTTCCTTATGTTCATTATTTTTAACATAATTATTAGTCATATCTCTGCCTTTTGGTGTTGTAATATTTTTTTGTGTTTTACTTTTAAAATCCGTTCCTTGATAATTATTCTTAGAGAAATTTTGAAAATTATTTCTAAAACTTTTATTTGACTTAAAACCTTTTCTCTTCTGATCAAAGTTACTTGTTCTCTTATTCTTCCAGTTAGGTATGCTTTGTCTCTTCTTACTCTGTTCGCAAAAGAAGTTGTCTTTTCTCATTGCCTCTTTAAGGGTCTTTGGATTATCAAATTCAATTATATCCTTGAAGCTAGTGAGTAGACAACTTACAAACCTTTGTATTTTAGGATTTTTGTCAATTATATATGGTACATATCTTAGTAAACTTAGAATTTTTCTACTTAACTCTTTCATTGACATTGAACCAAGTTTTAGTTCATAAAACTCTTTAGCTCTTTCTTCATAATACCGTTCAGATAAGAAGTTCCTTTTAAAGTAATTTTTAAAGACTCTCCATGTTAAATACTTTTCCTTTAGGTTTTTGACTCTTTTTATGTCCTTCCACTAGATGTCAGCTTTTCCGGTTAGGTTGTATATATCCATCTGGGCTTTCAGTCTATTGGAGTAGTTATAAATCTGAAAGTACTTTTTCATCCCTGATAACCAAGCCTCGACTTCTTCACCCTTTGTCATTTCCCCATTAAACATGGGAGGTTTTATCTTCTTAAATTTTCCTAAGATTTCTTCGTAAGGTTTATACTTCATTTTCCTAGGATTACGGTCGCTTTCACTACTCCCACTTGTGTAATTATACCTTCCTCTATGCAACCTTATTTTAACTTCTGAACAAGATTCACTATCAGAAAACTTTATTTTCTTACCCTTGTGTTTGTATGATACTATTCCAGAATCACTTTCATACGCATTTCTTTTATCTTTTCCTTTGTTGTGTATTTTGTCTAGTAAAATATGATTTAGTTCCAAAATTCTTTCATTATCTATTTTCATAGTTTGTAGTTTATCCTTTAACTCTTTCACTATTTCCAGTAACTCTGAGGGTTGATTATTTAATTCCACATAAATGTTGTCTGGATTATTGTGATGAGATCCATTTTCAGCAGATGCTTCAACACCTTCCATTTTCGTGCAAAACACAATTTTATATTTCTGTACAGAACTAAATTTAAAATATGATCAGTTTATTTTGTTTCTTGTTTGTATGTGAGTGAGACAATCATGCCACATATAACATCTCCAAAATTCAAAAAATAAAAATAAAAATTTAAATAGTCTTAACTGCAGCTGTAAACAATATTTAACATAGTTACGACAACACTTCCAACTTTGTTTAGTCTTAATAAACATTAAACCAAACGATCTTTAGTTTGTGTTTATAGTCATTTATCTAATGCAGACAATTGTCATATTGCGGAAATGATATTATGCGACTTATTGTTATAATGAGACTATTTTTATTAATGATACGCCACTTTTATTTATTGTCAGTTAGAGTTTGACGTACTTTGCGGGTTTATGTTCTAGTTCTACATTACTTGAATGTTATGTCGACATTACCTTAAATTGGTGTCGAGTTATGAAAATTATGTCATAATCTTTCTTCTTTATTTTTAAACATAGTACTTGTTAATTATGCTCTAGATTGTTTATTAAATTGCTCGATAAGCTAACGAGTTGGGTTATGGTCTTACTTAGCTTGAGAGCTAACACATAGACTCTTTATGAGCTAACGCATATATATATTCATGTGTACATTCTTCCTGTCGAGGGTTCAGATTTGAGACCCTTGATTTGGAATTAGTACTCATTAGTTTATATATATATATAATTTACTTTAAAGTATACTAATACTGTGAAGTGAAATAATATCTTCCTGATATTTGTTCTTGTAGTGGAAATCTTTGAATATAAGATTTTATCTGTTATTTAATACTGAAAGGTGTATTTACATAGATAGTCTTTTCAGTAAAACTCTGAAGGGACCGTAAGGTATTTAAAGGAGGTTATGTAGGACTCTAAAATTTAAATCTTTTAAACCCTAGTACTAATAAGAAATATGATATTATAATCCTAACTGAGTGAAATCTCAGGCAGAAAGAGAGGGTTTGACTAAATTTGAATGAAAATAATACTAACTAGTTTAGTGGTAAAACAACTAGTAAGCAAAGAAAAGAGAAGGCATTTAGAGATTATCCTAATAGTAATATTTGATCTAAATCATTAAGTAATGACTCTCAAAACTGACTATAACACATAGGAAGGAAATTACAACCTTTTTTTTTCATAGTAATCCAAAACAGTTATCATTAAACTTATGTAGATACTGAGCATACTTGATAAACAAAATACATATATAGAATTGAATTACAAATAAATAAAAGCAATTAGAACCAGGATAATTTGGAGAAGGGGGACAAACACCCAAAGGAGACTGTTCCACCCAACTGTCTCCTGAAACAGCCAAGATTACTTTCTTAGGACCCCCAATCCTGTTCAATAAAACACTAGGACGAATATCACTAGATAATAGCACACATAGAACTTGCTGCAATTTAACACTCAGCAGCAGACTTAACTCAACAATTCCACTTTAGCTATCCCCTCATCAAATTCCTTGTGTGCCCGACTTTTCAGTTTTGCAACAGTCACAAGGTTCATTCAATTGGAAATAGAATGTAGTGTTCCTCCCGCTCAATTTGATGGTATTTATAAGATTTCCTTGGTCTTTGGGTCAGTTTTGGAATTAAATGAGCCACTTTCTTCGTTTCCCCTCTCATGGAACATGACCACAATTTTAGGGATTTTACTTCTTGCAACATCTAGAAAGTGAAATGCTAGTGGTGCCACTTGTCAACCAACCTTCTACAGCTGCTCATTCCTCCTAGTGGGTCAGTGAACACTCTTTCAACAGTCTCCTTTGGATAGGTGTCTCTTCTATTTAATTATTAAAATAAATAAATCTTTAATTATAGTCATCCTTAACCAACTTGGTCATAAAAACTTTACAATAAATTTAACATAATGTTTCCTCAAATAAATAAAAATATTTATTTTCCAGTTCTAAGTGGGTTACAATATTTTTTCCAATTTAGATGCTATATTTATATACTAGGAATGCAACACCAAACTTTGTCATGTTCATAAACAATTAATCAAGTGTAGCATTTTTTTAATACACACACATTGATGCAAAACATTTCAACACCGATCATTATTCAAACTTTGCATCGGGCCTAGAAAAAGGAAATTTATGGCAAAGCAGAGAGCTATAACACTAAGACACCTCCCATGAGTTTACTATGTATCATTCAATTATTAATGAAATGACAACAATTCATGGAGACATTGCTATAGAGTGTGGTCACCCTCATAACTAACACCTCAACTTTTCATTTAAGATGAAATTCTCCACCCATCACTTTGTTTCCTCTTTGCATCATGCCCCATTATTTTGGGAACATATGATATGCATCAATGGGATGGACTATCATATGTGGGGCTACTAAATCTGCATTTCAAAGCACTAGAACAATGATCAATCGGGGTTTAAAACATTTGAGAAGGGATATTTTTCTTTGTCACAAATTGAATTATAGACACTATGTAGCTCGAGGTCATAATTTCATTACTTTTAGAGTCTTGATGAATAAGGTAAAGGAGAGGGTTGAAGCCATGGATCCATCAACACCCCAATTGCTACACAATCTATGAAGTGTCAAGCATGCGAATGAGGATCCGACAATGTGAAGTACATATGGAAGAGATGTTGGAAGACCATGGCTTGTTAGTGAGAAAGTTGGACAAGTGGAGGAGGAATTGGAAAAAGGGGTCATGAGGAAGAAATATAGCTTTAGAGTCGTCAAATCGAAGACATAGAAGGACAATTGGAAACATCGAAGCTTAGACAACAAACACGAGAATTTGTAGATGGTGAAAACAATATTAGAATTGAAGAGTTGGATGAGGCGTTGAAGAAACTGTTGATGAGGGTGGAGTAAGCATAAAAAGGAAAGAAATAAGCTAAAAAGGTAGCCCATTCTTATTCCCCACCTTGTCATTAATCTAGACATTATGAAATAGAGGTGTCCAAGAACAAAGAATAAGTCATTATTTAATATGCAACGTCAAAATCAGTTAGAAGAAGCCTAGATATCCAAGGTTGGAGTTACCATTGTGACTCACTATGGGAATGATCTTTTATAGTTTTCTATCTTCAAATAGTGTTATGTAAATAACTTTTAATAGATGGGAAACATGTACACAATATATTTTCTCAATATGAAGTATTTGTGACAACCTTAGGATGAGCTCACATAGGAAGCATAGTTGACTTTTGTTTTAATAAATTTTGGACAAGTATAATAAGGATTTTCTTTCCATTTTTTTATTATCATGCTAGATGATTTAACTACATTTATATTTTAATACAAATATACATGTTCTTGTTTAAAAATAAATATTTTTTTATATAATTTAATTTTTATGATAATTTTTCTTATTCTTCTCTATAGATTCATCCACTAAAACTATAATTTTACAATGAAATTGATCTATCTATGTGTTCCAAACTTTTTATGGGGGTTAAGAAATAACTTTTATTTTAAATCCCATACATTCTAAAAATCGCAACAATAATTATTTAATATTTTTTATAAGTATAGAAGTCTACATTCTTAATTGAAAGTTTTTAAACAATTTGGAAGAACTTATATACATCTAAATGTAGATAGTAAATATTTATATCGAGCATAACTCTTCGAATTTATGTTTCTTATTTTTTATTTTTATATTTTTTTGTGTGTAATGCATTGACATGACAACTATTCATATAAAAAATAAGAAAGAAAAAGTACTTCAAATTTTTTACATATGCGCACAAAATTGTTCAAAGTAAGTATCAATTTAAATAAAATATTGTATTAAATAACATGAATATGTTAACTATCAAATCATTTTCCAAGTTGATATCATTTACATTAAATCTATAAAATAAATAATAAAGAATTTCTTGATGAAGATTTTTCACATATCTCATCATACTTGTTTTGGTTAGTAATTTAAAAAAATATAAATATTGAAGCATATAATTCCATCTATTTTGAGATGACCATCATATTCCCACCTTAGAAGAAGTTTAAAACAATTTTTCTCTATATTATAGAGAGCATGATATATTTCTTCATCTATAAATAAAATGTTTGATTGATTATATCTTTCCTCATAAATATCAATTACTTTAAATAGTTTTTTAGTAAGTAAATAAGAAGATTTTAATTCAATTGTATTAGTATGTGTTTAATTTACATTGAAAATTATTCCAAAAAAATATGAACTTGATATCCTTCTGCGAATTGAGTTCATTTTTCCAACCAAATAAAGCATAAATATAATTATTTTTTTAAACTTTAAAAGATTTAAATAATAAAATATTATTATTACGCCGTAGGTGTTTTCACAATGAAAGAAGTTGTCTCAAAAGATTCCTCGTCTCCTTGGCTACTAACCTTTCGACACATGCCGCTTGGTAATTGGCGACTTTTGGTACAACACGACAATTAAATATTTCGGTTGTTATATCCCGTGATCAGGTAGGAAACAAAGAAGGCGACATGGAGTTGATCGGTTAAGTACACGTTTTGAAAATGCTCAGGCTTTATTCTGTATGTTCATATTCTTTCCATGTAACTTCTTGCTCCGCCAAGTCCATCCTTATTTTAAACTTCCTTTGAGTTATTTCTGATGGTTCTGCCTCTAAATTTTTCTGAGATTGTGGCCTCTAAATTTGTATGGTGATCAATTGTTGTTTTTAATTTAATGCACTTCACTTGGGTCCCTGATTGTGCAATCTTGATTTTGGAACTTCTGTCCTGTACACCATAGGTGTCCTATGTTATACGATCGATGGTGTGCGTGAATGGATTGATGGACTCAATGGATTGATTTTCAGTTAATGTTTACCGTGTTTTTTTCGATAGGTGGCTTGCGTGTTTTCATTACACTTCTATCTATTGCTGTGTGAATGGATTGATGGACTCAATGGATTGATTTTCAGTTGAGGATCCTTTTTTTCAGTTGGTGTTTACCGTGTTTTTTTTATAGGTGGCTTGCGTGTTTTCACCACACTTCTATATGTTGTCCTCAATGACCGGTCCTAGAAATTATTTCTTTTACAAAATTTTGGACAATTTTGCAGTTCATTTCTCTCAATTCGGCATAGCCCTTGTGATGATTTTGTGAGTTTCAGTTCAATAGTTTATTTGGGTTTAGGCTAAGATTTTCTGTAGCGCTTTTTGGCGTTTAGGCTCTTAGTTTGGGGTAAATTTCATCGTGATTTTGTTTCACTACTAGTTCAATCGATGAAACACACTTTTACCATGTCCCTTCATTCACATTAATGCTTCATTAATGCATTGTTGCTCCATTAATGCAATAAAGTTTGTCATTTGAGATAAACATGGGGCTATATCTTCAATTTTTCTCATCTTATGACGATCTCCAAGATATTCTTACAATATTTGATTTACCACATTCACTGCTACACCGCCTTTGCTTTCCACATATAAACAGGCCTTCAGGTAACCACTATTTCTTACTATTTTCCTTTGCTTTGCTTATATTGATTTTGCTGTGTTTCCATTAGAAGATTTTGCACCTTGTTAAATTTGCAGGTATTTCTTAGTTCTTCGTTTAGTCTTCTTATTAGATGGTGAAACAACATTCCTCTGTTTTAATTGAATGTGACTCTTGATTTGTTGCAAAAAGATTGTGACATGTATTGGTTATGTCATTCCTGTCAATAAAATGTTAGGTATTAGTTTTTTTCCTAATTGAAAATGTTGCTTATGAGATAGTGAAACACCCTTCCTGTGTTTTAATTGACTCTTACTCCCTTGCCGTGTTTTAGTTGCCTCTTACTCCTATTGTGTTGCAAAAGGGTTGTGACTTGTATTGGTTATGTACCTTCATAATGGTGTAATACTCATGCTATGTCAATTAAATTATAGGTAAGGTCACTACAAAGCTTTGTTGATACGTCTTTCGTTATCGTTCCCTAGTACTGGTCAATGAAAAACTGTTATTTAAAGATTACATCGTCAACTAGCCGTTTGACCAGGTTGATATACAGAATGAAACCAAGTTTAGAGATAGAATATCTGCAAAATTTAGAGCCAGGCCAATGAAAAATAATGCAGAGCCAGTTTAAAAAAGGCATGAACTTAGCGATATATGTTGGGGAATCGGGGACCCAACTAATATGTCGCAAAATTGGAAATCGGGACATAACATGTTCATTATTTTAACACGTAACGTTTCCAGAATCAGAAATCTCAGAAATAAGGTACTTCCTTTCGGTACTTCCTTTCTGGATATGTTACAAAATAAAAAATCAGAAGATAACATGTTCCTTTTTGAAAAACAGACATAAAAAATCAGAAGATAGCATTTCCATTCACTTAGCCTAAAGATGCAAGGTCACTACAAATATTTGTTGATATGTCTTTCGCTATCATTCTCCAGTATTGGTCAGTGAAAAACTATTGTTTAAAGCTTACATCGTCAACTACCCATTTGACGAGGTCGATATACAAAATGAAACCAAGTTTAGAGACCAAATGTCTGCCAAATTTAGAGGCACACTGATGAAACATAATGCAGAGTGAGTTTAAAATAGGCATGAACTTAGCAGAGGAATAACTTATGCTAAAATAATACGAACAGTGAAAATAAAATGTGAAAATAGAGGTTTTTTTAGAGGAATAACTTATGCCAAAATAATACGAACATTGAAAATAAAACGTGAAAATAGAGGTTTTTCGATACTCGAACATCGATAATTGGAAATAGGAACTTCGACATTTATTTATTTGAAGATACAAAAATTTCAAGAATTTAAATGTCGCAAATCGATTCTTGGGGAATACATATGGTGTTCTTTATTGGAAAACATAGGACATAGTATTTCTGCATTCCGAAATGTCACAAAATCGGAAAATATGGTGTTCCTTATTCGCAAATCCTAAATTGGGGAATTGAAAATCTGAACATATGGTGTTCCTTATTGGAAAACATAGGACATAGATTTTTGGATTCCGAAATGTCGGAAATAGGAAATAGGAACATCGACATGTTCGTATTTGAACACAAGATTTCTGGATATGTTGAAAAATCGAAAACTGGAATATAGAAGGGCATGAACTTAGCAAAGGAATAACTTATGGAAAAATAATACGAACATGAAAATAAAAGGTTAAAATAGAGGTTTTCCGATTTCTGATACCTGAACATCGAAAATTGGAAATAGGAATTTCGATATTTATTTATTTGAAAACACAAAACTTCTGAGAATCGAAATGTTGCAAATCGGATCTTGGGGAATACATATGGCGTTGTTTATTGGAAAACACAGGACATAGGATTTCTACTTTCTGAAATGTCACAAAATCGGAAAATATGTTGTTCCTTATTCGTAAATCCTAAATTGGGGAATTGAAAATCCGAACATATGGTGTTCCTTATTGGAAAACATAGGACATAGATTTCCTGATTCCAAAATGTCAGAAATAGGAAATAGGAACATCGACATGTTCATTTTTGAACACAAGATTTTTGGATATGTAGCAAAATAAAAAATCGGAATATAGCATGTTCCTTATCGGAAAACATAGGACAATAGATTTACGGATTCTGAAATATCGAAAATTGGCAATAGGAACAAGGACATGTTAGTATTTGAACACATGATTTATGGATATGTCAGAAATCGGGACATAAAATGTTCATTATTTTCACTCGTAACATTTCTGGAATCCGAAATGTCGGAAATAAGATACTTCCTTTTGGTACTTCCTTTTTGGATATGTTGCATAATCGAAAATCAGAAGATAGCATGTTCCTTACTGGAAAACATAGGAGATATATTTTTGGATTCCAAAATGTCAGGAATCAGAAATAGGAACATGGACATGTTCGTATTTGAACACATAGGATTTATGGATTTGTCGCAAAATTGGAAATTAGGACATAATGTTTTCCTTATTTTCACATGTAACATTTCCGGAATATGGAATGTCCGAAATAAGGTACTTCCTTTCGATATGTTTATAATTCAAACAAATACAAACCAGAGTAATGAAATATGTTAATGAATAACAACAACCAAAATATTGAAATATGTTAACGCGAAGAATTTCGTTTTTATATATCCATTTTATTCTGGTCAAATGATTATGTTACATTCCAAATTTTTTTTTTTTCATTCTCTGTTTCAGTTCACAAGAAAAAATAACCATCACGTTATGGAGACTATGATAACTGAAGATTCTATTTCACTATTGCTACATGGTGTTGTCAACCTTTTCTCGTTGGTACAGGTCTCCACATTAAACCAAGTGAACTCACTCAACTCATCATCTATTCGGTTTTGAATCTCTATCTCGGATGACCTTCACAAGCATGAGCTACTACTTCCAGTTATATACACTGATCTTGTAGAAAATGGACAACTAAATGAAGGAACTATAATCAAAATTACCTAATGTTCATGCAACATTGTACATAATGTAATGTACGTTTAATTTACTCTTTATTTTTCTATCAATCAGTTTCACATTGTTCATGTATCCAATGTTTTTCTCTCCCATTCATGTATAACATACTTCATCTCACATGACTATTGCATTGGTTGCACTCAAGGTTGTCACAGTGGATGAAAAAATTATTGGAGATCCTGCACCTTACCACTTACCTGTACCTTCTTCTTCGCAAAGTAGTTTCTCTATTCCAGTCAACACTAGCTCAATAAATGAAAACCCTAGCTTCGCTGGATCAACTATCCCATTCACATCACTCTCCTCTTCTAGCAAAGTTTGGAATATTCAAGGTTGAGTTATTGCCAAGACAAACATACATGAATATGGCAACCAACGAGGGTCTGGAAAACTGTTTGGATTAGACCTTGTTAATGCTTCGCATGACGAAATACATATATCTGCACTCAAAGAATTGGCACTCTCTTTGTATGATCGAATATAAATAGGAATAGTGTACATGGTATCAAATGGCACAGTTAAAGAATCCAACCCAATATTTATTAGAATTTGAATGCCATTTAGATATTCAAGCAGATAGTTCTAATAATGTTTGTAACAAATAGATGGAGAATGAATATACAAACTGAACAAGACAAACCACACATGAATCAGACAAGTATTGCTTAGGAATTTACAGTATCATTCACAATAATAATATCCGGTGTTACAATAGTTTACTTAGGTAGAATTCGAATGCATGGGACATGAATTCAGATCCTCCAAGTGGATATGAATGTATCTAACTGAATCTCTAAATCAACGTCTCCCAATGAATATTGGAGTCCAAATAGACAACTCCCTGATGACCAATAACTCCAACAACTAGTGACAACTAGTTAACTCAGTGCAACTGAGTGAGGCAGGTAGGGAAAGCGCTCCTCCCCATGCAACCATGCATTATCCATGCATTGGTAGCGCTAGCTTAACTGACTATGAACTAACTAAATGTAACTGGGGGATAACTAAGACTAACTAGTACTAACACCAACTGACTAAAGTAGGTTGGTGCCGGGACTCCCAATGGCTCCTAAAATGTAGGCATTGGTCTAAGAGGCACCCAAACTGATGCATGCACATGCAGTAATTGGCAGTTAACCTCTAGCAGTGTTCTGCACACTCCCATGACTGGTACATGTGGCCCCATTAGGCCAAGTGGACCCAATTGTACTAGTGTACCCAATTAATTAATTAAGTTTCCTTAGTTAGGCAATAATTAATATAATAGACATTTGACCAAGGGAGGATTAATAATCCTAACAATTTTCAACCATTTGAAAAGCCATAATGAGATTTTTCTAGGTTCCACCTCAACCATCCAACCATGCTTAGATGAATATCCCTTAATACCTTTATATTTCTTTAACTTTAAAACTATTAAGGAGATTCAAACTATACCAGTAAATTCCATGGTTGACCTTGTTGGACTTGTCATTTCAGTTTCACCTACATCCACGATATGAAAACGGGATGGTGTTGAAACTGTTAGGTGAACCATTGGACTCTATGACATGTCAGGCTATAGTATTGACATAACACTTTGAAGAGAGCATTTCCAAATTCAAGGAGCTGAGATTTCCAACCTTTGTGGTTTACCTACTCCTCCAACGGTAGTGATCAAGGGTGGTCGTCTTACATATTTTAATGGAAAATATGTTGGAACTATCTCTAACTCTACTATATTTATAACCCAAATATTGAACAAACATCAGTTCTCTAGAAATGGTTTAATGACAATGGATTTTGTTCAGCATCACCCTCTTTGAGCCGCAAATTCAGTGCCTCTCATTCTACTAGTCGAAAAGTCATTACCATCAATGAGCTATAAACTCTTCAAGCATATGAAAAAGCTGTTTGGTATTCTCTTGCTGTAACCATCACAAATATTAACATGGATGAATTTCATTTCCTTGCATGCCCTCTTTTTGTTGATGGTATACAATGCATGAAAAATATTGCTGACAAAGTTGGAGACATTTGGCATTGTGGTAAATGTGATGGGGATTTTCATGAATGTGACTATCGATACATCCTAAAGGTTGAATTGGAATATGTAACTGGATATCTTCATGGTGTGATTGCTTTTGATGATGTTGCAAACCAACTCATGGGAATATCAACAAAAGACCAGTGTCTTCTCTCAACTGAATCAGCCTCAATTGTTGAAATAGTCCAGAGGATTTGCAAAAAACAATTACTTCTTACTCTTTCAGTTAGAACATAGACGTTCTCTGGAAATGCATGCCTAAAAGTTGTAATTGTGATGGTTGAAAATACATCATCATCAACTTCACTGCATAGATAAATATATAAGTTTTTTCAACCTGATAGATAGGCATATTCTTTATTGTCTGTAATGAATGTTTTGGCCATCTCAGGAAAATACGTGTGTCTTCTCTCAACTGAATCAACATCAATTGTTGAAATACTGCAGAACATCTGCAAGAAACAATTACTTCTTTTTCTTTCATTTAGAAGTAATACGTTCTATGTAATTGCGCACCTAAAAGTTGTAATTGTCATGGTTGAAGATACATCATCAACAACTTCACCGAATACATAAATATATACAATTTTTTTACCTAATATATTCTCATATTCTTTGAAAATCCATTATCGACAACTTCTATTTTTTCACTCTGGAACCTACCACTAAACATTTTTTACCTAAATTGTTTATGCAACCTGTATGATTACTTTTGAATAGAATTAGAATTTGCTATTCTGTTTATTTATTGAATTAACAACTTTCTTTTCTTATTTCTTAACAAATATTTTTTTTTCATATATCCTTTTTCATACTAGATTTTGTTCTTCTATATTTCTGCTTTCTTACAATTATCAACGTACAACCTGAAAAAATATATTTATTCCATCAATATTATTTTCTAGGAACATTCTTAGTTACCTACATGCAATCAGTTAACATTTTCTTTTTGTCTTCTGCTTTATACCGATATACTTTGCAGTTAATACATATAGAAAATGTGTTGCTACCAGCAATCAAAGCTTCTAAGTCTTTAACAATTTCATGGTTTTGTTGTAGGAATTATGCCAAATCATGAAAATGAACAAGCCATTGCAAGAAGAAGAGTTGTATATGCAGAGAACAGAGATAAAAAAAACAAGAGACAACATCTTCTTTACAGAGATGCTCTACTACCTGTTGATATGTCTTGTCCAGTTTCTCTTCCTGAACCTTCCAATAGACCTTCACTTCGACCATCTATGCTAAATCCGTAGAGCACCCGCCTCGATGATGCACATCAATGATTTCGTAAAAAAATGGACCAACTGCGTGATATGCATGTCTGCTCAATTTGCAAAGAATGTTACCCTGGTATTGTAACAAAAAATTCCATGATGCATATACTTGTTCTCGCTGTATTCTAGAATGAAAAGGCCATCGCTTTTCATTCGAAAACAATATGGACCCAGGAATCCAACCACCTGTACTTGCAATACTTACACAAGTTGAAGAAATTCTCATTAGTCATGCTAACCCAGTATTACAAGTTACACATGCTCATGATGGTTAGTATAAATATTCTACACATACTATTTGCTTCCCCCAGGACATTTCCAATATTTCCAAATACCTGCCCCATTTAATATCAGAACTTGACATCCTTGTTGTTCGCAAATGTAACTCTACAAACAATCCATATGAACTGTTTATTAGTCGACACGTGTTCTTGCTTCCCTTGAATACAAAATGGAAAACGCCCCATACTACAAAGATGTACAGGTCAACTTAGTTGCATTATCTTCATTGCCTCTTGTCTCAACAGACATTTCACCTTGGATTCTGCATGTTAATAGCAATGATACATTATTTCATCAATAAATCTTGTCCTCTACAGTTCAACCACCAAATTCATTTGAACCCTATGAAATAGATTCCTCCTCGTTTATTTCAACACAAACTAATGCTAGAGCTGAGGTTGAAGAAATTAGACAGTTGTTACATATACCAAATATCCCACTAGCGCCTTCCATTGATTGCCCCCCTATATGCATTTCCCCAATTAATGAGTACAACACATAAGGACTTATTTCCATGGATTTTCCAACTTTGTTCCCCAAAGGTGCAGCAATGCTTAAACAACCACGCATTCATGAGGTTGATATGCACGAATATGCACTTTAGGTAATTCACTATCATGACAACATATTTGGACAACATACTTGGTTCCGGTACTACATATACGATGTAATTATGCATCATCGGAGTAATGCTACTGCCTCTGTTTTTGTCAAAACTAATCTCTAAGATACACTACCTCTGACAATACTTGAGCTTGTTAACCAATTGCAAGACTTTCCTAATCAGAAAATTGGTGAGCGGGTCGCAAGGTTTGGATCTTCATTACATGGAACACACTCATATTGGAACAAAAGTAGGGCTGAACTGACAAATATGATCAATCAACAAGGTACACCAACTTTCTTCTTTACCCTTAGTGTAGCTGATACAAAATGGTCGGATTCGCATGTTCTAATGCCTGCTATACGTTCTACCAGTTTAGCTCAAGACTGCCAATGCAAATTTCACAACATCATATCAAATCCACATACTACATCACAATACATGCACAATAGATTCAAAACATTCCTTCAAGAGGTGATTGAAAAAGATTTTCATATAACGGATTCTTGGTGCAGGTATTTTACCATCTCTTCATTCTTATTTTTCTCTTTGTATTTTTCACTTTATACATTTCATTTCTAATAGAGGATCCACACACATTCATGGTTTTATTTGGTTGGAAGATGCACCAAATATGGACACCTTATATTGGGAAGATATTCTTGCAGTTGAAGTTGAATTTTTTTTTGACACATATGTTAAAGCTTGGAATCCTCATGATATGCACTTGTCAACATATGGGTTACACCATTCTACTGCAAATGATCCATGCAGTCTTGTATCACCATCCATATTTGCATCAAACTACTCAGTTGACTATGAAGAACTTGTAAATTTTGTTCAAATACACACCAGATGCTCAGAATCAACTTACCTTCGCAAAAAAGGAACATCTGTTCAATGTCGCTATGGTTTTCCATATGAGCTACAAGCTGCTTCTTCATTACTCATTAAGGCAAATGGACGTAAAACATACAATCCTGAAAGAAATGATTCCATTCTCACTATTCACAACCCTACCATGCTATCAATATGGAGGGCTAATGTTGATTGCTAATGTGTTCTTTCTAGACATGCTGTCCTCAAATACATTTCAAATTATGCATCAAAAGTAGAGCCAAAATCACCATGCAATTCTCTCTCATCTTGCACATGCAACACCAAGTGACGGCCCCATTCTTCAACCAATCAAATAATTGCTTGCACAAACAGTTGTAGAACGAGACATTAGTGCACAAGAGACATGTCACATGCTGCAAAAACTCCCACTTGTTCTTTGTATACGTCACTTCTTTTCGCTGAATGTGAGTCAAATTGTTTTCCGTCATGTTTGTAATGGCACTAATACCATCCATCCAACTCCCCCCTTCATATTTGCATACATGCAAAGACCAGTTGCTCTTAAACATCTAACCCTACTTGAAGCTGCTCGTTCTTGGTCTTTCTCTCCTAATAGGAAAAAAATCCATGGAAAAAAAACTTGCATCACAAGATTGTTAGAGTCTATCCATAATTCATTTCCATTCCTCCCTTTGATTCTTCATCTTTTGAACCATTTTGTTGGAGAGAACTTCTTCTATACAAAGCTTTTCGTTCCATCCCTCATGGTATTCCAACAACAACTTCTGAAATTATTTCTCATTGGCATCAGATTAAAGGCACATATAATGTCTAGCATGTTTAATGTGCACAAGAAGAACCCTGTACACCTCTATCCCATGATTCAAACTATGATGCTATTACCTTTACATTGTCCCATAACATGGATGAATGGGAACTTCTCTCTCAAATGCGACCAGGAAACAACATCCAAATTGATGACCTTGAAATGCTTGGACATCGTGATTTTGACAAAAATCACAATTGCACACATAACAATATAACCACTGACTTGCATCAGACAACAATATCATTCATTGACCTCAATCACTTGTCCACCCAGCTACATGAAGACAACCCACCGTAGTCCAATTCACTTGATTCCTTATCTCCCACACAACACATATCCTTTGATGTTGTCATTTATCATTTTAGAAACACTAAATCGGCTCCATCACTCAAAATGGTGATTCAAGGTACTGCGGGCACTGAGAAATCTTACCTAGCATATCTTGCTTAAAATATGCACTACAAACTGCATCTAAACAAAGTGCCTCCGCACTTATTCTCCTTGCTCCAACTGGTGTTGCTGATTTTAATATACATGCATCTACAATACATTCTGCTCTTCGAATACCCATTGGTGAAATGCAACTCCTTGAAGGCCAATCCATTTCAAAACTTCAGGAATAACTCCACCATATTCACTATATTCTCATAGATGAAATGAGATTTATTGGACCAAAAATGTTGACTCAAATTGATGCATGCTTACGTCAATATTTCCCCTCAAATTGTACAATGCCATTTGGTGGTGTTCCATAATCCTTGTTGGCGACTTTGGACAATTTCCTCCTATAAAGGACATCCCCATGTATGCAAGCTCATTCGTTGGAACAATTCTCTGGCGTATATTTGATACTTTTATCACGCTAGAAACAATTTTTTGAAAACAAGGAAATAGCCCTTCTCAAACTGCCTTTTGGCAACTCTTGTTGAACCTACGAAATGGAACACCAACTATTGAAGACTGGGCACTCCTAATGAAAAGTACAAGCTCATGCCTTTCATATGTGGAAAACTGTTCTTTTCAACAATCTATCCACTTATATCCCACCAATACCTTTGTTGCACTGCATAATAAACACATGCTGAAACAACTTAATATGCCAATTGCACATTTCTTTGTAGAACAAAGGAACAAACATGGCCAGGGATCCATTGACGACGAGCAGTTGCCATTAAAGGTCCTTCTTGCTATTGGTCAACAAGTCATGTTAACTGCTAATTTATGGGTTCAAGCAAGACTTGTTAATGGCTCACTTGGAAAAGTCATTGACATTGTATACAAATCCAATGAACAACCTCCTAGCTTACCATCTTTTGTTGTTGTCGAATTCCTCTATTACAAAGGACCCTTATGGGATGTTTTGAATCCTAGTTATGTTTCAATATCTCCTATAACAAGGGGATCCTGTAGGCAACTACCACTTCATATGGAATGGGGTTTAACAATTCAAAAAGCCCAAGGTATGACCCTACAAAATGTTACAATAGATATTGGAAACACTGATAGACAAGGACTCACATTCACTGCAATATCAAGAGTTACATATCTTTCATACCTTCGCATTTCTCCACCTTTCTCTTTTTCCAGATACTCTCGAATGCAAGACAATCCATTTGTCCAACATAGGAAACAAGAGGAAAGCTTACTTGCTTCAAAGTCTTTAAAAGCAAATTGTAGTTGAACCTTCTCATTATTTGCTCTATAAATGTATTGTTTTTTTTTTATCGCTTGTTAATGTAAAAAATCTACCTTTATTTCAAGAAACATCCAAAAAATGGAGAAATAATTGCCTTTTAGACTAAACTTTCTTAGGAAACTGACACACTTAGTGTAAAACTTATTAAGTATGACGGTTATTATATATCAAGTAATAATTAATGTATAATTTTTTTATATAAACTCTTATTTCCTTAAATGAACTTTAAATAAAGAACAATTTTTTTTTCAAATTTCCAATTTCCAATTTTCGAAAAACAATACCCAATTTCCGAAATCCAATATCAAAAACCGAAAAGTCGAATTTTTTTAAGGGTATTTGCCTTATTCGCGATTTCCTATTTCCGATATTTCAGATATCGGAAACCAGCGACTCAAGTTTTTGTTGAAATGGTTTGCTTGCGTCCCGATTCTCATTCCTGATATTTCAGATATCGGANTATGATATTTCATATATATATATATATATATATATATATATATATATATTAGATAAATTGATAAGTTTCGAGCATTTTCAAATTGTCACTAATATTGTCTACAACTCCAATGAACAATCTCCTAGCTTACCATATTTCAAAATAGTAAAAGATATACTTTTCTTTCAAGAAACATCCAAGAAATATTAAAATAGTTGCATTTTAGACTAAACTGTCTCAAGAAATAATTAACGTATACAAATTTTAGATCAACTCTTATTCCTTAAATGAACTTAAAACAAAAAACAAAACAAAAATTCTTGTTTTAAATTTTTGATTTCGAAAACATGATACTCGATTTCCTATTTCCAAAACAAGGTAAGTCATAAAGCTTCAGTTGCGAAACCATAGTTATTTGTCGTGATCGCGATTTCCCATTTCCGATATTTCCGATGTCGGAAACTAGGATTCACATTTTTGTTTAAATATTTTGCTGCCTTCCCAATTTCAATTCTTGATATTTCAAATATTGTAAACCGAAAACAGAATTCATAATCAATTTATGAAATACCAAGTACTACTTTCAGGCATTTTCACAATGTTTTTGCGCGGGAGTGAAATGGTACTCTCTTTGTTAATAATCTTGATAATTATATATTGTAGTCCTAGAATTTCATAATAGTAACATGGAATTCCAAAACTTTGTTTGAAATCTTCACATTCGAGTAATTTTTATGTCAAATCTTGTAAACAAAAATGTTTACAAAATGTTAAAAAAATGTTTAATTCTTCAGTAACATGTTTACAAAATGTTTATGTTGTAATTTTCAAAATAAAAGTATATTTTTCGAAAAAACATCTGTACATGAGACATATATACAATTCACAGAATGCTTAATATCTTTACACAGTAATGTCTACAACTCCAATGAACAACTTGCTAGCTTACTCTATATATTCATCAAATTTTGCAAAATAAAATTGAAGTGAAACATCAAAATATATTTGATGCATATGCCATAACTTCAATAGGAAATAGAGTCTCAAATGAATATACAACTAATTAAGTACGACACACTTTCGTAGGAAACTAACACACTCGGTGTAAAACTTATTAAGTACGACAATTATTATATATCAGGAAATAATTAACGTATAAAAACTTTAGATCTACTCTTATTTCCTTAAATGAACTTTAAATAAATAACATTTTTTTTTCAAATTTCAAATTTCCAATTCCCTAAACACAATACCCAATTTTCGAAAACCAATATCGAAAACCGCAAAGTTGAATTTTGGTTAAGGGTATTTGATTTATTCTTGATTTACAATTTTCAATATTTCGGATATTGGACACCGGAGACTCAAGTTTTTGTTCAAATGATTTGCTCGCTTCCCATTAACCCATCCCATGTCACTCCAAAAACTATAGCCCTTGAATCGACAGTAGGACTCTCAACTTATCTTCCCATCTCCTCCCATTCCGGACTTTTGTATCACCATGTTGAGAATTTTTTCTTTGGCAACCATAAGAGGGAAAATAATGACGCTTGACGCTTACGAGGCACTTTTTTCTTCAGCAGCCATCAAAGGGGAAATAATGACGCTCATGATTCTAGTTTTTGTGCATAGAAAAAACCATAAATGAGGTCCAAATGATATTTTCCTCAGTAGGAGGCTCTATTTATTAACTAAATCTTAAAAAATATTATTATGAGTTCCGGATTTTCATGATGTAGTATATATCTATAATGAGTTTTCATGATTAATATGATCTGTATATAATTCCCTTATCTCTTGGACGACGCGAAAGGTCACTTAAACGTACTGAAAAATTTTCACGTCATTATAACGCCGCTCGTTTCTGCTATAACGTCATGATATTAATCGCATAAGTGACTATTACCCTCACTTGTTATAAGCCTTAAGTTATTTCATAGTGTGTGAACTTGACATTTGTCACCTCATCGATGCCTTTTTATGACGGTATAAATATTTCCTTGTTGCTAAATCATTAAATATATGAAATATGTTTCTTAATCATTAAATGATCGTCAATGTCACACGCTCCAAACACCAAATCTTTCAAATCCAAGATATTTCATATCTTGGATTCTCCTCCCATTCTGGGCTTTCATATCATCGTTTAAGTGACCTTTTGCATACTCCAAGAGATAAAGGAATTATATACATATCACATTAATCCCAGGTTATAGATATATACTACAACATGAAAATCCCGAACTCATAATAACATTTGTAAGATTTAGTCAATAAATACAACATTATACTGAGGAAAATATCATTTGGGTCTCATTTATGGTTTTTTCTATGCACAAAACCTGGACACCTGAGCGTCATTATTTCCCCTCTCATGGTTTCCAAAGAAAAAATTTCCAACATGGTGATACCAAAGGTCAGAATGTGAGGATATGGGAAAATAAGTTGGCAGTCCTACCATCGACGAAGGGGCTATATAAGAAAGAAAGTGCAACAGGTTTATTCTCGAGACTTTGAGATATGGTAGTATCCTATATCCTTTCTAATCTTGCTATTAAATAGGATACCAAATGCTTTGTTCTTTCTCATAGATGGATATTTCTCTACACCCAAATTCCTGAACTCACAATATTTCCCCCATGCCTCCTTTCGGATGATGCTAAAGCATTCTTCAGACCTAGAATCTTTTCACCTTTACAACGATTGCAAATTTAGCTACAAAAACATATGGAAATGGTTGCACTTTTACGACGATTGCAAGTTTAGGTAGAAAAACGGATGTAAATGGGTGAGGATTGTAGCCCAGATGAATGTCCAACACATCACTTTGTACCATTACGATTTGGTGTTTACTACCTTATTTGTATTATGAAAATATAGATTATTGACGCATTGTTTTTTTTTAGCTTTTCCAACATTGTCATTGTGTATAAAGCACTTTTGTCTAACATGAATGAGCAAAATTCCATTTTCATTCATCTTAAACCTTTTTTTCCAACAGTGTCATTAGATATATAAATGTTGGTCTTCATAGATTTATATATAATGACAGTTTAGTGGTAAACTTTTTAAATGAAATAATCCAATGTGCTATTATAATATAATGGAAAAGAACATATAGTGTCAATAGAAAAAAAGCTGTATATCTTTAATTATGCTTAAAACAGGTATTTCTCGATTCCGAAATGTCGGATTCTGGATTCTTAATTTCTTGCTTCCCAACATATCGTCATTTTCGACTTCTGATTTCCTCATACGAAAAAACTAAGCTTTAATATTCTTCTTTGCAACAAAAAAAAATTCCACTTTCCGAATAACGACATGCAAAATGTGCAATTTCCATACGATTTTAGTTCAAATATTTTTTATTCCTATTTTTATTTCCCAATTTCAGATTAAGAAAATTCTTATTAAACAGTGTTTTAATATAAATTAACAATAAATCCATTTAGTGATCTTGATGTCGGATTATCTTTAAACTTCATATTTTTTAACATAAATAATTGTTATTGGATATTTAAATAAATTTCATATACCCAAATCAAGCTATTCATGAATATTACATCTTTAAAATTTAGGTTTATTAAGAGAAATAATATATTTAGATATATTAGACCTTTAAACTTCATATTACTTTTTTTTTAATTCAACTATACAAAAAATTACAGAATATCTAGAATTCTTCTCAAGTGAAAACAGTGATCTAACAACCATCAAAATCCTTCCAAAGAAAAAAACCTTACAATTGTAGTGTAAAGAGCATAAAAGCCATACAGAAAATGAAGTGTGTTGAATAAGTAAAGTTCAAACAAAATTACAGAGATATTCAAAAGAGCCACAATAACCCATGTAATATATGGAGGGATACATACAAAAATACTATAAAGGAATGTTTATGAAGAGATATTGAAAAATAAAAACTAGCATAAACTTAAAGGTAACAAAAGGAAGCGAAATAGACAAAAACGAAATAGGAACAAGCTCATGCGTTAGCACCACTGATAGTGATAGCTGGGTCCTGCATTTCCTCAACGATTGGATAAGGTCCAGAGAGTTCCTCGTCTGAAGATCGTAGATTGGGCTTGAGCACCAAGACAGGCACTTTTCCCACAAAAGGATCCCCTTTCTCCACAGAACTATCCGCTTTCCCCACAGAGGAATCAAATTCATGAGCTCCTTTGGAAAGATCGCTAATCGTATTCAGAAATGCAACAACCACTGTAGGTGCTCCCGCCATGGTAGGGTCGTCATTCTTTTAGTTGAAATTAATATTCCTAGTGATCCCGAAACTAAAATAAATAAAAATTTAAAAAAAAAACAGAAAAACCATAATATAAATTACATGACATCAATTGTAATTCTCTGTGAATATTCCATAGAGACACTGTCACTACCTCCATCACCCAAGGAGTCAAATCCCATATGTAATTTTTTCCACATGGCCATGACATTTCTGTGCGTTATGACCATATCTAATTCCAAATGAAACCAAGTTTATAGGCCAAATATCCGCCAAATTTAGAGGCAGAGCAAGTTTAAAATAACGATGGAATTAGAAGAGGAACAAGTTCTGCGAAATAAAGCCTCAATATCGAAGTTTTTCGGTTTTCTATACCCGAACGTCAAAAATTAGAAATAGGAAATTCGAGTTTATTTATTTGAAAATAGAAAACTTCCAAGGTTTGAAATGTCGCAAATCGGATCTTACGGAATACATATCGTGTTCATTATTGTAAAACATAGGACATAGGATTTATGCAAGAAGATCTTAATAAAAATAAAAAATAGACATTAATATGCAAAACTCAAAATCTAATGAGTGGCCAGACTTCGTAAGTTCAAATCTTAAAAAACCCAACTCAAAGCATAAATGATAATTGACAAAATTTACTTTTCATTTTCGGGAATCACCAGTCGACATTTCCCGTTTCCAATATCAGGATTATCGGAAATAGAGAACCAAGAAACCAGACAAATCCACTTTCCGACATCGAACATATCGAAAATCGAAAATCACAAAATATACCTACAAACTTATCTAAAGTGGAACTTCTAATTTTCAATGCTCGGAAATCGAGAAATAAGATACTGTCGGAAATTAGAATTCTACTTTCCCAATTTCTTAATTTTTCATTTTGCAATACTCAGAAATCCGGAAAGTAGATATAGTTGAAAATTAGATAGCTCCAAAAAATGCATTTCCGCTTCCCAATTAGAAAATCGGAAATCGCAATAAAAAAAAGCCAAATTGTAAAACAAGTTAAATTTTTTTACGAAAGTCAATAAATCCAAAGATAAAATTTCAGTATATAAATCAACACATTAAATTCCAAAACATTACAATCTTTCCAAAACTACAAATGTATGCAACCTCCACACAACCTATGTTCCGATTTCCAGTTTCTCAAATTCCCATTTCCGACATTTCGGATTCCGAACTAAATTATAATATTTTTTTCCATTTTTTAAATAAATAGAAAATAACTCTCTAACACCCATATTATAAAAAGTTTCACCATTTTCTTAAAAAAACAAATTCAAAATCAATCTCAATAAATCTTATTAACTATAACCATTGTTCCCACAGATAACACTTATATATAAAAAAGAATACATAATTAGGTATTGGGTTTATCATACAAATAGTTATATATAATAGGAACTAATACATAATTAGAAATAAAGCTAGCATGCCATGGTAATCCTACTTATGTTCCCAAGCACAAATTTCATATACCCAAATAAATTCCATTTTACTATTTTTAATTGCCCAATTACCAATTTTTTTTATTTCTAATGTTGATTGATTTCTCCGATTTTCGATATTTCGCATCCAGGATATCAAGAATAACCACGGATTTTGGGGGGTTTGGAAAGGAGTAGTTATGGATTCGACCATTTGGCTTGGAAACCAGTGGTCGTCGCCTCTTTCCATCCAAATCATCTTTTCTGGGCGGTGATAAAATGGTCGGCCAATTCCACTATTCCTATGTCCTATGTTTTTCAACAAGATACACCCTATGTTCCAATTTCTGATTCCCCGATTCCAATTTGCGACATTTCCAATCTCGAAAGTTTGGTCTTTTCAAATAAACAAAATTCGAAGTTCCTATTTCCGATTTTCCACCAGAAATCGACAAAACTTCAATTTTGTTAAAGTCATTTGGTGTTTAAAGTTTTATTTTCTCTCTTCGTATTGTTTTATCTTTGGAACAAATGTTTATGGTAAATCTAGCTCTCTAGTTGGAGCCTATATATTATTTCCCAATTGGATATTTAAATAAATTTCATATACCCAAATCAAGATATTCACATATATTAGATCTTTAACTTTAGGTTTATTAAGAGAAAAAATATATTTACATATATTAGATCTTTAAACTTCATATTTTTTTTTGTAAGTCTGCATTGCTACTAATCAACTATACAAAAATATTACAGAAAATCGACAATTATGATCAAGTGAAAATAGTGGTCTAACAACCACTCTAATCCCTTAAAAGCAAAAAACTCTATAGTTGAGGTGTACCGAGCATAAAAACCATACGGAAAATGAACGTTGCTCCCTAAGTAAAGTTTAAACAAAATTACAGACATATTCAAAAGAGCCACAATAACCCATTTCATCTATGGGGGGCTACATACAAAATTGCTATGAATAAATGCTTACGAAGACACCTTGAAAACTAAAACCCAGCATAAACTTAGAAGTAAACAAAAGAAAGCAAAATAGAAAAAAAAAACATAAACAAGCTCACGATTTAGCACCGCTGGTAGTGACAGCCATATTCCTGCTTGTCTTGCGTTTCCACAACCATAGGACAAGACCCAAAGAGTTCCTCATCTGAATATGGTAGAGTGCGCTTCAGGGGCAGAACAATCACTTTCCTAATAGAGGCATCTACTTTCCCCATAGATGGATCCGCTTTTCCCATAGAAGCATTTGCTTTCCCCACATAAGCATCAAATTTGAGAGCTCCTTTGAAAAGCTGGCTAATTGTAACAGGAACTGTAGATACAGTAGGTATCAGAGGAGCCAGGTCAACATTAATTTCTGGATCCATAGAGACAGTGTCGCTACCTCCATCACCTAAGGATTCAACTCCCACAACTAATTTTTTCCACATGGCCATCACATCTGTGTCCATGATGACCCTATCTAATTCCATCATTTTGGATGTAGCCTCTGAAATTGCCAACTTACTATTATTCTATCTCACTATCATTTCCTCCATGAGGGACCCCATCATGTTTTTGACGATCCAATAGTGATTTGGGCTTCCCCCATCAATATCACGAGAAATATTCTTGTTTACAAGCCTTGTTTCCCAGTCATCTATTATGGACTAAACTTGCATAAAAATATCATTGTTGTAACCATCTACCTTTGTCACATGCGCCCCTTGTTGCACATGACCATGACCACTTCCATCACGACGAGACATGGAATGCTGCTTGGACACAGTATGATGGTTCAGATGCGAAACAAAACAAAGCAAAGGCAGGCAGAATGGTTCTACAACAAAATAAGGGAAGAACAAGAGTGGCCCAAGACCCAATCAGTTAGGCAAGAAATAGCTGAAGGGAATTAGGGAGAAAGATTCATCACCACACTAAAACCAACAATAGGCCATTAATGGAGAAAAAATATTGCTCCATTACTAACCCAGCGAAATTTTACTCTAACCACATAACGAAATGACCGCCATGTCAAATCATCCCTCACCTTAGCAGCAACGGTGTCCTCCATTGAAGCTGATACGTGTTGAGAGAGGTTCATCAATAGGGACTGATTAATGCCATCTCGGACAAAATGAAAGTGGAAAAAGAGGATTGGTCATACGAACCATCACACGGATACAAACATTTTTTATAAACTTGCCAAAGAAAAAACTCATATTTCACAACATCTACCTAGATGATCAACTCCATGCTGCTTTCTTTGATCCCTGTCGAATAACATAATATAATAATTAGAAAATTTAATCATAATCGTCTGCTGTAGCAGTGAAAGGGCCACTCTCCATGATAGACGTCACTACCGAATAAACTGTAATCCCAGCATTAAAACTCAACTCATGACCAAGTTGGCCAACCTGCACAACAAGACCTGCTTCATTAATGCATAATGAGTGCATGATAGATGACAAAAACAAGTACAACGTCAAATAATTGTTAAACAAAGTAGACTTTCAAATTCTCTCATCATCATTCGCATCCAAGGTTAAACTTCATATTTATTAATAGAAATAATTGTTTTTATTCAAATCTATAAACCTCATAAAATTGATTCTTAAAAATTTACTGTATAAATTAAAATTATAATTCTTTAAAATTATTATATTTTAAATTACTTTTTAACTCATTTCTCCAAATAAAATAAAATAATATAATTTCCAATATATATAAACAAATTGCCTGTGGGGGGTAGAGCAAGTGGTAAAGCGGAATTGTTGAAATTGGTTGTAATTGGAAGGTTTCGTGTTCAAATCCCCCCCAAATTTACCCGTGCGCCATGGTTCGGGCCCTGTGGATGCACCTAGGGGTATAGTCGTAGCAGGATTGGATCCCTGCACGCCGTGTCACGTGAGTACCAGCCCATCCCCACTTGTCGATTCCCCTAGTTACAAGAAAAATAAAAAAATAAAAATTATATATATATATATAAACAAATTAAAAACACATTATATATAGTATAAATATTTTTATTTTATAATATTTATTCCCGATTTCCGAAATCGGATATCGGGAACCGAAAATTCCAGTTTTTCTTAGGGTTATTAGGGCTATCGCCGATTTGCGATTCACAATAATTAAGTCTAAAATATCGGAAATCCAAGAAATGAATAAACATTACAAATAAAAAAATCAATCTTTCTGCTTTCTAATATCCAAAATATCCAAAATCGAAAATCACAAATCTAGGAAATTATTTCAACAAAAACCTTAATGTCCGGTTTCCAATATCCGAAAGACACAAAGGTTGGGTTCCAGAGAGACACAATATTTTTACCCTCTCTGAAACATTGTGCAATATCGCAGATACGCCAAATAAGCTTAACAAAAACTGAAATTTTCAGTTGTCGATACCCAGAAATCAGATATCCAAAATGTCAGAAATAGGAAATCGAGAAATAAGAAATCGCAAATCGCAACATAGGGTCTTGCTTATTGGAAAACATAGTATTTTGCCTTTCTGCATTTGCACCCTTCAGGACAAAAGTCAAAAATCGAAAATAGGAAATAACTTCTAAAAAACATTACTAATAATTTCAAGATAAAACTATTACAAGAAATAACATATGAAAGAAAAAAACCAATTAATGTGCAAACATGCAAATCAAAATAACTTTGAGCATAAACTGAAAAATATTGAAAAATAACTCACTCCTAAACAAGATAAGTAATAATTTCAAGATACAACTATTACAGAATATAACAGATGAAAGAAAAAAACCTATTAATGTACAAACATGCAAATCAAAATTACTTCTTTCAACTTACTTTAGACCAACTTAATAAATAAATAAGCAAAGAACAATATCCAAGTGTTAAAGATACACAAATTGCAAAAAACATTGTTTCTTGGAATTACACAATAAGTCCAAATTCACGATAGAAATTTCTTTCCCTGACACAGATGCATATGTAAATATTCACAAATATTACCAAAATGTCCAATTACACAAAGAAATAGTTTCTAGCTTTGCTCAAGAGCAGAACACCATTTGGCAAATAAATCCAGAATGTCATCGACTTCCTGAAAATGAGCATTCCTCAACTAAATTTCGTTCTTGCAAATTTGGGAGAAAATTTCCTCCCTTCTATTTTTTTTCCATTCTTTGACGAACAACTTTATCCGAGCTATCGAGGCATGGGGAACTTCTATCCATTTCTCGATCTCTTACACCATGAATTGACTAATTTGTTGGATCAACTCTTTGGTATCATCAAACTTCTTTTCCACTTCTTCCAAATGAAATTTAGGACAAAGTGCCTCACTGAGAGGATCAAAAACAGGTAAACTCAAATAGGTTAGCAAATTCTTTGAAGCAGACAACCTGTTTTCACAAACCTTTTGTCCAGCACTGACTATAGCTTCAACTGAATTGCACATAGCCTCCCATGTCTCAATGGAAACTTCAATTGTTTTCAACTCTAACTTGTCAAAGATTCGCAATCCATCAGGTCTTTCCTTAATATGCTTTTGTCAACCTCTTTCTCTAAAGCAGTGGATGATGCTCTCATCCGATGATGGTGATCATCAAGAGTTTCATAATGCTTGATAAACTTGTTGTACATGCCTTGCATCTCATCAAAACAGCTATACAAATATCACACTCTGTTGAAATTCTTTGTGTATTTTAAAGAGTACCTATTTAAAATCCTCATGTCTCAGATCAACAAAAGAGAATCCTTTTGAGGCTAAATGGACATCTTTCAATTCTTGATTGATAAGAGCAATTTGCTCTGCTTGTTGCCGATTCATAACCTCTACATTCCGAAGCTAGTGCTTTCCTTCTTTAGCTTTGTTTTTCCATTCCTTTATTTTGTCTTCATGTTCTTGTTTCAACTGGCCAGTCTGTTGTTCATGCCTCTGTCTTGCTTCTGCTAAGTCCTGTTTGGCCTTCTCCAATTCCTTATGTTTTTCACCAATAGCCAAACTTAATTATGAAGTTGATTGAAAATTAGCTCCAGTAAAAACTCCCATGGCAGCGGCTGTCTCCACTATCGCTTGCTGCATATCACTTGTATCTGCCTTCCATATGACTTGAACAACGACATGAACATTTTTGGCTGAACTTTCTTTGCCACTCTTGGCTCCCCTTTTAACCACAATTTTATCCTTTTTACTCCAATAATATTTGCCAAAGGACACCACTGCATCTTCTCCAAAATCTGCGATAACTTCAGAAGATGAAATGCTTTGCTGGTGGATGGTAACCAAAGGATCAGTTTGGGTTTGGTTTAAAAGAATGTCTATACTGAGAGGGAGAATATTCATAGGAGAAGAAACAGAGGTAAAGGTGAGTGATGTAAAAGAATCAGATATAGGAAAATCCTCCTTTTGAGGAAGAGTCATACAGAAAGAAGGAATGTCGTCCTGAAAAAATATAGGGAACTGGGGATGTAGTGATAGGATGAGGTGGTGAAAAGGAAGAAGGATAACTATGAATAGCTGTGTCAACTAAATTGGTGGACATGCTAATAGTAGCTCCCATTATTGATGACAAATTTTACTCGGGAAAACAATTATGGGAAGATGATGTACCTAATATACTGGAAAAGCTTTGGATACTCGGGATAGATGACACAAAGGTAGTCATAATAGCCTCAACGTATTATTCCATGTCCCTATCATGATTCTCAATCTGAGCTAATGATAAAGAAATTACCTTTTGTACATAAGTTTCTTGCACAAATGTATCTGGGATCGAATGTTCTTGAACAAGTCTCTCCTATTTCTTGCCAATTTACATCGAAGAAATGGGATTTTCTTTTGTCCGTGCTTCTGGAAGTTGAGCATGTTCAAAAACTGCTACAATATTTTGTCTTTTAGGATTTACTTTAGTTAACTTTGCCTGAGTTTGTAGTTGAGACCCGACTTTTTCAAAATTTATTTTGAGTTCTGCCCCTTTCTTTAACATACCTTCCATTGTTGTAAGAGAGGGGCTCGATGGGCCTTCAAGAACACCTTTTCCCTTGTCCTTAGGTTGAGCAGCAACAATAGCAACAGACCTTGCTACATGTTCTCTCGCTTCTTCTTCTCTCTTCTACTTCTCAATATCTTGTTTTATTCCGAGTTTCTCTTCTCTTTCTCACAGAATCCTTCTCTTAAGATCCTTTTGAAAAATGTACAGAAGGGAATTTATCTATGGATCAGTGATTTTACAAATCGCCTCCTGAAAAGTGGTAGCTGCTCGGAACATGGAATCATCGAGCTGATTTTGATGAACATATTGAAATTTTACATGCTCATGAGAAAATAGATTAGACAAATATACCACTGGGTCATGCATTCTTTTTTATGCCTCCCCCAAAATCATAAAAGAAATCTCCTTTGCCAACAAGGACGCATGAACAAGATTCTGTATCGTAAGATTCCCAAGATTCACAAGAAATTTGGGCCAGGCCTTCTTTTTATGATTGGTCAACTTGGAGAAAGCGCCATCAATCACAGTCTAATAGGAAAATTCTTGAAGCACCATTCAGTCTGGAACTATTATGGGAAGCAAGTGCACTACATTGCTGCCCCAAATCCTTATGTAAGAGAAATATTCTCCTACATACCAGTCACCCTACACTGAAATGAGTTCCCTATCTTTTTCAGAGAATGCAGGAGCATCAACTTTAATAATTTTGTAGTACATTGACCCGAGAAACAGGTCACAAAGCTCATAGACACGAGGTATGAAATTGCCGTCCCACATATCAACCCAATATATATGAACAGGTGGACATTTCTCACTCTAATTCCAATTTAGCTCCGAGAAACAAGAACACACACATAATGCATCCATAACGAACCCTGACATGTAGAAAGATGGTTTTCGGTTGGCCGAGGTTCTCTGATATTTTTCAATTTCCTCCCACAAATTGCAAAACAGAATTTGCGCCCAGTTGAAGGAATCACCTGTAAGCAAAACATGGTCCGCCATAGGGACCCATTTCACTTTGAATAAGGAACAGTTAGGTAAGCCAAATAACCTACAAACCATGGCGGCCAACAATGAGAAAGGCTCTTTGAACCAAGAATCTGGATATGCCGAAAGTGAAACGAGAATCACTAGTGTTGGGTATTCTAGCCAAGATTTCACCACTTGTTCGTTATTGAATTTGGCAAGGGTTTCGTCAAAAAAATTTGGCGAGAAAAGATGATTGGGGGTTTCCAAATCATAATCCCTAGCAAACACATCTAGATGAAACGAAGAAATAGAGACATTCTCAATATCATTAAACATTCGTTGGTTAAGGTCAACGTGGTCCAATGCCCACTTAACAGGGTCTGTGTAAAGAACAAAAGGAGGTCTCGTCGCAACGCAATGGAGATGAGAATTGTGTATGTGCATGTAGAAAGGTTGGTCATGAGCAATAGAGGAAAAATCATCATTGGCAAAAATAGCATAAATTCTGGACCAGTCCACATATGAGGAGTCATACACATACCCACTAGTGTTAGTGAAAACAACGACATTGGGATCTTTGATTTTTTGCTCTTGAAGAGCCATTTTAGATCTAGTATTCTTGGTCGTAGCAAATACCTTCTCTAATTGAATTTTAGAAACCATGTCTAAAAACGATGAGAGTTTAAATTTACCAAAAAAAAAACAGTCTGATCATGAATTGAAAACTTACATGTCAAAATCACAAGTCTACACGCTGGGACACAGAGAAAATGCACAGTAAAAAAACCCTGGGAAGAGTGAAAACCCGTAAGTTCGATTCTTTAAAAACTCAACTAAAGCGGCCAAAAGAATCTGAACTATAAATTTCGTATGGATCAACGAACAAGATCAAACAAACATTCAGTTCAAAAATTAATTTTGTTTTCTATTTCAGAGATCCGCAATATTGTAAATCACAAGTTGGGAAAGTAGAGAAAATTACTAAGTAAAATCACGAACTAAATATTTGACAAACAAGCTTGTGCGATACTCGACAATTGAAATTTCCACTTTAGATAAGTTTGTAAGTTTCTTTTACGATTAACGATACTCCGAAATCGGGAAAGTATATACTATCAAAATTCAGAACTCTACTTTCTCGATTTTTTAATTTGCGATTTCCGACACTTGGAAATCGGGAAATTATATACAAGTTGTAAAATCCGAAAATCATAATCAAGAAAGACAGGTTGTAAAATAAGTTAAAATTTATTACAAAAGTCGATAAATCCAAAAATAAAATACCAAAGATAAATTTTATTTAGTCAAAAATGTCTTGACCTAAAATTTCAAAAGTCAGTAATAAGTCACAAAGGTTGGGTTGTGGAAAGACATAATATTTTTACCCTCTCGGCATTTTTTTGCACCTCTCGGTGCAAATGCTAGTTATATACATCAAAAAGAGGTTCGGACCCAAAGCCAAAGCCATGCATTTATTGCCTTCTATAAGATCTACATTGGACTTCTTCATAGTTGAAGGGGTGTATGAGAAAAGAATCCATCAAGTAATAATCATATTGTTACCCCATTAAGTATTAATCATATTATTAATCCCTGCCAAGGCATGGAACTATAGTGACCGTTTGGTCATCCAAATTAGTTTGACTTTATATTAGTAACAAAGTTTTAATATAGTTTTTTAATATTTTATGGTAATTTCATATTTAATTTAATATTCTAAAAATAAAAATAAAAATTAATTTCAAATTTTAGAAATTCATTATTCCTATTTTTTCATTGGTAAGTACATTGAATAGACTAAATACTCTTGCTATGAAAATAAATGATCAAATTTAAAAAAATAATTAAAATTTTATAATTTTCTTTTTATAAAAAGTTGACACCTAGCATTGTTTTGTCAGCACATTTAAGAAACCTAAAAAATAAAACATAATTATTTTGTATATAATGATTTGAGAGACAATCTTCTAGTAAATAAAAACTTGGTAAACAATTTTTTGGTAAACAGATTTATATTCTATAACTTAGGTTTCGATTTTTTCGTATTTTCTTTACCAGTGGAGTAACGACCCTTAAAAAAAGTGGCTTTTTTAATTTGTGATAAAGCCGTGGTAAGGGATGTCACTAGCTATGGATCTGTATATCGATCTGGAGCATCAATAATAGTTTAATAAACCTATGCCCCTGTATCCGGTACTGGAGGATCTTTATCTTTTTTTTTTTCAGAGGAAAAATTACCAGTCTTTGATTTTCATATAGAATCAAAAGACATCATAAACAGTTACAATAAGTCTGTTAAGAAACAGCTCCCAGTCCAGCCACTCAATAGTGGGATAACTTCACATCTGATAATCTGTCTAAGAAGCATACAGAGACAGCACTCAAAAACTGCATACAAGACAGCTTTACAGTCAAAAATCAGCAAGGAACAATACACTAGCAGCATGCTGAAATAATATAACAGCCAGCATTCAAAATAAAGATAAGCGAAAACTAAGTCTGAATCTCGTCAGACTTATTCATCACTCCTGATATATCAGGTCAGAATTTTACATTCTGTATCCTTTAAACATATTGTTCCAGGCAAGCACAACAACATGCTGAAAATATCACAAAACAGGAAACAAAAAAGTAAATACTGATCATATGACTGGATGCTGTAAAAGGAGAAATTTCAGCCATCAAAAGAGAGCAAAATGACCCTCACTAATATGTATCCCATCCATGTATTCCATGAAGATACCAGAACCCAAATCCAAAGATAATGCCTTCTTTGAAAGTTCATCAGCAAGTATGTTGTGTTCCCAATAGATATGATTGAAGGCCACAGAAGGTACCAGTTGTATCATAGAGAAAATATCTTCACACCAGTGCTTCAATGTGGGTATATTAAGGGCCGACTGTCTTTTGACCCATGATATAACCACCATTGAATCACCATATATCTTCTTTATGGGCAGTCCCATCCGGATGATAGTTCTAAGCAGAGACCAAAGTGCCATCAGTTCAGCTCTAGTGTTGGTTCCAATACCACAGCCCACCGAGAAACATAAGTAATGGGTTTCACTTATATAGATCACAAACCCAGCACCCCCCAACTTTCTTTGAGCTGCACCATCAAAATACCCAACAGGAAAGTCATGAAGAGGCTGAGGACCAATCTTTATTGTCTTTTTTTTGTAAGATGGAACCGGGTAATGGGCAGTCAAATCTTCAATTTTGTATATGAGATAAGTGGCTGATGGTGTGAAATTCTCAAAAATACACAGATTGCAGAGGAGCCACAATGACCAGAATATGAATGTAGGGATATATCGGATAGGATCAGAAATAGCAGTGGAGTCAAACCAATGTTTCAGGAAGGATTGAACGGTGTGTGGACAGTTGGTGGAGCCCATACGAATCGAGAAATGTGTGAAGATGTTAGTCACGAAAGGACACCTAATGAATAAATGTCCACAGTCCTCATAATCATTTTCACAAAGTACACACCTACTAGGACCATGGAACCCTCTAGATAGTAAATGGTCCCAAGTAAGAATTCTGTCATTGATCAAGAGCCAAATAAAGCATATAATCTTCAAAGGAATCTTCAAAGACCAAAGCTGAAGACAAGCCTGGTAATGATCAGCCTGTAAATATTGTGAAGCCAAACATTCATAACCCTTTGCTGCACTGATAGAGCCTACATATTGTCCAGTAGACCACAGAAGTAAATCAGCTTCCACATTTATGCTGATCCTATTATATTCTAAGCCTCGAGTATATGTACTCCAAAGTATACTCCATTCTTCACATAAATCTAATTCCTCAGCAGTAAACCAGAGTCCCGTCTCATGATTTATTGCCTGGGCAAGTGTGTTAATGCCATAATCTTCAAGATAGGTTCTAAGTTCAAATGGCAATATGTATGAACTGCCAAGACCTACAATTGGGTCCACCCCAACTCTGACCTCAGTGCCTTGAACCACATGCCAAATTAAGCCTTGTCCTATCCAATTCAAAGTGATAATGAATCCCATCCAGATACGATAAGTGTTATAGAATCTGAAATGTTTTTTCCTGAACCAGTTTTGGACCGACATATTCTTCATATACTTAGTCCTAATGAGCTGATTCCAAATACCAGTGGTATTCAATGCATACCAGAAGTTCTTCATTCTCAATGATATACAGAATAGGGGCAAATTTTTGATACCCCATCCCCCCATGGAGATGGGCCGTGCCAGAATTTGCCAGTCAACCAGATGAAAATTCTTTGTTACAGCAGATGAACCCCACAGAAAATTGAAGATAAGTTTCCTGAGCTTGTCCAATATGGAAGTTGGGATAGGGAAAAGTGAACACCAATAGACTGGGAGGCTTGTAAGAACAGCGCGGATAAGGACCAATCTGCCCCCCAAGGACAAGTACCTGTTAGTCCAATGTTTTACACGGGATTCAAATCTTTTAATGAGCCATAGCCAGTCCTTAACAAGATATCCCGTAGGCTTCAAGAAAAAACCCAGGTAAGTGAAACCAAGGACAAGGTGCTCAAATCGGAAAGGCAAAATGTCAGATACCCCTCTCAATATGCAATCCTTCACATTATAGTGCAGAAAACAGGATTTGTCCATGTTTATATTCATGCCGGAGGCTGCACAAAAAGTATCAAGTATCACCTTAAATGCGATCCAGTCTTCAACAGTGCCCATTCCAAAAAGTATAACATCATCCACAAAAAGGAGATGTGTGATGATGAGATCATTAGAGATCTTAATACCCTTAATCAAACCATTTTGTTTTGCATCAGCAATCAATAGGCTAAGTCCTTCGATGACTAAAATAAAGATCAGTGGGGATAGTGGACAGCCTTGTCTGATGCCTCGAGAAGCTGGAAAAAAAGGTGAGGGTGCACCATTGACGATAACAGCAAAATTTGAGGATGATATACAGCCCATTATCCAGTTGACCCCAACTAAAGGTACCCCAATCTGAATGAGTATCAGTCTGATGAAGGTCCAATTGACACGATCAAAAGCCTTTGTCAAGTCCAGTTTGAGTATGAGAGCAGATTTCTTCATCAGCTTAACAGTATGCATTACCTCTTGTGTAATGGCCACAGGCCCATGAATCAGGCGGTTCTTCAGAAACCCAAATTGCTGAGGCGAAATATGGGAGTCCAAGAAGGGTTTAAGTCGAGTAGCAGCAACTTTCGAGATCAATTTATAACAAAGATTACATAATGATATAGGCCTGTAATCCCCAAAGCAGATAGGATGATCAATCTTAGGTATGAGTGCAATAAACGTAGAGTTAATAGCAGGAGAAACCCTACCCAAAGTACGAGCAGTCTCCACCAGGTGTAATAGGGATGGCCCCAGCAGATCCATGAAATGTAAATAAAATTCTACAGTCCATCCATCCGGACCAGGGGCTTTATCTTTTTTAAAAGTCTTCAGTGCCACCTCCACTTCCTGTAAAGTAACAGGACATGTAAAAGCTCCCTTGTCTTCCTCGGTAAGATATGACGGGAAAAGACGAAGGACATTTAATTGAGCAGTGAGGGTAGTCTTACCATCATCAGAGAATATCTCTTTATAATGTCTTTACAAGGTGGTGTCACACTTGTTTTTGGTTTGTAAGTCAGATAGATATAACACTTAGCTCAAAGTTATTAATGCTGCTTTTTAATTAATTTGATTTTTTTTGTTAACATGGTCTTTTTTGTTAGAAAAAGTTTAAAAGTATTTAAGATAAAGGTAATTTTAGGTTTCCAATAAACAATAATTTCTTTTAGCTTAAGTATAACCTCATTTAACTTTTAGTTTATTATTTTTTATTTTAATAACGTTAATTTTTTTCAAAGTTAGCAATATATTAAAAATAATTTTATTATTTTAATTTAAAATTACTTTAATTTTTTATACTATATTTTTCTTTATTAAAATAGTAACTGTATTTATAATTTTTTATTTATTAATGATATTAGAATTTTTTATTATATCTTCCTTAGTAGTGATAATTGTTTAGACAAATGGCAAAAAACTTAATGAATTTTTTTTCAATAAGTTTTATAACTTGGAGCCACATTACATTTTATTTTTCACTTTTCATATTTTTATGTAATTATTAGTTATTTGTTAAAGTTTTATGTAAAAATTAAATCAATCATTATTATATTGGGATGAATGTATTTTATTCAATAATAGTTTAGAGTAATTGTTTTTATAATTGCTAGGAGAATTTTAAAAAATGATAAAATTCAAGTTTTCATTAATTATATAGAGATATAAAAAAAAAATCAAGTTTTCATTGATGGTGTAAATTAAATATATTGTATTTGGTGGTTCTAATTGAAACTTTTTTCCAATTTTTTTAATGTGATAGGATGTTAGCTAGATGTAATATGGAAAAGTATTTAGTTAATGTCTATTTAAATTAATTTGACTTGTTCAATATGGGTAAATTTCTATTTTTTCTTAAATCATTAACGTAAAATAACTTTAACCACTAATATACCAACCTCTTTATCATTGACACCTTCTAACCATCAATTAGTAACACACAAACCCACTAATCATTGAGCAACCAACCCACTAGTATGCCTTGATCACTAATCCATCATTTCCCTAACTACTATGTTTCACTATGATTATAGCCAAACATAATAAACTATAGTGGAATATCAGTATCTATGATTGATGCTACTAACCCATGACTGATATATATGTGGAAAACCCATACATCATTTAACCATTTTTCAACCATTTTCTTATAATACAAAATAATCTATATTAATAAATAATTTTAGGAATTTATTACTAATTTTTCAAACATTTTTTAGGAGACATGTACTAAATAGGTTTGTTGTTAATTTCACTTGTTAAATATATTAATAAATTATATATTCATGAAAGTCTCATTATGTTTACCTATTAACTCTTTTTACAAATATTTACAATAATAAATAAACAATAAAACTATTATCATACTATTATTTGTCCAATAAACATATATATATCAATTATAAATATAAATTTAAGGCATGGACTAGCTGCTTTGCAGCTATTTTACTTGTATGAAGTGTTACCACATGATAATTCAAATCAAGTAGTCACAATGTAATCACTCAAACATTCGAATATGGTATAGGTGTAATGTCATAATACTATCCCAATTCAATAGGTCACTTTGCATTAAGCCCGCATGCGTGGCAAGGTCCAAAAAGGCAATTGAAACTTTATGACACCATCGAAATATTAAGTGGATAATATTTTGAATAATGTGAGTGCCCCCACCAATTGAGTTCACCAAGGCCAAATTATTTTGATTAAAGAGGAACTCATTCAACTACTCAATTTAGTGACTTAGACCGATACAAAAATAAGGACCCACTAACATATTACGGTCATGGGAGGCTCCCAATATCTTGATTGGGAATAATTGTTGAATCTAGATTCTAGTTACATCATTCCTTTAAAATGGTGTGAGAGGGGCCTCATATAGGAGGTGTCCACACAATTGAGGTAGATGTTCGAAATGATACAAGGAAACCAAAGGCCTGATTTTCGAATTAGGGGTATAAAAAATTAGGGAATGGATTAGGTATGAAAGATGATGAGATACAGAGAGATTATGATAGTGAGATCATGATATTTGTATGGGTTTAATGGTTAAGAGTATGTTTTTTTAAGAGGTCGTTGTTCAAATTCGAAGAGGGGTAAGGTATGTACATTTATGTAGACTTTACGGGTTAAATTATTGTGTAGAAGGGGGTCTCTTGTCTCACAAACAAAGGAGTGACATACACCAAATTGATGTCTCCTTGGGTGGTGACCTTAAAAATAGAATATTATTATTATAAAAAACATGGAAGATAGTGGTCATAGTGAATTTTCTAAAATTAATCAAAAGCATATATATATGTTTGAAAATATACTAATAGTATTATGAGTTTCTTTCGAATATCAAACAAGTGAAAATCAAACTTTCTAACAAAATAAAACAAAATTATGAAAGCATCATATATTAATATGTTCAATCAAAGCAACTATTTAAAAAAAAATTAAATATGGTTCACGTCATATGATTAGGTCGCTACATCCATGGAAATAATCCAATGGAGCCGACCTGAATGGGCCACACCTTGTTAGGCTATATTCAAAGCCAATCTCGGGCACCAACCACAGGGGATTCACCTTGTTGAGAAATGTCTTATCACATTCATTCATAAAAGGGGGTTTTTAATTATGAAAAAAAAAGTCAATATATTGTAGGTATTGCGGGGCGAAGAATAGGGTATGGGGGGCTTATAGATATTGGGGGTATAAAAAGGGGTTTCTATTAAAAATAAGGAATGTATCATAAACATAAGTTTTTTTTTTTAATTAGAGATATGTATTGCGAGGGGCGCTCAAAAAAATGATTTGTGTAAGTAATGATCAATATCTAGTGAAATTAGGGGTATTCTTTAATATCCCATGAATGAAGGCGCTATGACATGTTTTCACTAAGTGAAGACCCTGTGGCACCAACTTGGGTGCTTGACCCTGAAGGATCCAGAGAGAATTGAATCCCCGATCTCAACCTTATCTATCTTGGTCCCGAAAGATCCAACCAACTGAGCTATCCCTCGGGGCTCAATCAAAGAAAATATTTATTATAGAAGAATATCGTTTACAATAATTGATCTTATAGACTTCAAATTCCATACAATATTAACATCATATTTTTTTCATTGTCCACAACCAAAATTTCCTCCTAATATTCTATTAACCATTTGTCCTTGGAACTAATAGGTGTAACTATTATACAATTTTCTTCAAGCTTACTAGAAACATTTTTATAAACAAGTATGATAATTGTTGCATTATGTTTATTATTTTATTCCCTCCAAACCAAGTGCCTTGGTTAATTTTCCCATGTTTTTTTTAAATTCATGTTGACAAAAAAACAATACATCACACCATGCATCATGCATGTAAGTGAATTATAACATCCCCATCCATCATTTTAACCACATAATGGGTAGTTATGAATTCCATACTTTCAAATTTCCTCTCATGGAGATCATTATTAAAATTCAAAATTAATTTAAGCCTCTTATGAATAACATAAATTAAGAAATGCATGTAGGTGCATAAATATTTCATTGAAGTCAACCACCAACTCACACACGCAACATGCATAATAATACAGTTTTCATAACATAAAACAAACATAATATATATATAGAGGTTGCATATGACATTAATTGTAATTGTAACCTTTGTTTCTTTCTCTCTCACACACACACCAAGAAGACCTAGTTTTAGATTCATCTCATCTTATATTTTGCATCTGATACATTGTATAAGGAGTTTGACCTCTCAAAGAGCCTTCTTATTCATCTATTTATTTCATTATCAAGGCATTGGGTTGCTCAATCTTTCTAATTTTATATTATTTTGGGAATTTAGTGCATAACATTTTGTATCAAATTCATTTTCTCTCTAACTTTTTTTTTGTGTTGTTTCAAATAGTGATTTTTTTAGAAGACTCAAAAGAAAGAGCAAAGTATGTGTCGTAAAAATTCCAAGTCATGTTTCGTTATACGTTCAAATTTATGATTTACTGAAGTTAGGGGTTTTGAGTAATCTCAAAAAGGTATTTTGGGTGAAACTGCTATATCTCAAGCTTAAGGGATCCAAATTGAGTTCCATGACAATTGCATCAGATAGAGGATGGACCATATTATTTGTGGTGATTTTTTCATTAAAAATATATTATATTTGATATTTCTTCCGAAATCAAAATATACATATAAAGGATCATTTGGTTTTGTGGATGTCTAAAAAGAATATAAAGCCTCTTTTCTCTAACCTAGAATCCAAACTTTCTTATATAGTATTCCTTTTTATCAAGACTAAATGAATGATGCCCCTTGTTTTGTGACTGACATAAAAGAGTATAAAAGCTTCCTTTCTCTCACCTAGAGTCCAAACCTTCTTGTATAATCTTCCTTTTATCAAGAATAAATGAATGGTGCCCCTGTAAAGGAAACATGGCTCATTCTCCTTACAATTCTCATTAAAACCAAAAAATATAAATCATGTCAAAAAACAAGTTCTCTATTGGAGGCTCGTGGTAAAAAAATTACAAGCATAGAAGGATTTCCAAACAGGTGTTAGGCCCTACAATTTCGCTCTCTTGAAAGGTACAAAATATTTTTTTTGGAAAGTTACCATACCTTTCTCTTGGCACTTCAGAATTTGGTAAAAAATTGTGGCATTGTAGAGAATACATACCAAGCTACCTACAAGGCAAAATTTTAAACTTAAGAGGGCCAAAATTTCATAGATAATTTAGGATAAAGGTTGGCTAGCAAGAGAGCCTACAAACCAAGGTTTTTAAAGGTATGTTAACTTGAAACTTGCATAATTTTCTATTCGAATATCTGTTTTTGGTGATTTAAAAGGTGTGATAAAGAGGAAATAGAGAAGAAATCTAGTAAATATTAGTGGAATTAAATAGAAAGAGGTAGATAAAAAATTTCTACACCCACTAAACCTCCTGAAGGCTCATCCATGACACAATATGAACATGATGATGTGAACTTTGATGTGTCCAAGCTTATTTATAGAGTATAAAACATTGAACATGCAATGCTAAGAAATTTGGACATAATAAATATGGTAAATAAGGATGAGTCCAAACAGTTAAGGGGGATATCCAAGTTTTCCTAAAAAGGAAACTTGGAAACATGAGAGAGAAAATGTGAATGATATAAGAAACCTACTTCCACAAAACTCAACTCCTTGAGAAGAGGATACAAAGAACAAAATGGTGGATTCCTAGTCATCCTAGGAGAAAATGATATTATACATAGAGAATAAGAGCCTCGAGTCCCAAAAATTTAATTGCTCATAACTCCAATATCCACATAATTGTGGGTTCAACTTTGGGAACAAGGAACTATTTCATTCCCAATATTGATATGAGAAAGCTTGATGGAAATGATACACTAACATGTATAGTCTAGATGGAGTGTTTCTTTGATATACAACAAGTTCCAACTTTAAAAAAGGTAACAATTGCATCCTTGTATTTATAACCTAATTAATTTATGTGGTACCAATGCCTTTGTGACTGTAAACGAACTGTGTTGTCTCTTGGTTTATTTTCACATATAAATTTATAGGACATTGTGGGGATATTAAGAGAAAAATATTCTTTACACAATTGATAAATCTCAAGAAAACAGGTCTAGTTATAGAGCACTTCAAACAATTTCAAAAGTTGATTCTTAGAGGGAAGAACATTCTAGAGGGTAATTTTTTTTATCTCTTTATGGGCACTTTAGAGGAGAGCATTCAACATGAGGTACATCTATTTAAACCTAAATCATTGCAAAATGCTTTTAGTTTGGCAAGGAAAGTTGAAAGTAAAAACATGGCTACTAGAAGGGATACTACTAACACCTACAAAGAGGGAAATCCCCCTCCCCCCCACAAATGAACCTCAATTAGCCTATAAAGTTGACAACTTAGCAAGTAGAGGAAAGAAGAGTAAAATGACTATGTTCCATTTGTGTTAACAAGTATAGTAAGGGGCATAAGTGCATTGAGAAGAAATCATTCTACTTAGATTGTTAAGTGGAAGAAGATCCATAACTGGAACAATATCAAGAGGAAGAACTAGAAGATACTACTCCAACCATTTATTGCCATTCATTGGCCAGCATTAGCACCCCTCAAACTCTCGATATATAGAAAGATTTATAAAAAAGTAAAAGGTAAGGATGTTGATTGATTTTGGAAACACCCATAACTTCATTAATTGCAAATTACCCAAACTTCTCAATATATCTAACACTAGAGTTTCAAGTGATGATTGTAGATGGAGGTACCTAAATTGTTCAAGGAAGTGCCATAGTATTAAGCTTACTATGGGGGAGTGATTATTTAATATCCCAATCATTGCAATTCAAATGGATGGTGTTGATGTTGTATTAGGGGTCCAATGGTTACAATCATTGGAAAAAATGGCTCTTAATTTTAGGAACTTTTCATGATATTTTCCTCAAAAGGAAAGGAAATTGAACTCAAATGAATCCCAAGGAAACCCTCTAAACTGATAAGATCTAACGACACAAAAAAATTGCTAAAATGGAGAAACCATAGTGTAACTGCACAATTATGCTTATCCTAGCACCCCAACAACTCCCCTTGATTTTGAAAAAGTCAAAGGGGACCCCCATTAGAATTTTGTAAATATTTAGCTTATGGTTTGACTGGGTAATTCTATGGTTCTTTACTCTTTGGGTTGCTTGTCTTTTGATTTGGTTTTCATGAAAAACTATGCGATGGTCTCTTACTCTCACAAGTTTTTTTTCCCTTGAGATCTTCAGGTTATTGTTTCTGGTTACGTTGCTTTGATGACTTTGCAACTTTATTTCATCTTTTTACTGATTGTTTTTGTCAATAAGTTACCCTTCTATCGTTTGAATATTTTTTCCTCCTACTGGTTAAACAAGATTCGCATGCTCTTATTGAACCTTAACTACTTTGATTGAACACTCGCTTTGAAAGAATTCAATTATCTGGGCCTTACGACAACCTTGCTAAATTTCAGTGTTTACATTATTAATGATTTAATCATGCACCTTGGCGGATCAAATTGAATTGAGTAGACATTTATATTTATTGATTTCCATTTACGTTTTGAAAGAATTTATATGAAATAACGAGATCGTGCTCTTACTTCTGAATTAAAATGATCCGTTCACTTTTGCAAAAATTTTAACATTTGATTTAAATTCTTATCATTCATGAAATTGAGATTTGATGTTTTGTTTTATCCAAGTTATCGGATTGGTTTTCTGATTTCTTGGTGGCTTAAATGATAATTGCATACTTTTATTTGAACTTACCCAAGTTCATCATAGCGCTTTATTCACTTGAGTTGGATCAATCTGATTCTTCGACAACCTTACGACATTCTTGTCAAATTTGACCTCCACTTCATTAATAAATTAAACAAGCATCTTGAAGGATCTAAATCAATTAATTAATTGCTTATTTTCAAAACATTGGCCCACTTCTAAGAAGAACGCATGTCCAATAATATTAGGAACATGTTAATGATGGTTATTTTGAGCAGATTTATTTATTTGTATCACTATTTTGCTCAATCATGATCAATATTTTCTCATGTTTACTTGCAAATGAGAAATGTTCAAAATTTTCATATCTTAACTAAAATTACATTATTTTTATTAGTAAACTTCTCATTTATAACATTATCAAGTTACCTTTATTATCAATAATAAAAAACCTTTTAATTATTAATTAATACTATTTCATTAAAGAATTTTGAAAGTGGCATAACCTTTAATGCTTATAATGCTAAATCAAATTTTTTTTTTTTAAATAATGAATTTTTTTTGGCAGGACATTTTAATACTTCATGCTTTACGTATGAACGTGAAAGACATTTACATTTTGGTTATTGTTTGAAGAAATTTCTCTTAATTATTCATGCCACATGGTTTCCTCTACTAATTTGGAATGTATAACCTTTTTTTTTCCAAGGAAAAAAATCGTAAATATTTTATTCACATTCAACAGATGGCCCTCAAAGTCCATTATACAAAAGATCCAACTATAAAGTTGTCAATTACATAACGATTTTTCCTCAGAAGGAGCACAAAATCCATAACCATATCCAAAACTGATCAGAAAGTTCAGCATAAACTTTTCAGCAGAAATGAGATCAAAAAAACCATTCAAACAATTAAGTCTGATCTTAGCAGACTTATGTCATCATTCCTGATCACTCAGGTCAAATAAACTGTGAATCCAAGGTGATCACAAGCAAATATAACCAGAGCAAAGACTAGCTGGCTGAAGTAGTCTCATAAAAGTAATAAAAACAAAAAGCTGATCAAAAAATCAGCAGCTAAAAAGGCCAATTCCAGGCCAACAAATGATGTAAAGTACATATCCATTTCAGCACCGAATAATTGAGGCCAAACAGCCCGCTTTTCCAGCTCTTTGTACTTTACTTGGGATCACCAAAATGCAAAAGAATGCATAATAATATCAGTCAAGGCATCATATCAAAGGTAGAACCAAATCAAAATAGTCCAGCATTGCTCAAGCATTAGTATCTCCAAAGAATATCCAGCAAAGAAACCATAAGAACCTGTCAGATCAGATCAAAATGCATGTAGCCATCAACAAACAAACAGTCCTACAAACTGCAACAGACTGCTCATAGAGACATATTAGAAAACCTGAAAGGTTTCTATGATTTCTGCCCCTCTCTATTCACATGTATTCCAAAAACCTTCAAGTACGCTGCCACCTGCTTTTGCCAAAGTATCTGCTTTAAAATTTATTTCCCTATAAATGTGTTTGAAAGACACATAATCAAGACTGTCATCTAAATAGTGAACATCTTGAAGAATCATGGCTAGTTCAAGATTCAGTAACCGATACTTACCCGCAGCCCAATTAATAACTAACTGGGAATCCCCAAAAACTTGAATTTTATCCAAATTATGCTTCCGAGCCAGCCTAAGGAGAAGCTTAAGAGCACATAATTCTGCAAAATTATTTGTATCCAATCCTAAACCTGCTTTGAAAGTAACATAATGCCTATCAGATATGAACAAATACCTCCAGCTCCACACATCATTGGGTTCCCAGCTGTAGATCCATCAAAGTAACCCCATGAATTTATTCCACAAAAATTGATCTGATAGAAACCACATATGAGTACTGTGGTAAATTCTTCAACATACCCAAGCTAAAGCTTGAAACCTGTGCAGGAGTTGAGTCAAGATCCTCAAAACAAGTTCTATTTCTTGCTTTCCATATAAACCAGAGTACAATGATAGGTAAAGCTTTGATAAGTGCCACATCTGGTAGAAAGCACCAGTTTTTAAGACAAGCAGACATGGAATCTCCATACCAAATATTATTAATTTTCAAATGATCCTCAATAATAGACCAAACAGATTGAGTAAAAGGACAATCTACTGCAATATGATAATTGGATTCACAATTCTGTTTGCATAAAAAACACCTACTAGGACCTTCTCTACCTCTCAAGCATAGGACATCCCAGGTCAATGCTTTACCTGAGAGAAGAAACCAGCTAAATTTTTTTGTTTTTAGGGGACACTTCATCTTCCATGAAACCTTCCACCACCAGCTCGATTCCACTTCTCTATTAATTAGTTCAACATATCCCTCTTTAGGAGAATACTTGCCTGTTTTAGATAAATTCCATATTAGACAATCATCTGCAGTAGAAAGTCTAACATGGCTAGACTTGAGAATGGCAATATATCCATTCCAAGCCGCAATATCAAGTGGATCAATAAAACCCAAATAGTCTGTTGATAACCATTCTTGAGACAACAAAACAGATATACCTTGAATGCCAATATCAGCAAGAAAATGATAACCAGCCAAATGTAATCTATCAATCATAGGAATAGGAAGAGCATGTCTCCATTTACATCCATCCCACGGATCTAAACCAATACGAACAGCATTGCCAGATTCAATCTTCCAGACCAGAAAATTCCCAATGAGATCATAAGCCCAAAGAACAGCTTTCCAACAAATAGAAATGTTCCTTTTCTTTTTAACAGTAGATCTTATCCAGTCCAGCTTATTCATTGGATAAATATATTTCTGAAATGCTATCTTAACCCATAAACCCGAACCATGTAAGATATCCCAGACCTTCTTTGCTGCAAGTGCTTTGGCAAATAAAGAAGGGACTTTAAGTCCCCAACCACCCATAGATTTAGGCATAGCAAGAAACTTCCATGATATCCAAGGTAAACCAGAAGAATTCTGTTTACCAGCCCAAAGAAAGTTGAAACAGAGCTTTCGGATTTTGTCTGTAACACCCATAGGTACCCAAAAATGCATCCAATAGACTGGAATGGCCTCTAACACAGCTTTAATCAATATCAGCTTACCTCCTTTGGACAGCCAACAGAAACTCCAATTCTAAATCCTTTGTTCAACTTTAATAATCAGCCAATCCCAATCCCTAATAAGATATCTGCAAGGTTTAAGATGAAACCCAAGGTACTTCATGCCATTTTCAATTCTATCAACAGGAAAACTGAAGATATTCTGTAATGTAATGACTTCAGAATCTTCCAAACATGAATAGTATAAAGAAGATTTATTAACGTTTATTTGCATCCCAGATGCCTTACAGAAATGCAATAAAATCTCATAGAGAGTAGAGAGAGATTGTTCAGAACCATCATTAACCATGACAATGTCATCCACAAAGAGAACATGAGTTAATACGATTTCATTACCAAAATATAATCCATGATATGTCTCACTCAGAGTAGCATGAAGGATAGCCCTCCCAAGGCCTTCAACCACAATAAGAAACAGAAGAGGTGCCAACGGACACCCCTGTCTGAGTCCTCTACTAGATTTAAAGAAATTAGTAGCAACACCATTGATGAGCAGGGAGAAAGAGACAGATGATAGACTGCTCATAACCCACGCAATAAAATTCCCAGCAAAACCCATTTTAGCAAGAATAACCCGAAGATAAACCCAGCTGACTCGACCATAGGCTTTAGAAAGATCGATCTTAATCATAACAGCTTTTAAGGATTTAACATGCATAGTATGCATACCTTCCCGAATGACACCTACAGCATCGTGTATCTGCCTTCCCGACAAAAATCCAAACTGTTCACCAGATATACATCTGCTCAAAACCTTTCTGATTCTGATCGAGATAATCTTACCAATTACTTTGTATACAAAATTACACAAAGATATAGGCCGAAAATCCTCAAAAGATAAAGGACTATCAATCTTAGGAATAAGAGCAAGAAAGGTAGAGTTTAAAACACCTAGAAACTTGCCACTTAATCGGGACAATTCAATGACTCTTAAGAGGTCTTCACCCAAAACATCAAATAGGCATCTATACACCTCAATAGGAATACCATCCGGTCCAGGACTATTATCATTTTTGCTGATGGATAAAATATGCTTGATATATTTAAGAGTAATAGCCTTCATAAGCTCAGTATTTTCATCCTCAGAGACAGAAGATGGAAAATGACCAGCACTATGAACAATTTCAGGAAGATGGAGATCAACTTCTTCTTTAAAAAGGTTTTCAAAATGCTGTATTCCAGCCTCAGCAATAGCCTCAGATCCTTCCACCAGATTGCCAACATCATCATAAAGTTTCCAAATTGAGTTGCGACATTTCCTATGAGCAGCATATTTATGAAAAAAAGGAGTATTATCATCACCACAGCTCAACCATAACGCCCTACTTTTCTGGCGAGCCTCCTTTTCCCGAAAAAGAAGAATAGCACTCTTGCGAGATTCAATCTCAATCAATAAATCTTTATCAACCACTGATAAAATACCAGAAATATGTCTATCATGAAATCTTTTCAGCTCAAATTCAATATCAACCAAATCTTTAATATTCTGAGCCTTTTTATTCAGTGGCCACTTAGTAGATATTACTTTAATGCGCTTAAGATTCTCACTAAATTGTGCTTCAGGAGATAAAGCAGATTGAACATCAAAGAGAACCCAAGAGTCTTTTAAAGCTTCAACCAAGTCATTATGATCCAGCCATCAAGCATTAAATTTAAAAGGGCTATGGGCCTTAGGACTTTGTGAAGAAATTTGCAGAAAGATAGGTTGATGATCAGATACACCTCCACACCCAATCCATTGTTTAAGAAGGAAATCACAATCTAGGAAATCAGCCGAGACTAAAAGACGATCCAACCTTTTACAAATACCCTCAGAACCAACTCTACGATTACTCCAGGTAGGAATAGCAACCAAAGGATTGATGTCAACCATCCCCAATCTCTCCAATAGATTGTAGAAAAAATTAGTTAAAGGATCAACTTGAGCATGATCCCCCCAAATTTTAGAATGACCCAAGGAAAAATTAAGATCACCTCCAAAAACTAAATAAGGAGTCAAGAAACAGTCCGACTTGATCAAATTATTCCAGAAAGTTTCCCTATCAAGATAGGGCGCATAGAAATTGACAAAAGATATTTCCTTTTGTAAATCATAAGAAAATAATACAGCACACAACCCTGCTTTCATTGCCCAGGCATTATGAAAAATAAAATTACAAGACTTCCATCCCAAAATAAGTCCACCCGATCTGCCCATAGCATCCACCGAAATGAACTGCCATCCATGAATCAAAAGTTCCAAATCATGAACCAACCCACACCCCTCAATCATTGTTTCTTGAATAAAAATAACATCAACAGCATGTTGATCGATAAGTCTCTTTATTGCTAGTTTCTTGGGAATACTAGCCAAACCCCTAACAGTTAAGAACATAAGGATCATAAAGAAAACAGGTTAAGGGCAGATGCTCTAAGCGCCCCAACACCTCTCTTGACAGGATGTAAAACATTTTCATCCCCAAACATACCCTTATCTATTTCAATATTCCCGGGTTTATCGTTGACAGACCGGAAAGTCTCATGAACAGATTTTGAGCACGAGCAAAGAAAATACCCCTTGCTAACAATTGCCTTACATGGAGATACAAACCCAAGGTCCTTCAAAGATAAATCCGGAGTAGTAAGAGATAAGGCCTTAGATGAAAGATTCAGAAATGAAATGTTATCAAAGTCTTCCTTAGAATTAGAAATGCTTAACTGTTTAAGTTTGGCTAATGGTTCAAAACCAGGAGAAACAGAATGCATATCCAAATTCTCATCCACAGATAGTCCAGCCTTTGCACTAGACTGAAACCCATCTGTTTTGACACTCCCTTTATCCAATATATCATCCACCGACATACCAGCCTTTGCAGAAGATTGATTCCCATCATTTTTTACTCTCCATACTTTGGAAGTAGAATGTTTTTTAAATGGAAGAGAGCAATCATTTGCCAGATGTCCAAACCCATGACATCTAAAACATATAAAAGGAATTCCCAAATAATCCAAAGGCTAAGAGAAATCACTATTACCCTTTTTGATGACCAATTCAGCAGGTAAACCCAGACAAAAGTCTAACAGGACAAGAACCCGGCCAATGCAGCAAACCCCAGATTGTAAATAAGTAAAATCAGTTTCCAAATGTGTTCCCAAAGTGTTCCCAACAAGTATGAAGAAATCAGCAGACCAGAATTCAAATGGTAAATTTGGGAGTTTGACCCAAATAGGAACTTGGTCATACCTTTCCTTCCGCGGATCAAATAAAGGAGACCACCTTTTGATAAGTAGGCCAGCATTATCCCATTTCCAAACTCCAGTTAGGATCCTATCAGCATCATCCACTGTTGAAAATTTAAAAGCTATCCAGCCCCTTGGGAGGATATAAATCTCAGGACTAGTGCTTATAATCGTGTTCCAGGCCCTTACAGTCCACCCATGCAGAGATTCAGAATTATATTTACGCCTTCCAAACCTCCCAACCAAAGTCAATGCATTGGTAAGAACTATATCATTTAAAAGCACATCTTCCCCCAAAGTCATTAAAACTGGATTATTCTTCTTGATAGGTTTAGGCATCCTGTTCTTGGAAATTCCTTTGCTTACAGAAGAAAAAGGATCATGCAAATATTCGTTATCAGAATCCATAGACTTATTAGTTTCATGATTCGCATCAGAAATAGGAGTAAATCCCAGATCTGCATTCATGCCTTTACTAACCCCTTTAACCAGCCCATCTTCCTGAAGACGAACCGATAAACTGATAGACTTATCAAGCTGACAACCAGAAACTATATGATGCTCACAAGCACACTTTTTGTTGTTCATCATACCCATAGTATCTGGGGAAGGACTCAAACTTAAAGAAGGAGGCAAAGTCCCACCCAAAATACTATTCCCATTCAACTGAAGAGCTGGCAGGGCTTTCCCATGACTCTCCAAACATGTGGAGACCTGTAAATCATATTCCGAACAAACCTCATGCTGAGAAACCAAACACGAGAAATCCCTATCTACCATAACTTTCCCAGGAGAATAAACCGCAGATACTCGTTTATCCTCACCAAAACCCATCTGAGAAACAGACAGATGTCCCACATGGGCTGAAGCAACAGGACAAGGATGTAAAGGGTTCAAACGAGACAGATTAGTTCGCCCACTCAGACTTCCTCCAACCAGACAGTCCAAAGGAGAAATTACCTTATCCAAAGTATCATCCATTTCAAGAGCAGGCCCCAAATCGCCCAGATTAAGATGCAAAGGCAGATAGGTCACAGTGACCTGATTCTCCTCTCCAATATCCTGTTTAATAATTTTCAAATGCCCTGGCGGAGTACGAGCCATGGATTTCGTCGCCCGAAGAGACATAATGAATCAGTCGAAAGGATCCCCCAACCCAAAACTATCCAAAAATAGACAAAAGCAGCACCCGAAGACAGAAGAAACACCGCCACAAGAGACAGAATTCAAAAGTCACTCAAATACCTCCTGGCCAAAGACCCCTGTAAGAGAAGCAACAGAGCAAGTAAACCGCTCCTTTGCCTCAGAAAAAGTAGAGTCAATGAATAACCAATCACCACAAATCCAAATATCAAAACTCAGATAGATCGAGGCAACCAGAAGTGCTAGAAAAACAATCACACAGCACTCCGAGGCAGGATAAATAGCTCCCACAACAAATCTAACAAGATGTGGAAATCAGAACCATATCCCAATGACCACATAAACAGAACATTCACTACCCAAACGAAACTTGACAGGATCACAGCGTTGATGAATAAAATCGTCGGACAGTAACACCCCAACTTAATCAGAACGATCAGAATGCAGCATGGATTAACTGAATATATCAAAGACGAGGAAGGCAATCTCAATGGCCAAGAAAAACACTCCAGGAAATCATCAATTGGCCATGATTACCCCATAAATACCCAATTCCAATACTCCGTTTCAAAATTAGTTCTCGGAAGAATAATACCCGAAAACTTAAAAAATATTTATAAACAAGATCATACACTCCATAAAGAATACACAGGCATAGCATACACCACTGTCACTAGAAACGACTCAAATGTCAAGATAACTCCTGAATAACCGGCCCAGAATAACACCATAAACCTGAAAAAAAGCTATCAAAGCTCTATACCCCGCTCCGAAAAAACGACCATTAAACCGTCGGACAGAAACATTCCAAATTAATCAGAACTATCATAATGCAGCATGGATATTCAAGCATTGAATACATCAAAGGTGATGAAGGCGATCTCAACGGCCAAGAAAAAACACTCCAGGAAATCATCAAATGGCCAAGATTACCCCATTAAAACCCAATTCCAATACACTGCTTCAATATAATTCGTGGAAGATAAGTTCCGGAAACTTCAAATATTATTTATGGACAAGAACTCCAGTAAGAATACACAGGCATAGCATACGCCATTGTCACGAGAAACGACAAAATAGGCCAAGAAAACTCCAGAAAAAATCCAGAATAAACAGCCCAGAATAACACCATAAACCCGAAACAAGCTAACAAGGCTCAACCCCGCTTCGATAAAACCAGAATAAACAGCCAAGAAAACACCCTCAATCCCACAACAAGCTATCAAAGCTCTACACCCCGCTCCCTAGAGCTAGATACCTGATGATACAAAGCTCTCTGGAAAGGGAAACAAAAAACAGATAATACAGGGAGAAAAATCCGAGCATACCTACATTAAACGCATAGAAACCACCTTGCGAAAGCTGAAAACCGTCAAGCAACCTTGCGCCTCAACAAAACTTCCACCAGAGGACACCACAGGCACTAACCAGACTAACCCATCCGCCAAAAAACATTACTAACCAAGATCATCCACCTCTGATTATGGATCAAAATCGCCTGCAAATAACGCATTGAAAACACAATGCAGAATCATTCACCCAGCGAAAACCGAAACAACCGCCAAGACCCTGCGTCTCAAAAGAACTGAGCTCATGCACCAACATTCGATTATATCCCACCCAAGATCCCAAATAGCAGCCGAAATAATTCCAAAACAACAGGAACCCTCCAACCAGCTAGACACCATTCCAAAATTGGAAAAATTCCATCCAAAGCTACACAGAAATGCTGGGAGAAACCACCAGATCCATAGGATAGGCTTCACCTGAATCAAGCTTCATACAGCACACCAAAACGGGAAAACAACGTCCACGACACAGCTAACCAAAGTGAGAATCAAAACCAAATCCCAATGACTACATACAATCACTACCCAACGAAACTTGGCAGGATCACAGCGTTGATGAATAAAAGCGACGGACAAAGAATTAATCCCACTTAATCAATGAAACTGACAGATCGCAGCACGTACAATCAAGCATTGAATACACCAAAAGATGAGGAAGGCCATATCAATGGCCAAGAAAACACTCCAGGAGATCATCAAACGGCCAAGATTACCCCATTATAACCCCGACTTCTATCTATGTCCACAAATCATACTAAAATGTATAACCTATGCAGGTTATGAGAATTCTTATGTTATAAATCATTTTAAATTTAACAACATTTTCCATGTAACAACAAGAGTTCAAGTGAAACTGTATTGGTTAAAAAGGACGGCGGAATCCATGTATCTTCAATATGAGCATATTTTAGTCCCGACTCTGTCACAATAGAGAGGTTTAATTGCTTGTCAATACAATTAGTTTGGGCATAGTCAATTATGCATGGTTGGATAAAAGGTATGAATGATGAAAATCATAGAGAATTGCATCGAATTGATAGATTCAAAGAGAGAAATTATTTTCCTTTCTTGTTGTTTGTCATTCATAATTTTTCTTTATTTTTTTCATAATTTTTCTTTATTTTTTTTTAATATATTATGATTAAGCCAAAGGCATTTTATAAAGGTGACGATGGTTCTTGAGGCTTCGTCGTCTGTCGGGAGCCGTCACTTGTTATATTTTATTTATTTATTTATTGAGAGGGTAAGCAATTAAGGATTTGACATATTTGAAAACATTATGATTAAGCGGAAGGCATTTTATAAAGGTGACGACGGTTCTTGAGACTTCGTCGTCTGTTAAGAGTCGTCACTTATTATATTCTATTTATTTATTTATTTATTTATTTATTGAGAGGGTAAGCAATTAAGGATTTGACATATTTGAAAACATTTGGAAGCGGCATTTGATATAATTTTTTTAATTGTATTTTTATTATTTTTATTTTATTGTATTTTATAAAGTTGTTTTTTTAATATTTTATAAAGTGTTTTTATATGGTTAAAGTTAAAATAACGTGTTTTTTTTTGTTTCAATTAAAAACAACTTTTAGTTAAATGAGATTTATTTAAGTATGGCTTTGAATATGTGACTTTCATTGGATCATAAATTTTCTCTTAAATTTAAGAAAATATATGATTAAGTCGAAGGCTTTTTTAAAGGGGGCGACGGCTCTCAAGGCTTCGTCGTCTGTCGCGAGCCTCTCGAGAGTCGCCACTTGTCATATTCTAATTTTTATTTATTTATTGATAGGGCAAGCGATTAAGGATTTGACATTTTTTAAAACATTTGAAACTCGCATTTGATATAATTGTTTTTTATTGTATTTTTATTATTTCTTTATTGTATTTTATATAAAAAAAAAAATTTTTTTGGTTGTATTTTATATAATTTTTATTTTTATTTTTTTTATTGTATTTTGTATAATTGTTTTTTAATATTTTATAAAGTGTTTTTATATGGTTAAAGTTAAAATAAAGTGTTTTTTTTTAAGTTTCAATTAAAAAAAGCTTTTAGTGAAATGGGATTTATTTAAGTATGGCTTTGAATATGTGACTTTCATTGGATCATAAATTTTAAAGGGGATCATAAGAAAATTTATGATTAAGTCGAAGTCTTTTTTAAAGGGGACGACGACTCTCGAGGCTTCGTTGTCTGTCGCAAGCCTCTCGGGAGTCGCCACTTGTCATATTCTATTATTTATTTATTTATTGAAAAGGCAAGTGATTAAGGATTTGACATTTTTGAAAACATTTGAAACTGGCATTTGATATAATTGTTTTTTTTATTGTATTTTATATAATTGTATTTTTATTATTTCTTTATTGTATTTTATATAATTTTTTTTTAATATTTTTTTTGTTGAATTTTTTTTTTTGTATTTTATAATATTTTATAAAGTGTTTTTATATGGTTAAAGTTAAAATAAAATGGTTTTTTTAAGTTTCTATTAAAAAAAACCTTTTAGTTAAATGAGATTTATTTAAGTATGGCTTTGAATATGTGACTTTCATTGGATCATAAATTTTCTGATAAATTCAAGAAAATTTATGAGTAAGTCGAAGGCTTTTTTAAAGGGAACGACGACTCTCGAGGCTTCGTCGTCTATCGCGGACCTCTCAGGAGCCGCCACTTGTCATATTCTATTTTTTATTTATTTATTGAAAGGGCAAGCGATTAAGGATTTGACATTTTTGAAAACATTTGAAACTAGCATTGATATAATTGTTTTTTATTGTATTTTATATACTTGTATTTGATTATTTCTTTATTGTATTTTATATAATAAAAAATTAATATTTATTTTTGTTGTATTTTATATTATTTTTATTTTTATTTTTTTTATTGTGTTTTGTATAATTTTTTTTATATGGTTAAAGTTAAAATAAAGTGTTTTTTTAAGTTTCAATTAAAAAAAACTTCTAGTTAAATGAGATTTATTTAAGTATGGCTTTGAATATGTGACTTTCATTGGATCATAGATTTTCTGTTAAATTTAAGAAATTTAATTATAATATATTATTTAGTATTATTTTGCGACTTTATAATGAAAGGAAGTGTTAGTTTAATATTTCATATAAATATATTTAGTTTTAGTTTTTATATTATATTTTATTTAAAAAACGTGTTTGGTAAGTAATTTTTTTATATATTTAATTGTAAATAATATTAATAAAATAAAAATATTGATTGTATAATATATTTTAAACATTTAAGTTGAAGTTTAAGAAAATGGGATTATTGTTTTATTTGTAACTAGGAAATATTATAGTTATGGTTTTTGTTTTATTTATTAAGAATTTTTATTTTTTTTAATTTGTAATTGCATTTTGAGCATAATACTTTAAGTAATTAATTTTTTATAGTTTTTGGAGTTATTTTTAGGAAGATGAATTCTGTCATAAAATAGTTATTTTATATTATTTAATTTTTTATTTTTATTATATAAATGAATTCATCTCCCAAAATTTCAAAAACAAATAACCTAAAAAAAGTCAAAATATTATATAACATTTAAATAATTTTATAATTTAATTAAATCAACTTCAAAATAAAGTTAATGCTTACATCAATGCTATGTGATCTAAATAAAAATAAAAAAAAACAATGTAATCTATATTGTAACATTCATTTAAAAAAAATCATTTTATTAGTAATTTTTAGAGTAGTTAATTTTATAAATAAAGAAAAAAAATGTGATCTATATTGTAACATCCATTAAAAAAAAATCATTTTATTATAATTTTTTGATAATTAATTTTATTAGTAATTTGTTGAGAGTTTAACTAAAAATAATTTAGGTTATTAAAAAAACAACTTCAATTATACAACATGTTATAAAGATAATATGTATAATAAACTAGCATGCATTCTAGATTCAAAATTAATATAAATAAGCTATTATTTTTATAAATTGACATTTTTTTAAAACTATATATTTTTCTCTTTTAACATGTTAGAATTTTATATATTTAATATTTAAAATTGTTTAACTATTAGTTATCTATATAACTGTTGTATAATTAAAATTTATTATATCAATATATAACTCAAGATAATTTAAAACAATTTTAATTGTACAACTTGTTATACATATTTTAGAATAAACTACTAAAAAATTTATTTTAGATTAAAATATTTATATTTATTTTCTTTCTAATTTATTATATTAAAATATTTCTATATTATCATAAAAACAAGCTTTAAAGTTATCATAAATAAGTTATCATTTTTTTAATTGTATGTTTTGTTTTTCCAATTGTTAAATATTTTTTCTAATATATAAACTTATATACGATAATTTATTATATTATTCTTAAAAAATAATATATTATTAAAGTGAAGAGAAATCATAAAATAATTAATGTGCTTTAAATATGTATCTAAATTTATATTTACTTATATTAGATTCTTATTTCACAATGAATTTTATAATCAGTATTGGATGAATGTCAATGCCAAAAAATAACTACAATTTAACATTCTAAAAATAAAGCAACTTAGTTATTTAACTTTTTTTATTTAGACATGAACTAAGTTTCCTTACAACGACACTTGTTTGTAAAAATGACTTTTCTTACCTCTATACTCAATGCTCCCTTATTTATGAATTTGTAAAAATGACATACATTATATTTATACTCAATGCATAAATTACAAGATAACATTACAAAAGGAGGACATAAAAAATAAAAAATAAAGTATAAAGATAATATACGTGTATAAACTACTTCATAGTATATAGACCTTTCCTTGTAATGTAATTAAGAGATATTCAAGGGGCATGTTCATATAATGTAATTAAAGGATATGCAAATATAATTATGTAAATAAGGTTAGTAAATTGGTAAAAAAAGAAAGGCTCATTTTACCTTATGGTTGGCACATATATAAACTATGTAAGGAGGACACATTGGAGATACACTTTACATTACAAATGAAAGATATATGATTAATAAAGAGGTGGAAGAAGAAATGAGCACTTTACATTTTATTAACTAGGAAAGAACTTATTTATTAAAAAAATATATGTGTGTGTGTGCCCATGCAAGAGGTTTAATAAAAAACTTAACTTTGTAAATTTAAATATTTACCCAAAAAATTAAACAAAAGTTTTTGATGAAGCATTTAATTTCTATTCAATAAGCATGTATTATCATTTGGAGTAGAGTTGAAATTTCAATTTTTAAATATAATTTTAAATTAAAATATGAAATATTAAGACATTAAATTTTATGTTTGAACAAATAGATTATTATTATAATTCTTATTAAATAAGTATTTTTTTATCACGTGGACTACACAATAGATCCTTAAATATGTAAATATACATCATGAAATAGATACATAAGGATCATGGTATATTGAAACTTCTGTTTATGTAAAAAGATAAATGTATTTTGTTTCTATGACATAAATATTTGTACCTCTTAAACTCAATTCCACATTGTAACACATTCTATTGATAAAAACTAAGTGTTTCATTGAATGCATACATCACAAATTCAATTCTACCTATGCTATGAGCATTTTTTAGGAAAATATGTGGAACGTTAGTAATAGTCATTTATTTTGAGACAAGCATATTCACATTGCAACCAATACACCATGATGTAACTAGTAGGAAGAACTACTCTCTTGTTATTTCTTTCATTTGAATAAGGATCATGGTATGTTTGGGCGTTATATGTTTTTATTGACTACTTCTATTTAATCAATATAACATATTTATTTTTTATAGTGAGATTTTGATGTCACTAAAACAATTCGAAGACACGTATGTTAAGAATATGAAAGAGGATCTCTGTCATATTGTAAATCAAAACAGTTCCAACTATACTCAAGTATACATCTCACACTAAAATACAAAATATATATTTTTACAATCTCGACATTTTCTTGTTTGCCATTATTGGAATCTAATCATGCAATGTTTAATAAACTTGCATTTCTAATTTGATGATGTTGATTTTTACATTTTCGTGTTTGCCATCACTAGAATTTGATTTGCAACTCATGGGAAATATTGCAAACAATAATAACAAATACATGCTCCAAGCAATGGCTATTCCTATTGCATGATCTGTTATAAATTTCACCAATGGTTCAAATGCACAGTAAGATGATGGTGGTTAACGTCCACTAAGACCAGAATTTGGTCTATCAGACCTAAAGAAACCAATTAATTAGTTTGTTTTAAATTTGTATTCATATGCTCAAAGAACTTGGTGAGATGCGTCCCGAGCTCACTATAATTTTGACAAGTTAAAAATCTAGGAAGGTCGATATTGCAACAAAAATTATGAAACTGAGATCTAATGTAGGTGTACACAGGGCACTTTAAGAGGAAGTGATTTTCATCTTCAATGTTCCTATTCTCACAGAGACGACAAATCCTTTCCACCCATGGTGTTTTAGGAATAGTACAACGACCTGTTTCACTATGGAGCTCATGAGAGTTCGTTCTTATCTTGGCTATATTGGTTTTTTTCTTTGAACTGGTTAAAACAGAGATATACTTTTGATCTTCTAGAGTAGGGTTGATGACCTCCTTAGAAAGATCTCGAGGCTAAAAGAAAATTAAGATATTATAAGGAGGTCATCAACCCTACTCTAGAAGATCAAAAGTATCTCTTTGTTTTGATCAGTACTAAGAAAAAAATTAACATAGCTAAGATAAGAACGAACTCGCATGAGCTCCATAGTGAAACTGGTCGTTGGACAATCCCTAAAACACCATGGGTAGAAAGGATCTGCCACCTTTGTGAGAGTAAAAACATTGAATATGAAAATCACTTCCTCTTAGAGTGCCCTGCGTACACCCACATTAGATCCCAATTTCATAATCTTTGTTGCAATACCGACTTTCCTAGCCTTTTAGCCTGTCAAAATTATAGTCAGCTCGGAACGCTTCTTTCTAAGCTCTTTGAGCATAGAAATATAACTTTAAAGCAAACTAATTAATTCTCTTCTTTAGGTCCGATAGACCAAAGTTTGGTCTCAAGGGACGTTAACCATCATCATCATCATCATAATATCTTTATTTTATTTTAGCCTCTAAATCTTTCTCACACCACACTTTCTCTTTAAACTTAGAAGTAACAATATTTTTTATGTTATTAATATTTTGCAACGCAATATGACCATCAACTAGAAAAAAAATATTCTTATGTGTAGGGAAGAGAGTAATGTTATCCTGCAAATTGTGGGCCTAATCAAGATTAGTAAATGGTGCATGCAGAGTGGTCATGTAAATTATATACACAATTGGATCTATCTCGCCTAAGTTACTACCCTATGTCGTCCCCACATATGATAATTACATTGGGCCTCCATGGGACCAATCTCAGCCAAAGCACATATTAATTCCACCCATAAATTGCAATAATAAGAAACAAATCCCCCTCAAGATTTCTTGGGAATTGACTATCCATAAAAAACCAGGGATTAGGCTTAACAAGGTCAACCGTTGAAATTGGTAATAGTGAATGCCAAGGATTAACCTTCATATAAATGACATGCACTACAACATTATAAGGAATGTGAATTGCGCTATCGTTCTCCTTAGAATGCTATGCAAAGATGAAAGACACTTCATATGTATGAATTCAAAAAAAGAAAGAGGCACGCCTTCATTCTATGTCTCTTTCACACTTAAAATTGCAACCCTCAATCCCTACACTCCCCCTACCAAAGGAAAATACCAATGTTGATTTCCAATATAATTAGAGTCAAACTTGATCACTACCTAGCCTTTTATTATTTTACTGACATATGTATACTTTCTTGTATGACAAATTAATGTGCATTTAATTTTATTTGCCATCGATTACATGGGTTTCTATTTATTTCTTATTGGTACTTGCAATAGAGTTTCTTTTCAATTTCATTGACTACTATGCTTACCATAAATGAGCTAAACTTGCTTTCAACACATAATATTAAATTATGTACATACACACAGCTTTCTCTCATTTTGCAACATATTCATTTCTCTTTGGCTTTTCATTTCCCCAGTTTCAGGGGTATGCTAGTTTAATTCATATTTTGTAAATAATTTTCTTTTTATTTAATTCTCTGTGTCAATTTATCTGTGATAGTAATCCTTTCATTTGATTATTTTACAGGATCAACAGGTGAAAATGGAGGAAGTTGCAATGGAATTCTTTAGAAGGGATCAACTCGTTAATTGAGATTTATTATCTCAGATAAACTGTAAAGAACATAACTAAGAAAATGAGATTCCCGTCATTTTTCAGGAGGTGAATTTCGGCAACAAATTGGGAGCAAAATAAGGTGAAAATCAAAATTCCAAAACATGGCTTTTTTTTTTGCAGAACATACCCATTTAGCAGGCTCGTGTGGAACTTCCTGAAAAAAGTGAATCATTTGGGAGAGATTCGAGGTTCTCTGAAGACGTTTTTTCAGTTGCGACTAGCAAGGAAAGCCAATTTAATTTATGTTTGTTTTATTTTCTATTTAAATAATAGCAGATGTACCTTCATAGGTGGGGGGAGGTCTCCAGAGAGATCAAAAGATGAATTGATTTCCTTATGAGATCATTTCTTGTAAACTTTGCTTTTGGAAGAGTGGAGGAGACGCTGTTAGGTAGAGGTCTCGGTAGAAAATGTGGAGGTCTGAGTAGAAAAATAGAGACTATTTTTCTGTATTTGTGCTTTTATTTTGTAAGACTTGTATTTGCATAATGAAGAGGAGACACCGTCAAGTGGAGGCGAGTATAAAGGAGGATTTTACATATTGAAATAAAGACTTTTTATGATGTTTATATTCTATTGAAGTGTTTTCATTCCAACGATATGTGCAGACAGAGTTCTATAACTGGTATCATTGTTATTCTAGTTTTGAAACTTCTATAAATATATTTCATATTTAACTTTCTTAAATTGTCTATATACATTTATGTTGTGATGTATTTGTATGTATTGTTGTAAAAATTACTCAAATCTTAAATATTGTATATCTTGTTAATTTTTTTTAATAAGATTATCAATATAATGTCGATTACATATTAATTTATGAATCAATATATTCATGTCTTCGCAAATATTTGATAAATCAATTAATTATTATTTTTATTTAAAATATTGAAATATTAGTGTTGATTATCTATTGATTGTTTATGATTCTAGAATGATAAAACGTTTTGATTTTATTATTTTTTAATTCATAAATCTTTTATAAGTTGGAAAATTGTAATGATTTTGATTCTAGTAAATTATTTTCTGAAGTAAAATTATTCACTTTTTGATATTTTTATCATCAATAGATTATTAACTTAGTTATTAAAACTTGCTCTCAGCTGAGATAGGTTAGACAGTTAAATTGCATATAGATTGTTGTTAGTTCTTATTTACTAATATCATCTTAGTAGTTGTTAAAACAATTATATATTTAATTAGCTATTGTTTTTCTTCTCATGAATTTTTCATTTAAAACTTAAGAAAGAAAACAAAACTAGAATTGAGACTCTCCTTAAGAGAACAACACATAAATGAGACATAATAGTTAAATTGCATTCAGTAGTTATTCAATAGGAAATTTTTATAGTTTGCAGATAAATAAAATAGATTCAATGTTATCAATAGCTTAATTTAATTTATAGATGAATATTTACATTTAGTTTTAATAGTTTTAGTTGTATTAATTAGAACTTAATAACATACAGTAGTTTAAATTACACTTTTCTAGGTTTAAGTTTAGATAACTCACCTTAAGAGAGTTAAAACCTAGAAGTAGCGGGGCCTTTGTTCCCGTGAGTGCTAGCCATACCAAACATACGGGGGCTGCTTTAAGCACCTTGTATGGGATGATTCTCTGTAGTTGGCCTAGTTCACTAAATCCGACAAACAACTACTAGATGTTCAAGCATCTACACCCTTTATTCCAATGGATCTCCAAAACGTTATTGACAATCATTTCAAGGGATTTGAAAAATGCTTAAAAGTCTTCCACTTGCTCAAGACCATGACCTTGTGATTCACTTGCAACCAGGAAGTGTACCACTTAACATCAAACCTTACAGGTACCCATATCCATAAAAGAGTGAGATTGAGAATATGTTTCAAGAAATGTTAGATGCCAACATCATTCACCCCAACCAAAGCATGTTATCTGCACCATTGGCGATGGTTCATAAAAAGGAAGTTTCATGTTGTATTTTTCCATAATATAGAGATCTCAACAATATGATCATTACATATAAGTTTCATATTCTTGTCATTGATTCAAACTATTAGATGAATTACAAGGAGTAATTTTGTTTACCAAGTCGGATCTATGTTCAGGATATCATCAAGTCAAAATGAGGCAATAATTCATTCCAAAAACAACCTTTAGAACACATGAAGATCATTATGAATTTATGGTGATTCCATTTGGCCTTATCAATACACCCTCCACATTCTCAAGATTGATGAATTCTATTTTTAAACCCTTCCTTAGGAAATTTGTGCTAGTATTTTTTGACGATATACTAGTTAATATCAAATCTTGGGAAGAGTATGCCCAACATGTTGACATGGTATTAAAACGATTGTAGGATCAACAACTATATGTCAAGCCTTGTAAGTGTGAATTTGGGGTTCAAAAAGTGGAATATTTGGGTCATATTGTATCTCACAAAGAGGTCAAAGTGGACCCTAACAAAATTAAAACTATCATTAGAGGAAATTTCAACTCAAAATGGGCCTTTTAACTCTAATTCAAATTCCATTTCATCATGTGTTAGCCAATTAATTCGCTTTAAATTTGAAATATTGTATAGGTCTTAAACACTTTTTAATATAAATTTGGGGATAGGTATCATAAAAAAAACTATTTTTTTTGTTTGTATTTTCGACATATCTCCCTGTGTTTTTACTCAAATTTCGATCGCGAGAGCTCATTGGATGTGGATTTAAATTTCGCATCCAATGAGTACCCACTCTGCATACTTTTGACGGACCCCGCTACCCTAAAAACAAGAAATACCTGGAAAAAAATGTGATGATGATGTCATCATCACATTTTTTTTTCCAGGTATTTCTTGTTTTTAGGGTAGCGGGGTCCATCAAAAGTATGCCGAGTGGGTACATGTTGGATGCGGAATTTAATTCCACATCCAATGAGCTCTCCCAATCGAAATTTGAGTAAAACACGGGGATATATGTCGAAAATACAAACAAAAAAATAGTTTTTTTCTTTTCTTCCTCCAAAATTAATAAATATTATTTTATTAATTTTTTTGAGTTGAAATTTCCTCTAATGAATTAAATGGTTAGTTCCCAAAACCTTGAATAATATTAGAGGATTCGTAGGATTAATAGGCTATTACTACAAATTCGTCAATAATTATTCTCAAACAACAACACCTCAAACTATGTTATTGAAAAGGAGGCATTTTCTTGGACTCGCGAAGCAACCAAAGCTTTTGAAAAACTTAAAGTGGCTATGAGTACAAATATTGCATTAGCCATGCCTAACTTCATAAAAAAATTAATTTTGGAATGTGATGCCTCAAGGAAATTTATTGGTGCAATATTAATGCAAGAAGTAAGGCCTATATAGTCTTAAAGTTTCCAACTTAAAGGAGAAAACTTAAACAATTTATGAAAAGGTAACGTCGGTTATACTACATGCAATTAAGGAATGACACCCTTACCTAATAGGAAGACACTTCAAGGTAAGAACAAATAATGATAGCCTTAAGTACTTATTGGAGCAACAATTATCTTTAGAAGAGCACACTACAACAAAATCCTATGATTAGCGTCTCTTTTAGCATCCACTATAACTTTTAGTGTACTTTTCATCATTTTTGAGACAAAGTGGACGATTTTGCATGGGATGGCACTTTTAATGGTGTTAATAGCGTCCCTTTTTAAAATTTGACGCTATTTTGGATGCTAATTAGCATCCCAATTAGCCTCCCCATTAGCTTCCAAAATAACATCCCTTATAACACCCTGAATAGCCTCCAAAAAAAAGTCCAGAATAACACCAAGATTAGCACCATATATTGAGCCAGGGTTAGCGCCAGGAATTGTGCCATGAATGTCGACAGGAAAAACATCTGACATAGCGCCAAGTATAGAGCCAGGAATTGCACCTAGAAAACATCCAACATATTGTCAAGTATAGAGTCTGGAATAACGCCAGAAATTTAGTATCCCAACTAACGTCCAAAATAGTATCCCATATAACGCCTAGAATAGCCTCCAAAAAAACGTCCAGAATAGCACCAAGCATAGCACCATATATTGAGCCAAGGTTAACGCCAGGAATTGCGCCATGAATTTCGCCAGGAAAAAACATCTGACATAGTGCCAAGTATAGAGCAAAGAATTGCGCCTAGAAAACATCAAACATACCGCCAGGTATAGAGCCAGGTATAATGCCTGGAATAATGCTAGACATTTCAAAAGGAACCGCGCTAGGAATTGCACTAAGTTTAGAGCTAGGAATTAGGTTCAAAAAAGTCCAACATAACATCAGATAGAGTGACAACATTAGCACCAAAATTTGTTCTAGGAAAATAACAATAAATTTCAAAAGGAATTGTGCCAGGAATTGTACCAGGCATAGTTCTAGGTATAGAGCTAGACATAGCACGAGGAATTGTGATAGAAATTTCGGATGGTATTACATCAGGAATTTCCCTAGGAAAAGGGCCAAGCATAGCACCAGGTATAGACCTAGGAATAAAGTTAAGAATTGCACCTGGAAAACATACAAAATAGTGGCAAGTATAGAGCCAATTTTTTTGAAAGGAATTGTGCCAGGTTTAGAGCCAATAATTGTGCTCAAAAAACCATCTGACATAGCGCTAGGATTAACACAAAACTTTATGCTAGGAAAATAGCTAGGAATTATCGAAGGAATTGTGCTAAGAATTGCACCGGGTATAGAGCTAGACATAACACTATGAATTGCGATAGGAATTTTGAAAGACATTGCACCAATAATTTCCCAGGGAAAAGGGACAAGCACAACACCAGGTATAGAGCTAGACATAGCACCAAGAATTGCACTAGGAAGTTCAAAAGGAATTGTGCTAGAAAAAGTGTCAAGAAAAATCCAACATTGCATTAGGGATAGTGCCAGGCATGTTAACAAAAGTAACACATGTCCATTTTGGAAACTAAGAGACCCTGATTAATCATAAATAACCCTAATTGAATCATACGGTCCCTAACGACATTATAGTGCGCTTAATGACATGTTGTTGATGATGATGACGCATATTGACAATGATAAATATGGCAATGATAATTTCTACAATATTTAGTAGGATGTTGATGACAATGATGATATCAATGTCAATAATGATGATACAAGTGATTATAGTACTTTTGATATTGGTTAGTCCCAATGGAAACATAATTCACCCTAGTGGAATGAATTTACCATAATACCGATATGGACATCGAGTGAGGTCTAAAATATTCATAGAGGTAAATAGACCAGGGACTTGACTTAACAAGCATGATGATGAAAATGATGTTGATGTAGCATATGACATTAGGTATGAACAAAAAAACCATTATAGGAGTCTCACCCACCCCCCTAGGAGAAATCTTTACTCGGAACCCCATGGATTTTCCACATAATGTTTATTTGTATAGTTTGGTGGCCCATGTCATATGACCATGTCAACATGGTACTCAACATAACTAAGTGAGTTGATAACTCCATAAGCATTAGAGTTAGTTGAATCAATATAATTAATGAACTGATCAGTTCAACCCTTTAGACTACCCAACACACAACACAAATTGTGCAATAAACACCACATAGACACACTTTGTTCCCCTTACACCACACATACCACATAATCCATAGTTTCACCATAAGCGCCACACGTAGCACATTGTGCAACACATGCCACACACAATAGACACATGGTACATGTACCATTGACATAGTTTGTTACCAAGACACATATAACTCATGCATGGACAAGGAGTAGTCAACTCCTATCATGCAACATGCAATCAACATGGTTATGAAGGTGATGAGTCTTCTTATTGATGTTTTTTTGATACGGCTAACAAATGAAACAAGGCAAGAAAACAACACAACAAAGTGTACATTATGATGGAAAAGAAGTTATGGCACTACATACATTACAACAAGTTTCAATATGGTTTATAGAATAATCATTGGCAAGAATATTGATCGTTGAACACAATTTGAAGTTTCATAAACATAACACCATTTGACGCTAAAGGAATAAAAACAACACAATTTCCATAGAACTACTAGATGCCATGGGAATAAAACCAACACAACTTCACGCTACACTCAATTCCAATTATCTTCACCCAATAATCATTATCACCCTTTTAGGACACAAAAAACAAACAAAATACAATCTTCCATTTGAAAAAACATTACATCATTACATAAATTAAAAATTGGCATGATTTGATGAATTTAATATTTCTATTTTCAAATTAAGGTCATATTTCCTATGAATGTGGATAACATACCTAACATATAAGAAAGATACATGTGGAAAATTGGACTTGGACATTTGGTTTCGCTTGTTTAGCTTCACTTGGACCAACTTAGTAGAACATAGCATGGTTAGATTGACTTGGATCTACTTCTGTTTTAGACATCACATGGTAGACTTAACAACGAACATGCATGACTAAGGGTTTGTTGGACTTCGACTTACTACTAAGTTGTCTTGACCTGGATAGAATTTTCTCTTTGATATTTCATGGTAGGATTGATAGCGTTGGATTCCAAGTTGTGATTTAGTGATTGGAATGGAGTGTTGTTATGCAAACAATTTAATATCCAACTCCAATTGACATAGAGATCTTGTATTTGAGATACTTTATTGAAATTGAATCGTTGGCCTAATCCTTGCCTTGGATGAATGGTTAAATTGATTAAGCTAACCATTGGGGCTTATGCGCACAACTTCCTACTATGGTAGACCCTGCACCATGCACTACACCAAAATGTTGACCACCAAAACCAACTAGGTGGACAATGATGTACCATGCACATGTTGTATGTGCCTTGAAGATAAGAATGAAGTACTTAATCATTATATCAAGCGAGGCAGCCCTTCTTCTCTTCTTCTCTCTATGAAATTTCCGCCCCCTGCGGGGGATTTTGTAAGGATATATCAGCATGAAGGTCTAGTTTTTTGTAACTTGATCACCTAAGAATTATTCATTAGGGAAGTCCTTTCATCGAGTGTTTTTTCACTTGGATAATTAAAATTTCTTTTTAGAGATTTTAATTGTTTGAGTTTTTCACTCAAAATTACCTCCAAAGTGGTGAAAAGTGTTCTAGTGATCGATTCCATGGGGTGATTGGGGCCCAAGAATGTTTTATATTACCATGCTAGACATTATCTAGAGTCTTGCAGAATTTCATTAAGTTTTGCATAGGTTTTTCTAATTTTTGGTCATTAAAAATTGTCACTCAAGATAATTTGTTGTAATGTAAAAGAGGGTTACTTGGTCCCTTTTAATGTTGTATAGGGGTATGGGTACTCAAGAAAAATGGCATGAGCACCCCTACACCCTTTGGCCAAGTTTGAAGTCATTCGAACAAGTATTACTATGGTTTTGGTCACCTTTGCCGAGGTCAGTCATGGAAATCAGGAAATTGGGCATTTAATTAGAGAGCCAAATTTTGGAAAAGTGACTATAGTCACTTGGGGTGGCCAAGTAAAGGTTCTAATGTTTATATTATGTTACTAAGAGAAATTTAAGACCCAAAGGGGGACCCCCAAGAAAGCATATAACAAGTTTTGAGTTGTCGAATCTAGGGGGGTGCCCCTTTCTCTCTTTGATTGGTCGGGTGAGCTAAAGTCAATGGAAAGGGCCCCACTATGGTGATTTCTTCCCCATTTGACATAACAATAAGGTTGGAAGCATTAAATTGGGGTTTCTCTCCCCATATTTGAGATCTCAAACCTTGGTTTTGCCCTCCTTGAGCAAATTCTCCCCCCTCTCTTTTGCCCCCTCTCTCTCTTGTGACACTTGGCTAGCATGCAAAGAGCCTCTCTCTTTCATTTTTTCTATCTAAGGAGGCTTCCCCTCCTCATTTAGGTTACACAGAAAAACACACTCACACCCACTCTCTTGCTCATGCTCTCATTCTTTCCCTTGCTCTTGCTTGGGCCATTGTAATTTTCAGCCATTTGGCTTTGGTAAACAAAATATTTGGAGGAATCTTGTGTCCATTGTTCTCATTGATGATTTGTTTCCATGCTTAAGGATCTACACAAGTTTGGTTGGCCAAGGAAGCATACTAATTTGCTTTGGTAAGATTTATGGTATTTGTATTCCATAAATTTTGTGAGTTTTCATTCTTGTAGTAAAGAAGTTCATATGTTTTCTAGTTTGAAGTTTATGATTTCTTTGCTCATTATTGGATTCTCACCTTCTAATAGTTATGTAGTGAAAATCTTATAAGTTGCAGGTTATTTGGATTGAAGAGTGGGATTCCTCGGTTGGATGCCCCATTGCTTCACTTCTTGAAGAACAAAGGACCAATTTTCTCTTTCCTTACATACAAATTTCTAAATTTTATTTTTAGTTTGTTGAGTGTTTTAAATCTGATTTTAACTCTTATATACTCAACTCCTTTCAAAATTATTCATCTGGCAACTTTGTATAAATTTTGTATATATATTGCACTAACATACTAACTTCCCCAAAGTGATTTTGGAAACATTTTATCATTTTCTGTTTGTTGGTTTTAGCAGGTTGGTGTCCCAAAAAAAAAAAAACTCTACCAAATTTCAGCCATAGAAGATTTTTAATGCCACCCCAAAGGAAGAACTTCAAGGACATCTCAAGAAAGGGAAAAAACACAGTTTTTCTCACTCATTTTACCTCTTTCTTTACGCTAAAATTTCAGCCTTTGTAACAAGTCCAAGAGAGTCTCTTGGACTTGATTTCTTGCTTTGCATTTTTCATATTAATCAAGTCTCATTTATTTGCCATCCATTGCTAGCAATAGAAGTTGGGCTTGCCCACCTTTGCATAAGCAATTGTTGATTGGCGTGGGTTTTAGATTAGTTAGAGTTTCATTTTGTTTTTGTTTTATTCTTTATTTTTTGCGCGCACCTTGTAAGTGATTTGACTTTGCCATCCTTGCAATATCGCGTTGGCTAGCATTTTTATTTAAAGTATTTGCTTATTTCCTTTTGTCCGCACCTCACAATCGAGTAGGCTCTACCTCCGTTGTGATATCGCGCTTGGCTTGTTTTGTTTAATTTTTTCTTTAAGGATAAAATTTACCACGTGCCCCATTTTTTCCCTGTATCCTCTCCCCCCATCGGTTTGACCGATCTAGGGTGACGAGAAAGGGCAAAGATTTGTGTTTGATAGTTTAATAGGCACCTAGATAAGTATCTTCATTAGAAAGGAGAAAAAGAGGCTTAACCTATGGAGCTAGTGGGGTAGAGGCCGTAGGGGGCTTCGTGGCACTTTGTGTCCTCCAGTTGAGCACCCAGCAAGTTTCAAGTTTGACCCGTGGAGCTAGGTGGAAACCTTGTGTTTCCATGTTGAGCACTCGGCATTCTCTCTCTAATCGAAGGAGATAGTCTCTTGGGGTAGACATCTAGAATTGTTCATTTCTTTGCAACAAACACCTCAATTCCCTAAGTCAAAGAGAGACATAAAATTTACTAAAACTTACAGGACCACTTGCATAACATTGTTACAATCATTTACATTTCTCTACTTTGTAATCACTTTATTTTAACTTACTCATTTATTGGAAGTCATCATGTTCTTGTATATTTGTTAAGGTAAATGAGTTGATGCTTTAGGAGAATTATTTGAAGTTGATTATTGTGACTCCATAACCCGAGTAGAGACAGCACTGGTCATTTTGATTATTTGATTGTTTCTCTATTTCATATAGTACTGGTTGATTGTTAAAGGGTTTGCTTGACATTGAAATTTTTGCATCACTGCACGCTGATTGTCATTTTTTGTAATTTACAACTCCCAAAAAACATTCTTAAAAAAAAAGAACTTAGTAAGTAGGGACTACCCCCCTTGGCCTTTAGGAGTTGTGGTCTAAACGGAGGAGTTTAGAACCGAGGTGACAGTGGGTTCTCAACTCATAAGTTGCCCTTGGGAACACACACAGCGGTTGGGAGACTTACCCGTGTCCAAGTGTGTTTTAGGCGGCAACATTTTTGGTGTCGTTGTCGGGGACAAGTCTTTTGTCCTTGGTCTTGACATTAGTTAAATAATTTTAGATTTAATTCTTTAATTCTTCAATTTAATTCTTTAACTGTTAATAAAAATTTTGAAATAACCTTAATTTTTTTATTTTTTTTTTAACCCATATTAGAATTTTACTCGTTCTCCAAGTGGTGACTCCACTTCAAAATATATAGCAAGGTATTCTACCTGGAGCCCTTTGGTTTCCTTGGCTCTCTCTTAGATCTTGGAAAGGCTTTTAGAGGAAGTTAAACAAACTTGCTCCCTGTAGAATCTTTACAAGTCTTGGAGAAGAAGCCAATTTCTAATATCCCTTTGTTTTTTATCCAAGTAAACCAACCTAAACAATGAATAACTATTATAGACCATGTGATTTCTCTAAAATTGTTGGTTACCCTCATGAAGTTCCAGAAAAAGCTATAGATAAGTTGCCTTTTTTTTAAGGAGACAATGTTACAAGTGCTAAATCCCACATCAGAAATTTCAATTTATGTATTGCAAGATGGTGTATGGCACACAACCATGAGGATGTGAAGATGAAACTCTTTGTTTTGTCCTCATAGTAAGAGGCCATTGATTGGTTTATGGAACAGGATGATAACAAGTTTAAAGACCTTAAGGGAATCATTGAAGCTTTTAATGATAAGTGGGGAGATATGAGGGATCACCATTCCTTGTTAACTACCTTGCACTCTAGCCACAAAGAAGATAATGAAACAATGGAAGGATTTAACAGAAGATTTAATGAATTGGTTAAGAGTCTCCCTCAAGATATTAAGCCTCCTAAAAAGGCCACCTTAATTTTCTACATTCAAGCTTTTGAAATGGAAATGAGATACCAGCTAAGGGATAAAGAGCCTACAAATGTTAGGGAGGCACAAGACAAAGCTATTAGAATAGATAAGAATATGCAAGCTTCGGGGAAATCAAATGTTCTTGGGTTTTCAAAGGGTAGTCCTCTAGAGTCAAATAAAGTTAAGAAAGTTAAAAACCAGGAACCCCAAGGTAACTCTATCAAAGAGCTCGCCCGATTGATTAAGCAAATGGAAGAAGTCTTTATTAATCAATTATCAGCTATGCATAATAAGATAGTTGCCATGGAAAAAGAGAAAGGTAATAATCATAAGCCAAATGATAGATGCAAAAGGGTCTCCCTAAAGGACCCCCTTATCAAGAACAAGAAAGACCTCCAGAGCCTATGGAAGCAAACAATTGGTTTGATGATCTAGTAATCCCTTACTGTAGGGCTTGTGATGATTCACATGAGGAAGAGACTTGTCCATTTTTCTTTCAAATTATAAAGGAAAAGTTAGTAGCTAGAGAAAGAATGGAACAGGTTAATATGGTGGGTCATGAATGTGTGTTTGACAATAATGAGGATTTATTGGAATCAGTAGAAGATAGTAAGGACATGGTTTGCGTGACTAGAAATATGGACAAAGTAGAAAAAACATGTGACCATGAACTTACCCCTAAACAAAGTATATTTTCAAGTAATAATTTTAGTATGGATTTAGGGGGGTGGATCAGTAATGTAAAGGTATCAATTCCTATAGCAGAAAGTGTAAAGGTTCCATCCCAAAAGGATAAGCCACCCAAGGCTTTAGTGAGTTCTCCTCAAGTTAGTAAAGTGTCAGACCATTTTCAGAATATTTTAGAAGAAAAGATAGTTGAGGCATGCCAGAATGAATCAGTGTTTTTTCAGAATGTGGACAATGTACATAGTGTAAAGGATCATGTTATTTTGGTTAGCTTCCCGGAAAATATAAATGATTGAATCAAAATTAAAGAAGTTAACAAAATATGGCATGAGCAGTTTTTTGATAGTGTGGATCTTGAGACTTTGGGGGATCTTGGCATGGAAGGTGAATGTTCAAATTTTCCATATGATTATTCAGAGCCTTGTGATTCAGAACCGTACACAAATATCAGTAATAAAGACTTGGAGAAAGAGTACAATGAAGATCTAGATTGGGTGCAATTAATGGAAGAACAGCCTCAGCTTTCATATTCACGTACAGAGGTTCCTTATGATTTGGCACAGCTTGGGGCCTATACAGAGGATTATCATTTGATAAGCCTTGTTGAACAATGCGATGGAGTAGTCGATGTGCCTCATCTGACAAATGTGTACATTAGTCCTATCCAATCTTGGATAGAAGAAGCCTGGGGGAAAACCTGTCAGTCTGGGAAGCAATTTGATCACATTATCCATGCTTACGATTCCCCACCTCGCCTGCCCATTCTGGATCAACACGCAGGTTTGCATTTCTTAATAAATGTGTTCTTGCTTTGGCTAGTACCCAATGCCAAGATAGATATTTTTAAGGTCGATAAAATGCTTAGGTGGTTGCATTGGATATTTGAGTTTACCTGAGATGTTATTTTGATTTGCTTAGGATAGGAAAATAAGCTTCTTAAAGTGAGCATTTACTTTCTGCATTTATTTTTTGTATTTAGGTTTCTTTTAGTTTCTAATAAAGCAACCTATGGTTCATTGGATTTTTTCATAAAACTTGTGCTACTAAGGTTTTCTTGTCAAGTTGAGATGTTTTTACAGATTATAAGAACCAGAGATTCCTGGAGTTCTCGTATCCTCTCCTTGCCTGAAGACTAGATCGAGCACACGTCCCACAGTTGGAGCCAGAATGTTGACCACCAAAACCAAATAGGTGGACAACGATGTACCATGCACATGTTGGATGTGACTTGAAGATAAGAATGAAGTACTTAATGATTATATCAAGCAAGACATCTCTTCTTCTCTTCTTCTCTCTATGAAATTTCTGCCCCCTGCGGGGGATTTTGTAAGGATATGTCAGCATGAAGGTATAGTTTTTTGTAACTTGATCACCTAAGACTGAGTCATTAGGGAAGTCCTTTCATTGAGTGTTTTTTCACTTGGATAATTAAAATTTATTTTTAGAGATTTTAATTGTTTGAGTTTTTCACTCAAAATTACCTCCAAAGTGGTGAAAGGTATTCTAGTGATCGAGTCCATGGGGTGATTGGGGCCCAGGAATGTTTTATATTACCATGCTAGACATTATCCAGAGTCTTGCAGAATTTCATTAAGTTTTGCATAGGTTTTTTTAATTTTTGAAGTTTATGATTTGTTTGTTCATTATTGGATTCTCACCTTCTAGTAGTTGTGTAGTGAAAATGAAAGTTATTTGGATTGAAGAGTGGGATTCCTCGGTTGGATGCCCCATTGCTTCACTTCTTGAAGAACAAAGGACCAATTTTCTCTTTCCTTACATACAAATTTTTGAATTTTAATTTTAGTTTGTAGAGTGTTTTAAATCTGATTTTAACTCTTATATACTCAACTCCTTTTAAAATTATTCATCTAGCAACTTTGTATAAATTTTGTATATATATTGCACTAACATACTAAATTCCCCAAAGTGATTTTGGGCACATTTTATCATTTTCTGTTTGTTGGTTTTTAGCAGGTTAGTGATAATAAAAAAAGAAAAACTCTACCAAATTTCAGCCATAGAAGAGTTTTAAGGCCACCCCAAAGGAAGAACTTCAAGGACATCTCAAGAAAGGGAAAAAACACGGTTTTTCTCACTCCTTTTACCTCTTTCTTTACGCTGAAATTTCAGCCTTTGTAACAAGTCCAAGAGAGTCTCTTGGACTTGATTTCTTGCTTTGCATTTTTCATATTAATCAAGTCTCATTTATTTGCCATCCATTGCTAGCAATAGAAGTTGGGCTTGTCCACCGTTGCATAAGCAATTGTTGATTGGCGCGGGTTTTAGATTAGTTAGAGTTTTATTTTGTTTTTATTTTATTCTTTATTTTTTGCCCGCACCTTGTAAGTGATTTGGCTTTGCCATCCTTGCAATATCGCGTTGGCTATCATTTTTATTTAAAGTATTTGCTTATTTCCTTTTTCCCACACCTCACAATCGAGTAGGATCTGCCTCCGTTGTGATATCGCACTTGGCTTGCCTTGTTTAATTTTTTCTTTAAGGATTAAATTTACCACAGGCCCCATTTTGCCCCGTATCCTCTCCCCCTGCCAGTTCGACTGATCTAGGGTGACGAGAAAGGGCAAAGATTTGTCACTGGATAGTTTAATAGGCACCCAGATAAGTATCTTCATTAGAAAGGAGAAAAAGAGGCTTGACCTGTGGAGCTAGTGGGGTAGGGGCCATAGGGAGCTGCGTGGCACTTTGTGTCCTCCAGTTGAGCACCCAGTAAGTTTTGAGTTTTACCCGTGGAGCTAAGTGGAAACCTTGTGTTCCCATGTTGAGCACCCAGCATTCTCTCTCTAATCGAAGGAGATAGTCTCTTGGGGTAGACATCTAGAATAGTTCATTTCTTTGCAACAAACACCTCAATTCCCTAAGTCAAAGAGAGACATAAAATTTACTAAAACTTACAGGACCACTTGCATAACATTGTTACAATCATTTACATTTCTCTACTTTGTAATCACTTTATTTTAACTTACTCATTTATTGGAAGTCATCATGTTCTTGTATATTTGTTAAGGTAAATGAGTTGATGCTTTAGGAGAATTATTTGAAGTTGATTATTGTGACTCCATAGCCCGAGTAGAGATGGCACTGGTCATTTTGATTATTTGATTGTTTCTCTCTTTCATACATTACTGGTTGATTGTTAAAGGGTTTGCTTGACATTGAAATTTTTGCGTCACTGCACGCTGATTGTCATTTTTTGTAATTTACAACTCCCAAAAAACATTCTTCAAAAAAAGAACTTAGTAAGTAGGGAATACCCCCCTTGGCCTTTAGGAGTTGTGGTCTAAACGGAGGAGTTTAGAACCGAGGTGACAATGGGTTCTCAACTCATAAGTTTCCCTTGGGAACACACACGGCGGTTGGGAGACTTATCCATGTCCAAGTGTGTTTTAGGCGGCAACACACTACACCAGGTCAAGGCTTTGTCCCCTTTGCAATTAAGCATTGAGTTAACCTTAGTGCATAAAACGTCCATGAGCTATTGTATACCTTCCTTTTACACATTAGTCAAATTCCTCACGTTTTGTTTTGGTAGTCGATGATAACCCCATGCCACAATAATGTCATTTAAATTAAAATTCTTGATTTTATTCATGTGGATTATTCACAACACTCACACACAAATAACAACAAATAAACCTTATAATAAAAACAAATTCGCGGAGTAATAACTTATAATTATTGACATCATATAAATAACAACTACGAGCCAAAGAAATGAAGCTACTAACTAATGTAACAACATCCATTCAAATTCCAATAGTAACAATGCTAATGATTTTAAGTGTCATAGATTGTGACCTTCTTGCACTTGCAAATAAAAATTGTTGAGTGCAATATAACACTATACCCTTTTTTATTGTGGGGGTGTACGAATAAATATCATGGGGTGTATGTTCATATTGTCATGGTCAATGGAGGAGACATAAATCTTGGGCACTAACGAAATATTCTAACCATCTAGGGCTAATAAGGTTATCCATCCATCAATTTTAGCAACTCTTATATTCCCTTTTCAATCCTCCCCATACTCACCATCTTATGCACAATGTTTTCCCTAACCTAAGCTCACCACTTTTCACCATCACTCTGAGTCGCATTGTACTTTCCATCTAGAGCTTGTCTCCAACTTTGAACTTTTTCTTTTAGGGTTTATGTTTTTCTCTCTTATTCTTTAGATAACGATGAGGGACTTAGGAACTCCTTCTGGATGGATGGCATATTTAATTCTTGAATGTTACCCCTCTAATTCACTTTATTCTCTATTTAAGAACCCCTTGATTCATATTTTGAGTGAAAGGAAGTCTCATACGATTGCAATTTCCCTCTTGATAAATAACTTCTTTAGGGTGGTGGAGTTCATCTATGAGTTAATGAAGAACCTCCTGGGTCTTATTTCATATGCATGCCAAATGTTGTTTGATTGTGCCTCCCTTTTGATTGGGCTCTACGCCTCATATACTTCTCGACATATACCTATAAAAAACAAATCCAATTACGATAATGGGAGGTTTGAGTTGCTCTCTAGGTATGTGAATGTTGTTTTCCTAGTTGTGATTGGGTCTCTCATAGTTTTAAAGTCCATCGAGAGAATTCTAGATCCCTAGGATATTTCTACAAATTGTTTATTGATTGTTTTGGTTCGAGGACTTATAGTCAATATTATGGGGTTGACATTTTCCCATGAAGCACATCATCATGCCCATGCTGGTGGTTGTTCCCATTCTCAATCTCATGAAAGTCATGGACACAACCACACATGCACAATTTGTGTCTCCTGCACAAACGGATCCCGCCTTTGTCTCTGCTCACCATTTCCCATGCAAACTGTTACTAGTCATTTTATGAGAACTTTAGTTTTCACATGAGCATTGAGACTTTGAGATAATCATGGTTCCATGTCTCTTCCACACATCTATTTTGTTCGTCATGTGTCCCTTCCATTTTTTCTCTTCAACACTTTAGAACTAGCGATCATGAAGAAAACTGAAGATAAGATCAAAACCCCTTGTTGGAAGACTCATCAACATTTTTTACATTTCAACAACATCAATTAATTTCATTTGCAGCAGTTACATTAGCTATGCCCAACATATTTTTCTTAGCAGCTCGTTCTTGGGCCTCTTTTTCCCATTCTCAGCCCCATTACACACAATACTAATCTAAAGTACCATGTCTCTTTTGTTTCATGTACTATCAACAACATCAGTTTTCGTTCACTCTTAGTTTCTCCATATTGCATCTATAATAGCAGGAAACAAAACATTTTTCTTTTGTAGATCCTTGTTTTTCTATGGTTCTTCCACCAGTCACCAGCAACATGCTCATGGGACAACAATGCTCATCGTTCTTTTTTTCTAGTCATATTTAGTAGTTTTATTTTAGCAGTCGCAACCACACAGTTAAGCAGCATACAAATCAAGTTCTATTCAGAGACATGCCATACCACTCGGGTCTATGTAGGAACCTACTTCCGCTCAACACATCACAACCACATCCATATTGGTTTCATTTGGAGGTGTTCCTTCTCACCTTGATTTGTGTAGGCACCTGCTTGTTCAACAACTCTTCATGACAACATCTGGATTGGGTTCATTTGGAGACATGGCCTCCCACCTCAGTTGATGTAGGAACTTTCTCAGTTCAACTTCCTTTGGAGACACACCCTCCCACCTTAGTCTATGTAGTCACCTGCTTTAGTCAACACCAACACACTCTTCAATGTATTCATTATTTTACAGCACAACTCAACAACTATCATTTTATTCTTGGTTTCAGTTTTCTCACACTTCACTTGAGAGGAAGAAAGAAGGGATGATTTCCTATTCAATTAGGAGGAATTGGAATGAATGGGAGGCCCATCAATCCCAATATGATGTTTGGATTTGGTTCACACCCCATTATCAAATTAGATTGGTTAATTAGTTAGGTATATTATTAAATAATGGTTAATCTTTTTGACTTGTCAAATGTGGACACGCATGTAATCCTATATAAATGTTATGAAGCCTTCATCTAATATAAGTTAGTATTATTTTCTTCTTATATGTATTTTGTTTATTCTAATCTCAATTATTGAGTTTCATATGTATGTGGATCAATAATTTATTACATAAATTTTGTCGATACCTTTCATAATTACCATTTAACTATTTTATTTTATTTTTATTGTTTTTTTTTGTGTGGTTTGTTGCCCCATAACTTAATGGAGGGAATTTCAAGTGGCCCACCCAAAAGGACCTCACCCTGTAAGCACTAGTTTTGGGAACTTGTATCTGGAGGGGCCAGAGAATTCAAGAGTTGACCTCGACCTGGTAAGAGCTTGGCCACATAATATCCAACCATCTAAATCACCCCACTAGACTAATTTTTAACTATTTATTTATTATAGTAGATTCAATATTTAATATATATAGTCATATTGAAATTGTTATTGATAATTAAATACATAAAACCACCACACAAGAACACTTCACTTCTATAGCAAACAATCCTAAAATAAACATTAAAATGAGTGAAAAACTAAAACAATAGTAAAAACAAATTTTATAACAATAATTAGCAATAAATCAATATTTTAAAAAAAAACCACAACTTATGAAACACTTAATACATTTGAAAATATCACAAACCAAATTATATAGATAATTTAAAATCACATGTTTTAATATTTTTATCTTAATATAAAAAACATTAATATTATTATATACATAGACTCTAAACCAAAATCTATTTTAATCTACAAACTAAATAATAATAAAAAATTAAAAAATAAAACATAAAACATAAAACAAAGTGATTATTCAATTTCCTACTTACTAAATATTTAAAAAATGAAACATTATAAACTAAAATAACAAAAACTAAAAATACTAAACATAATTTAAAAAAAATGTTAATATTTTAAAAAAAACATCATAAAACTAAATAACAAAAACTAAAAATACTAAACATAGTTTTAAAAAAATGTTAAACAATGCAACAAGGCCCTAGTAAAAATAAACATCATATAAACAAATTAGAAACATTATATTAAAAATTAGAAACATCTCTAATAATATTTTATTTGATTTTATATCTTATTTTAAAGGGATTTATTATTTTATTATTTTATTATTTCATTGATGCAATTTCTTATTCTTTTGGAGGAGGTAGGCCAGCACAGAGAGAAGGCCAAACACTACAACTTCCTCATCCATGAAGCCCAATGGAACTAGTTTTTTTTCTAAACTTGCTTCCTCTGAATAGTATACTAGTTTTCTTAGAATACATGCAGAAGATCAAAGGTAGCTTAATGAAATGATATAATTTCAATTTTTTTCTTAGTTTCTTCTAACCAGTTTCATTGATTTTCTTAACATGCATTTATTCCAGTCAATCTCCACTTTAGATCTTCAATGTTAGGTTCATTGGAACCATAAAAAAATATATTTGTGGCTATGAAAAAATGTAAAATCCAATAAATGGAATACCGTTGGAGGGAGATTGATTCGTTTGGAAGAGAGTCAAGTACCAAGAATCTATTCCAATCTATGGTATGTTTATAATAATTTTTTTATTTCAATTTTTGAGTTTTTTAATTCCAATTTTCTAATGTGTATAATGAAATATTCAATAGCAGATGTTACGGGTAGATTTTATGCTAACAAAAACATATTCAATGAAGTTCACTCAGTCTTCACCAACACTCACTCTTTGTTGATAGGTTTTTGAAAGAAAAAAAATTTAATAAATTCAATGGATTTATTTTGTTTTGTCACCCGCTCTTATATTATTTGTAATCTTCTATAGACAGTCTTATCTACCTCAAGATTTCACATTGGTCAATACGTTTTTTTGGCTCCACATGAACATGCAGAGTCTTGCATCTCTTTTCACCATATCCTTCATCCATTTTTTTTTGTTAGTCTTGGCAGCTCCAGCTTCACTTGCAGACATGACATTAGTAGTATGGACTAATCATCAAAGAAGGTCTAGCTCTAGTTGTTGTGCTTGCTATTAGGAAACAACAAATGGATTGTTGAATTATTAAACACCCTCTTTTAATGGTGGCGAATGATGACTAGGAAACTCTTCCTTACCAAGAACTCAAATTGGGCTTATTCTTATATACTTTATCTTAGCTTGCAACTATTTTGAGAAAACGTTTATATATATATATAAAAGAAAGATTTTAGCTTTTAAATTTTTGAGTGGTTGATTTTTTTATATCTATTTTTAAATAAAATAAAATTAATATAAAAATATAGTTCATTCATTTTAAATTTTTATTTTTTAGTTTTTTATTACTTTTAAAATATTATTATTTTATTTATATAATTTTATAGTTTTTTTATTACTTTTAAAAATATTATTATTTATTTATATAGTTTTTTATTATATTTTTACGTCGAAGGCGTTTTCACAATGAAAGACCCTGTCTTGAAAGATTCATCGTCTCCCTGGCCATTAACATCCTGACATGTGTCGCGTCGACTTAGCGAATGAAAACTAAACAAGTGTTCGCGTCGGTTTTTTTTTCCATTTTCACTTTGTTGTTTTCTTCACACTGTTTACATAGGGTTTTCACACGGGTTTTTTCACGCCGTATTTACATTTTGTTAAATCATGTAAATACATAATACAAATTGCATATTGGCACATATTGCATAGGGTTTTTACCTTTTTATTTAGGCCGTATTTAAATTTTATTTAAATTATCTAAATACATAATACAAATTGTATATTGACACATTTATTTTGCGGTTTTTTGCAGCCAAATCACTTTTTTTTTTCTGATTTAATTTTGATGTCGTTTTTTCAAGCCGTATTTAAATTTTGTTAAATCATCTAAATACATAATACAAATTGCATATTGGCACATATTGCACAGGGTTTTTACACCGTTTTTTTCAGGGTGTATTTAAATTTTGTTAAATTATTTAAATACATAATACAAATTGCATATTGACATATATTTAATTTGTTGTTTCTTTTTGTATGTTAGTATTTTTATATACGATAAATCAATTCTTCGGTCTCAAATTGAGGAAAATTAGTCTTACACCAAAAAAATTGTTATTATTAAGAAGCTTTGCCAAAATTATCTTGTTATTTTAGAAGTAGACCAAGTTCTTACATGGTAAGAAACTGTTGATATTTAAAGCAATTGCAAAAAAATTACTATGTGAGAGCAATGAGTGATTCTTTTGCTACCATTTAAGTTTTTTCGTACTCGTCTTTCTCTAGTGAAATTAAATACATTTATCAATTTCTCAAAATAGTGTTATCTGACTTTATAAATTTGAATTTCTCCTATTTAAATTTTGTGGTGAAATTAGATACATTTATTAAATTGTTTAGTCTTGCTTTTTAGCACTGGACTTCGGACTTTAGACTTCCGATTTCGGCTCCTATACATTTTCGCAGTTCACTTTTCAGATTTGGCAACTTCCTGATTTCGGAGTAACATTTGTATATAACATTTTTTTTTTAAAATACAAACATTTAAATAATATTTGTATATAACATTAAAAAAACAAAACAAAATGCAATATTGCAACACAACACAAGTATTGTTTGATGCATTGTTAAGATAACTAAAAATAATAATTTCAACTTAAAATGTACACCTTATTAAAGTTTTAACTAAGAATTTATGACAAGCAATGGATTAATATTGGTTCAACATATATTTGTGCATCCTCGAGTTGATAATTAATCCAGTCTATCATGAGTTTTGATAAATGTTCAAGGCTGAGATTGAATATTACAATAATCTGATCGATGCTCTTCTGCAAAACGGTAAGCACGGGCAAGGAAAGACAATGCCATTTATGAAAAAGATTGTTGAATAAAATTTAATTCCTTGTTTGCTTCCTGGTATCCAGCCATTGGTGACATTGTTCCATTTCGATCTTCCAAAAGCACTTGAAGACTCATTTCGAGGATTATTTATTTTTGTTGTATGTTTATTCTGTAACTTGTTTTCCTGTATTTGGACTTTAATATTTATCTGGTTGTGCAGGCCACGTTTTCTGCATCTATTTGTATTTATTATTATTGCCCGAAGGGCTTATTTTAATCTAAAATTATACATCATCATTTCGACACAAATAATTTCATCCCAAACACTACCCGATTAGGCTTCAAATTTGAAGCTTTTAGAGCCCTTCAAAAGCCATTTTAAACGTCATAAAAGGCCACAAGGAATTTTACCATGCAAAAAAAATTTAGTTTCATTTCCAGCACTTCAATAATGAAATTGAATAAGCCTCGGTAAATTTGCAACAGAAGGGCAGCTACAAAATTTGCCTATCCAAGGATTCAGTGGACTATGGGAGAGTCGGGACTTAGAGTCTTCCCAATTTCCATTGAATAGTCGGATCATGGATGAGGATTTCAGTCCCAATCGACATGGACCACGGTGGGCCACTAGGTTGCCTAGTGCCAAGTTCAAGTTGGTGAGTCAGGATTGTGACTCATGATTCAATGTTCACTTTCAAAGTATTTAATGGAATTATCATGCATTACTGATTCACCAACTTCATTAAATCTTGGTATGAGATGATGCCACCTGCCAACTCGATTTTCCATCTGTCATCTTATTGTTCACCAAGTCACGTGATCCCACAACTTACAAGTCACTTGAGTATTTGAGTATATGATGTGAAATTAAATACTCATATGAGTCATATATATGGATGGTGAATTGATTTGATAACCCTCCACTGTCAAGGCTCCGTAAGGAAAAACTAATGGTGTTGTTTTTTGGGTTACAATTTACAATGCATTGAGCAATCTTTGCTAGATTTGAACCTAACCTGGTCCAATGGGTATGTAAGTTTCCAGACCAGGGTTTCACCCAATGCTAGACATTTCTATTATGACCATCACAAGACTGGGATGACGGATCTTTGGTAGCAAGCTAACAGCACGTCGCCCTTTGTTTGTGCTCATGAATCATATCCTATACTACTTAGTCCAGGATTCTAGGATTTAATCCAATTTCCATTCATTTATTGGGGTCAAAATCTTTTGAATCAACACTCCCAGTCTCCCACAATCCACCTAGGCCACTTAGTCTACCTGTCTCATTGGAGGAAGGGGGTTAGGCAGTAGAGACAAAAGCAACTGGAATGGAGGGCTAGCCAGAGAGAATGGTTGTACAATATGAATATAGTCATCTCTAAAAGAAACAAAAGAATTTTTCATATACCTAAATGAATATTATCATTACTTAATTTGTCGGGATGCTTACATGGTAACTCTTGCGCTCGAGCTATTTATGAGGGTTTCCTATGTCTACAATGGCTACGATTTAGAGAGGCTCATTCCCATCATTATAGCACCAGTAGGTTTCTCCTGCAAATATCGCTATTACGTCTCCCCTCCTCACTCACCTCACCTTTTGACTTGAGTCCTCTTCTTCTTCTTCTTCTTCCTTCCGTGGGCTCTCTGATCTACGCCCTAAGCGCCCTCATAATGAAGAATGATCTCTGAAAGTCTCTGGAAACCTCGGGAAAACAATACCCAGTTTTTCCCTCACCTGCACAGATATATCTATGTTATGTAGAAACAATTATAAAATGATTTTTTTTGTAATCATGTGAAATACACAAACATGCATTTGCCTACCTCGGGCAAGGTAAACCAACTCAGGAGCATCGGGATATTGTGGAATTGATATGGTGTTGCTTCCGATCGTCTTTCTGTAGAAGGAAACAGTTGCACACTCTAATTCCTCGTTGTCTTCTGCGGTGGGAAACTCGAAGGTTCCACCTTTTTCACGGGTAGGAGCAAGAGAAGCAAAGGTAGAACGTTGGGTAGGCTGGATTGAGCTTCCCCGAACTTAAAGAGATTGGTGAAGTCTGTGAAAAAAACATTATTTTGGGTTTACAAGTATAGGATAGTTGGAGGTCGGGACTCAGACTCTCAACTCTCCAATTCTTTGCTTCAGTGTCTCTCTAATTTCTATTTCCTCCAAAAGATTATGCAGAGCTAAGCTGTCGACTTGGTTGTCGTGAATTTACAGGTATGTATAGCATTTTACACTTGCGTAACATTTTATATGTGGATAAAAGTTAAATGTGTTTCTTGTTGGAGTTCCTTCTGGTTCTATAAATATAAGGGTTTAAAATTTCTCCATCCAAAATGTTGTTTGAAATTTGTAATGTATTATGCGATTGCGTTTCTGCCAGACTAAGTCTCGAATACTCAATAGATGTAACCTTAAAAAACCCAGTATTTAAATGAAATCAAAACCAAAATAATGTATACTTTTCATAGTCTAGGACCACAACTTCATTTGGGCGAAGGAGCAAGAAGAAAGAGACTTGTATTTGAGTTACAAATCTGTCAATGTTATTTATCTGCCATGAATTGTAAACATTAGGTTGAAACAAAGAACAATATTTGAATATAAGTGTTTGAATTGTTCCAATTTACTTAATGAAATCCAATAGTTGAAAGGATAAAATATTTAACAGCCGACACTGTAAATGTTGTAGACTCTGACCCCTTCGTTTTCCTATCAGCCTTCTAATAATGGAAACAAGAAGTACAAATTGTCTACCAATATATCTAAACAAGGGAATCCCTCAACGGACGTTCATGAGAAGGGGACTGGGAGTGCAATGATCTAGCGAAGAACATGATTTCAACATCCTCCTTGTCGCAAACCTTCCAAACCTGTGTTTATGATTCGTGTTCCTTGTTCACTTTGGTAGAAACTAGACACCCAACTTGTAGTGATATTTGTTGGAGAATTTAAAGTTCTTCCATATAGTGGACTAATAAATACTTAACCTTTTCGATAGGGCTGATGAACTAGATATAGATTGGAGGGACTAACTATAATCTACCTAAAATTGGGGATTTTGTTTGATCACTTCGAATTGGGGTATAAACTTGATATACATTAGAGGGACTGTCCATAATCCATTTAAAATTGGGGCCTTTGTTTGATCACTTTGATTTGAGCATGTGGGGAGGACATGATTCAATTCTAAAAATAACTGTTGAATTTAGGGTTAATAAAAAAGTTTCTCGGTAAAAGCATTAGGTATTACGTTCTGGGGTTTTCTTTTAGGTAGGCCCAATCACACTTGACCAATAGAACCACCATCAAGCTGAATCAATCCTCCATTCAAAGGTCCTTCCAAATTCCAATGCCTTATTTGAGTATTTCACCGGCCCTACAGAATTGTCCCATTATCTAAGTTCAATAAACTATATGCTCCACGGACCGGGAGAATACATAGTTTACCTCACTAATTCCATGTAAATGTTGAAGCACTCGAGATTTCTTCTTATTGTCATTTTTTTTCTATACACTGTTTTAATAAATAATAAAATTTTATTATACACTCACAGTTCCAAATAAAAAGAATGATTTATTTTTACATGTCATTGAAGGGTTCAATTTCTCACAACCCTTCAAAGTGAAAAGGGACCCTACCCTTTCCGTTCCGGTGACGTCCAGTGCAGTCCACAGTCCACTTAATTACATACTGACATAGCGGCGACATCTATCCATCAATCAATCAATCTACATACGGACAACTCCAAGGCTGCGCTTTCAAGTCATAATAAGCGTCTTCATCCTGCCGCATATCTGAAGAAGCACTTTCCAAAAAATTCGACAGAGCTTGAGAGCGTGAACAAAGCAGACCGTGAACAGAGCATGAGAGCTTGAAAGGTAGCAGGCTGCAGCTTGCATCTCAAGTTACAGGGCATTCAAGTATTTTGTGTCTCACAGATTTTTTTTATTAAAGTTTTGTTGTTTTAATTGCAGGTATCATTAACAAGCCAAACCGTTTTGTTTCAAGCTTGCATCACAACTTTCACTTAGGCTAAAAATACCCTCACACCTGACTTCTTACACCTAAGGTGTTTTCCATTCCTCTTTTGTTATCTTTGTACATTCATTAGGTTTTAAAAAGATTTTAAAAATATGTTTTCTTTCATTTATAAATGTTTGTAACTATTCAAAAATTAAATTCGAGCCAGTCATAACTAATTCAAAACGTAAATGCCAACAAGTTACATTATTATTTTTAAATTATAAAAAATAAGCATATCCAAAAACTCAGAGTTCAGGCATGTAGGGCTCTTCCTGGGTTTTGTTTCTTGCCTTTGCATCCGCATAACTCCTCCGAACAAATAATATTGAGGACTGGGAATATAAACCAGAACAATGGGCTTTGGATCTCAATATTTATATGCTACTGATGAATCTATTCCCGGAACCCGTTAAACTGTGAGTGCTCTCGCTTCCTCTAACTTTCTGCAAGGTAAACTTCCCTATCACTCACCATAAAAACCAATTGTGAATGAAGACAGTGCTTATTACTGTGCCTCTGTCACCACTTCCTATACTGTTGGTTCAACTGGATAGAAGACGGTGCTTATTACTGTGCCTCTTTCATTGATTACTTTTCTAGGAAGACATGGATTTACTTCATGAAGAACAAAGATGAAGTTTTCAGTAAGTTCAAGGAATTCAAATCCTTGATCGAGAACCACACTGAAAAGAAGATCAAGACCTTTCGATCAGATAGTGGCGGAGAATTCACATCAAATGAATTCAAAGAGTTATGCAAAGACTCAGGGATTAAGAGGGAGTTGTCCACTCCATATAATCCACAATAAAATGGGATTGCAGAAAGGAAAAACAGAACTATCATGGAAGATGCAAGATGTATGCTTCATGATCAAGATCTTCCCATGCATGTATGGGCAGAAGCTGCCAGAACAGCGGTGTATGTACAGAACCGTACTCCACACAGAGTACTCGAGAACAAGACACCTGAAGAAGTCTTTTCCAGCAAGAAACCAGAAGTCAGCCATCTCATAATATTCGGCTATCCAGTGTACATACACATTCCAAAAGAGAAGAACACAAAATTAGATCCTTCAGGAAAGAAGGGTATATTTGTGGGATACTCTGAAAGCTCGAAGGCTTACAGAATATACTTCCCAGGATTCAAGAAGATCGACATCAGTAGGGATGTGACATTTGATGAAGACTCAGCTTACAACAAATCCAGAAAGAGACCTGCTGAAGAACCTGAAGTAGTAGAAGCACCCAGAATTCATGATACAACCATGAACGAAGAAACTCAAGAAGAAGATCGAGAATTTGAAGAACCTCAAGAACATGTAGATCCACCTCAGGAGAAGAATCCTCACAAGAGAAAACCTGCTTGGGTACGAGAAGTTATCCAAGGTGCGGAAAGATATGGGGCTCCAAAAGAGAATCACAGAGAAAGAAAGAGGAACAAATCCTGCTTTGGTTATGTACCATTGTTATGTGATTTCGTCGATAAAGAACCTTCCAATTATGAAGAAGCGGCAGAACGGAAAGAATGGAAGGATGCTATGATCGAAGAGTATCAATCGATCATGAAGAATGATGTTTGGGATGTTGTCCCAAGACTAGAAAGGAAGTCTGTTGTAACTTCCAAATGGATCTACAAGATCAAGCATGCTGCAAACGGTAGCATAGAAAAATATAAAACAAGATTTGTTGCACGTGGTTTCTCCCAGAAAGAAGGAATAGATTATGAAGAAACTTTTGCACCTGTAGCCAGATACACTTCCATCAGATCAGTACTTGCTCTAACTACGGTGATGAAATGGAAGATACATTAGATGTCAAGATTGCCTTCTTGAATGATGTAGTGGAAGAGGAAGTGTATGTGGAGTAGCCACTCGGTTTTGAGACACATGACAAGGAGTCTCATGTATGTAGATTGAAGAAAGCCCTGTACGGTTTGAAACAAGCACCCAGGACATTGTACGGCATAATTGACAGCTTTCTATCCAGTTTGGGCTTTACCAAGAGTAAAGCAGATTCCAACCTTTACTAGAAGGTTGAAGATGGCAACCCAGTGATGCTCCTACTGTATGTAGATGATCTATTTGTAACAAGTATGGATGGGTTGATTGCTGATACGAAGAGGAAGCTTGTTGCCGAGTTCGAAATGAAGGACTTGGGTATGATGCATTATTTTCTAGGCATGGAGGTGTGACAGAATGTAGATGGAATTTCTCTAGGACAAGGGAAATATACAATAGAGATCTTGAAGAGATTCGGGATGATGGAATGCAAGGCCATGACCACACCTATGGCATCGAACATGAAGCTATTGAGTCATGCTTCATCAGAAGTGGTTGATGCTACGATGTATCGTCAAATGATTGGGTCCTTGATGTACCTGACGAACACGAGACTAGATATTTGCTTTGCTGTGAACACCTTGAGCCAGTTCCTGACAGATCCGAGACATGTTCACTTGATTGCTGCAAAACATATTCTAAGGTACCTGAGGGGTACAGTTGATTATGGGCTCAAGTGTGAGGTGAGTTAGAAGATTAACCTAAAGGGTTATGTTGATTCATATTGGGCAGGCAATGCCATTGATAGGAAGAACACTTCAGGGTGTTGCTTCAATATGGGATCAGGTGTGATCTCTTGGTTTAGCAAGAAGCAATCCTGTGTGGCACTGAGTATAGTTGAAGCAGAGTATGTCGCAGCTTGTTCAGCGAGTTGTGAGGCAGTATGGCTAAGGAAGCTACTGTCTGATTTATTTGATCTCCATTTGGATGCTACTTGTATATATTGCAACAACCAGAGTTGTGTGAAGTTGTTGGAGAACCCAGTGTTCCATGACAAGTCGAAGCATATCGAGATCAAATATCACTATATTAGGGATATGGTGCTCGAACCAGTACCAGTACCAGGAATGGCCGACATGCAAAGTCAAGAAAACTGAGGAATGGCTGACTCATGCTTCAACTTCCTTCGAACAAGAGCATAAAGGTGAATGGTGACTGAATGTAGGCAGCATAGACTCAATATACAAATTTGGGACATCTTTGCGACACAGGAGGCATCGACAGAGGCTCCATAGGGACTGGAAGCTTAACCAGCCGGTGGAGACAAACTCAGAGAAACGAGTATAGCTCCTAAATTCAAACTATTAACCCAACCAACGGATGTGATATACAGTGCTCTGTTCGAAGGCGACACGACGCAACTGCTGCCAAAGATAACATCTTTTCCTGTCCGGATTTTTGGTTTTTTTATTTTTTTGGACTTTTTCAAATATTTTGACAAGCTTGAACAAGAATAAAAGTGCTTTATAGTTACAAATCTAGGAGGAGACGAGTGTCAAGGGTAAAACAAACTAGTTCCAAGCAGCGGAACATACCTATGCTCAATGCAAGGAAACATGTGTAGGATAACGACACTCAGGGGAAAGTCCCCTCCCGGTAAAAAATGGGGAATCAAGCTACAAAAGATATGTAAAATAGCTCTATTTGGCTGGACATGAGACAAGCTTGGGCTATATGGCTGATAATCAAAGTCAGGAAAGCCGGCATAAGGCTCAATAAGGCAAGCAAAACTCATGATAATGCAATTACAACTTGACATAAGGGAGTCTTGGGGAAAAGGCTAGCAAAAAGATCAAGAAGAGTATGAAGCTCTTGTGCAAAGTCATAGCGATACTATACAAAGGACTTCCACATCCTAAAGAAAAAATGTCGGCATGGGCACCAAATGCAAAACATGAGCTAACTAGAGTACCCATGTATGGTCAAGCTCTACCATTCACATCATGTCACTTCTAAAAGCAACAAGAAGGTTCCATGACAAGATAGAATGGGTTCATACCTAAGGTTATAATGAAATGGTCATAAGGTCATGCAAAGTGCAAACGGATGTGAAACCTAACCTACATGCCAGTTTAGACACAATACCTAAAATAGGCACAAACAGGTCAAAACCATGGTCAAACTGCGCTCAAAACGGACTCCTACATCATCAAATTAGTTCAAAAGGGTCCAAAATGGTCAGAAATGGTCAAAAACTATAGAAAGTGAGCAAAAAAAAAAAATTAAATCTATAAATAGTAAAAAATTTAAAAATTCCATATCATTTGAAATTTTTACCCATTTGAGCTCAAAACTTGCAACGCGAATTCCGGGAGCATGGTCCGACGAAATTCGACACCGTTTAATCTAGGTAACTCCTCATGTCCTCCTCTTCCTATTTCATGTAGATTTTTTAAGTTTTCATGGTCCAATCAATTTTTTAGGCCATCCCAGGTTGTGCGTTTTGGCCCAAACAGAAATCGAGGTTTTTTCCACGTACAAGGCATGCCATACGCGGAAAAAACACCCAAAACCGCGTACATACGCAGTTGTTTTGCAAACAGTCACGTATGAGGCCACAAATGAGGTTTTCAAAGGCAAATGCTAATCAAAACTCTTGTTTTTTGTGTAGGATGGTGTTAGAGTGGAGGGAGAGAGAACATGGTGATCTGGAAGAGGTCGTGCAAGGTGATCTTATGGCCCAACAAGCATTACGGGTGTGGTTTGTATAAGTTTTGGTGTCTTGGAAGCCTGAGGGACAAACCAAGTCTCCTCCAGCTGCTAGTGGATTACCGGGATCCAGACTCTGAGACTGTTCACATTGACGAGATGTCGCTCAGCATTGAAGTTGAAGACACATACTTTATCACTGGTTTATCTCGACGAGGACAGGTGGTAAATCTCTGATCTCGCGGTCCAGGAGGAAGATTGACTATTGATGAGTACAATGTGGTGTACTGCTTTCCAGACATGGAAAATGTTAGGAGTCAAATCTCGACACACTCTATCCAGGTTCTGGAACTGAAGGCCATACTATTAGCATTAGGCAGGATAGTCGGATTAGCTTCACTCCACCAGGCCTCTCGGCCACTGATGTTCTATGTGGTGGAGTGTATGAGACCCACAGTGTATGACTGGAGCATTGCGCTGTTAAGCAACATGAAACAACAACTTAGTGACTGCAAAATGGGCAGGGTACGAAACTTCAGTTTCGAAAACATACTAAGCATGTTCTTCTTTGAGTGAGTACCAAGGCTAAGCCCTAGAGTGGACATTCCTCCACGCGGAGTTCGAGATCCGACCCAACGACGTTGAGAAAATGTTATGCGCAGACTGGGCGGAGGTAGGGTGGCTAACCCCTACCCAGCAGACTTTTTTCCATGGTGGTGGAGGCAGATCATTGCCATAGATGACTACCCCTATGCAGGGATAGAATTCCGTGGAGATCCATACATGCCCCTACCACCAGGAGCGGCATATGGCGACATAGGTAACGAATCCCATACCCACTTTTTAAGTTTTTTGAATTATTAAATTTTTTTTTGTGTTTTTTGATATATTCACTCAAAAGACATGTTTTGGTGTGACGACACATAGTGACAATCTGTCATGTGTATGCAAATGTTGGACCACGATGACTAGATGGTTTCCCTCGTCATCGACGGAGGGGAATAGGAGACGATATCATGGGTGTGGATGTAGAGCAGACGCTCCAAAGCATTCACACGAACTTCGTATGCTTGATGCACAGGGTACCCATGGCGCAAGTCGAGGACTTGCCTGAGGCCATGCAACGCCAGGTGGTTGGTGTACCACGGGCATGGGTTCAATTATTCTGACAGCTAGCTAGAGTCGTAGTGTGCTACCACAATCAGAACCCCCCTCCTCCTCAGGCTTAGAGACCTGAGAGTATTCCTTTTGGTACGACCGTGTATTATGTTTTGGTGGCTCGGAAGCCCCAATTTTGTATTATGACACTTATGTATTATGACGTCACTTTTTGGATATTAATAAAAAAACTTTTATGATGATCGATTTTATTTATTTACATGTGTGCAAAAATGTATGTTTGTGATATGCTTATGGTCTATGAAACAAAAGCCAATCTAACACATAGTTAGCATATGAGTCAGCAACTTGATTAAAAATTCTTGAAACATGAATATATGTTATATTCTCAAATTGTCATTCTAGCAATATCACACGTAAGAATCTTCGTAACAATATCGGATCCCTAATACGATACGAGCCATTAAGCTATGAAACTACTAACTGTGAATCAAGATGTACCTCAAGAGAGAGAACACCATGTGAAATGGCATCACGCAATAACTCAATAAAGGGACTATATTCAGCAACATTGTTCGAAGAAGGCCATAAACATACGCCTCCTGAAGACAATACTTGACCTGTAGGTGTATAAATCACCTAAGCAGTCGAATCTAAGTTTTGAGTGTGACGGCTAGCACCATCGACGAATCCTATGTAAATAGAAGACTCCATCGACATCTGCCATAAAAAACAGAATCTAGTCAACAAAATCAATCACCATAAGAAAACCTAACTAAGCAATTTGAAAACTGTACAATAATATACAACAATCAGCCCTGGCTGAAGATCATGCATAGTATTTTTTAAGATAGAGCCCATTTCTAGGCTCCGCCAAGGCTATCCCTTCATAATCCACTAGCTCATAGGCACCCTTCTCCAACACACGTTTGACCACGTAAGGACCACACCACATGGAATTAAACTTCCCTGCCCCCAAGGGTTCTTTAGCTTGATCCCACAAAAGGACCAAATCGCCTTCACTAAAATTGCTCGGACAGACAGACTTGTCATATTGGACCTTGACATGGCGCTTATTTACTTCTAGATCCACTAAGGCATCTCGGCACTACTCATCAAGCTACTCTAAGTGGACCAAACGTTCTTCCAATGTGGAAGTGTCTGGTAAAATCTCTATAGCTAGCTTCAGAGAAGGGATTTCGCATTCAACCAGCAAGACAGACTCCACCCCATGTACAAACTGATATAGAAAGAAACTGGTGGCAGTCTTAACCGCAGTTCTATAGGCCCACAAAGCAGGATATAACATGATATGCCAATTCGTCTTGCTTTGTGCGATGGTTCATTGGAGAATGGACTTAAGTGATTTATTCACTGCTTCAACCTGTCCATTCGCCTAAGGGTAATAAGAAGAGGAGTGCTCATGCTTATACCCTAACTTTGAAGCCAACTCTTCCATCATTTTATTCTGAAAGTGCTTACCATGGTCAATGACAAGCTCTTTCGGAATGTCGAACCGAGTAATAATTTGGTTGAAAACGAAATGCGTGGCTGTCTCACCATCGGATTTAACCGTGGGCACAGCCTCTGCCCATTTCGTGAAATAATCAACAGCCACTATAATGTGATGATGCCCCCCAGCCGAAGCTAGCTTGCAATCCATAAATTCAAGCCCCCACTTGGTGAAGGGACCGGCGGTGACAATAGGATGTAACGGGGCTGGATGCGAGTGCATATTGCGTGCAAACACTTGGAAATGGTGACACTTCTTGACCGCATTAACACAATCTTTGAAGATCGACGGCCAAAAATATCCTGCTCTCAATTTTTTTGCGTTGTAGAAAGCCCAGATAAATGACCACCACACGCCCCTCCGTGGAAATCATTCAGCACAACCTCATCCTCATCATGGGTTAAGCAACGATGTAAAATGGAATCTACCCCACGGTGGTACAAAGTGTTATCCACTATAAGGTAGTTCTTAGTTACATGACGTAATCGTCGTCGCTCATCCCATGAAAGGTGAGTAGGGACCTTCAACGTTTGCAAATATACAATGATATCCCCGTACCACGGGTCCAAAGTTGAGATAAGGAAAATATGCTCATCAACAAATGTATCCTCATAAACCTCTTTCTCCTCCAAACTTGGAAAATCAGATATGAGCTCCGCAAAGATCAACGATTTCTTCGATTTTGTCGAAACGAATTCGAGATCAAACTCTTGCAAAATAACAATCCATTTATTATATGTTCCCCCAATCATCCTTCTAGTGATGACGAACTGAAACGGATTGATATGAGCTACAACCAAGGTTCGGCGAAGGAGAATGTAATGTCTCAATCTCTGAACCGCATGAACGATGGCCAATGAAAGCTTCTCCACATGGGAATAATGGATTTCTGCATCAATAAGGTTTCGGCTCAAATAATATATGACATGCTCATGGAGCTCCTCATCCTCCTGAACCAAAACCATACCAACCGTCTCCATGGACGCGGCCACATAAATCAAGAAATCACGGCTATAGTCAGGTGGATTAAGCATGGGGGTCGATGCTAAGGCTTGCTTAAGAGCATCAAAGGACTCATGGGCTCACTCATCCCAGAAAAAAGGAGTGTCCTTATTTAAAAGATGCATAAATCCTTTAGTCAAGTTGGAAAAATTAACTACGAATCTCCGCAAGAAATTTGTTATGCCTTGCAAACACTGAAGGTGTCTAATATTACGCAAGGGATATAATTAAAGTATTGCCTCAACCTTTAAGGGATCGACTCTTATACCCTCCTTGGATACGATGAACCCTAGCAAGCGACCAAGAGTCACGCAAAAGATGCACTTATGAGGATTTAAACAAACTTGGTAATGACGGCATCTTTCAAATACTAATCTCAAATGGTATGGATGACACACTCTCAAACGAGAATGAGCAACAAGGTCATCCAAATACACTTCGATAATCGTTTTGAGATCATGAAAAATTAAGGTCATAGCCCGCTAAAATGTAGCTCCGGCGTTTTAAGGCCGAAAGGCATCTTCCGATATGCAAAAGTACCCCAACGACAAATAAATGCAGTCTTATGTTGATCCTTGGGTTTGATCTGAATTTGATTCTATCCGAAAAAACCATCCATGAAGGAGAATACCTTGCTTCTCGCACACTCATCCAAAATCTGATCAATAAATGGTGTGGGAAAATTGTCCTTAGGACAAGCACGATTTAAATCACGGAAATCAGTGCAAATACGAATCGCTCTCTGCTTCTTATCAACCATAACGGGATTTGAAACCCACTACGTCAGGGGAACGAGATAGATAAAACTGGATTTTAACAATTTCTCTATCTTAGCCTTAATGGCGAGTGCTTTTCTAGGATTCACCGCACGCAAACGTTGTCGAACCGGCTTCGCATTCGGATATGTCTTAATCTCATGTTCGACAATACGAGGGTCAATACCTAGCATTTCCTTGTATAACCAAGCAAAGATGTCACGAAACTCTTTAAATAGCTCGGTATGCTCCTTGATCTCATCAGGGGAACAACTCGCCCCAATGTAGACGTTCTCAACTTTGCCAGGATCACGAGAAATATTGATAGGAATAGTAGGTGATAAATTCGCCAAGTTCCCATCGGCCATTTGACCAGGAGAGCTCAAAAGAACCATGGGACTACCAATCTTCTCGCTAAGAATCTCCCTAAAGTCATCACGCTCCATACGGTCAAGTTCAGGAAGAAAATATGATCGATGATGTAATTCTTCCCAAGGTGGCTCAACCCCAGACATGGCCTCAATAATAGCTTCATCCAATGGAAAAACATTGTCGAGACAATCATGTGCGTGAAAGGACTCAACCGCCCATGCAGGTAGCACATACGGGTCCTCCTCCTCTGTCCGTGAAGAGAAAGGACTAGGCTCTGCAACTTGATCGATATTTGCTTGATATGCTACCATCGTTATAGGCAATGGCACATCCATTTTGATAGGTCCATATGAAGGACTCGGTGAAGGAAGAATCCAAGGATCTTCCATATGGGTAGTGCGAAAAGACACCGAATTCAACGAGGACGAAGCCCCACCAAAACTAGATCTAATCATAAGAATGGGCGCAGGATAGCTAAAGGTTTCCATAAGAGCCAGTTACATACCCACACCCACACTCCCAGTTGTCGGCCAAGAATGATCGATAATTGGGATAGAAGTTCCCAATGATGCATTAACACTCGGATTACAGTATGACGTCTGATCAATCGTAACGATCTTCACATTAAATGGAAAGCATACCACTCGAAAGAGAGAAGAGTCTACGGCTTGCATACTATACATCCAATTTCGGCCCAACAAAATATTGTAGTCAAGGGGCGCATCAGCCACCTCGACCTCGATCGCAATGGTCTTCCCTCCCAATTGGACCTTACGAGAAGGAAGAATCTCGTGCGGCCGAAATGATCTACCATCAAAAGCTGTCAACATAATAGTGGATTGAGACAACTCGGGAGAACCCAAACCCTTCTAACATGACAAAGACATCACAGAAGCAGCAGCGCCTTCATCAATAACAGTGTGTTTGACAGTCATATTAAGACACTCTACATGAATCAAAAGAGACACGTAGTAAGGAAAGCGAGGCTATATTCCCATGGTTTCAAATTTGATAACGGAAGAAGAGTTACCATCATTAACCCCAAGAGCAGAAAGCAAGGATCTACTCTATGGAGGACAAGTCTGAAGTGCTTCAAGCACGGACATCGCATAAGGAGTTTGGCCCAAATCCTCGACAACAGAATAGTTCTGGGTGGCTCAGGCATTAGGATTGTGCCCTGAACGCTTTAGGACTCCCTTAGGAATGTGAGGTGCAACTTTAGGTTTATCCATATGTTTTTCAATACGCAAAGGGCTCTCGGCTAGAGCGGGTTCCTTTCCAAGGTCTAGTTGTGACGAACCATAATCCTTCGCACTAGTCACAACCTTAGTAGCGCACACCATGTTGATGCAACCATGACCAGTATTGGCCTCTGGCGGATTTTGATCTCCACCTGATGCACAATGAGGATCAATGGTCCTCGAGTTCATATTTTGATTGTTGGGTAAAGGATTAGTTAGCATGGCTGGGCCCTGTGCTATGAACCTTGAGGCATCGTCCATATGAGGGCACAAGTGAGTGAGGTGGTCCTCCTTACATAACTTGCAAGGAAACTTTACCTTACGTTTAGTCTTCTTGTCCCCACCAGCATTACGAGCATTCTTGTCATTATAATTAGCATTTTCATTCTTATTCCCACCCTTACGATTATTTTTCCCTTTGTTCTTATTCTTCCAGGCTGCTGGTTTCTCTTCTGGTCTGACAATTGCACGGAAGGTACACTCATCGATTGGGTAGGTTGATACGAAGTCATGGCTTGTCCTAACGCGGATTGATTAATTGACAATTGGCTCATTTGTTTCACAACCGAATCCGCAGGTTTGGTACTTGTATAGCCCACAATGCCATCGGCATGTGGCCCAGGCTTGATCTTGGGATCGAAACTAGATCACGAAGCATTAGGTATAATCTCATACAAAAGTCTGGATTGAGCATAGATCAAATCCAACTCTTGTGCCTTAAAGATTTCTTGTTCCTCGTTTTGGACTCCGGATATAGAAACATCGTTCGCGATGTAAGGGAACAACGACTTGAGGAACCACTCAAGGAGAAATTTCGGTGGTGTAAAGGCTTTAATCAACCGCTTCCATCTATGCCACTCTTGAATATGATCCGAGATATGTGTGGCTTTGTCTTGTCGAAATGTCGACAAGAGTTTGGTACCAACGTCGTAACGTATGGGTAGCTGAAAGTGATTGAGGAAAGTCATGCCAAGGTCATCAAATGAAACATATGCCCCCCTTGGTAACTATATATACCATTTCGCTGCAGGCCCGGTGAGGGTGCGTTGAAATAGCCTCAAACGGATTGAATCGTCGTGTAAGAAAGAGCACCAAAGGTGAAAAGTAGTGACATGCTCACTAGGATCTTCTCCAGCTTTTCCCTCGAACTTGGGAATGTCCGAAGGAAGCTTGATAGGGATGGTTGGCTAGGCTGGGTCATGAGATACCAGATCGTTCATAAGTCTCAATAAGTCAAGTAAGTTCAATATTGTTGCGAGGAAAGGGAGCCTAGGTTGAGCCAGTCTATGCCACGCTCCCTGATTGTTCTGGTTCATGTAAGTCTGATTGTTATAAATACCATGGCCTTGGCCATAATAACCTCCTCCCATTTGACCTGTATAGGGCTGCATGGAAGCATTGTGATGTGGGGTACCTTGATTATGCGGTGCTACAAAGCCATAATTGGAAGAGTAAGCAGGTTGTTGATACCCATACCCATAGGGTTGATAGTTCTGTCCATACTGCGGTCCATAAGACTATCCATGAGAAGCTCCATAAGGTGTCCCATTGGATGTCCCGTGAGAATGTCCATAGTTAGGGATATGGGGAACTCCTTGAGATGGACCATAAGATGATCCAGAAATAGGGATATGACCTCCCGACACAACAGGAGGTACTTGACTCTGAGATACTACCGTGTGAGCAGTCGTAGTACGAACATGGCTAGTAGCGATATTCCAGCCCGAAGGACCACGTGAATGAGGGGGAGAAAGGGTTGTCAAAAACACATTCGAAGGAGTAGGGTTCGAGGATGAAGGGACATGTGAAGGAATGTAAGTGGTGTTCCCAATGGTTACTCTTCTCGGTTCTGGTATCCGCATATGATTACTAACACTAGGTCTAGGACGGACATGTGAGGTTGCTTCCACCACTGGGATGGAAGGTGCAATGTGACTAGTGCTTCCAAATCTCTCTGCATGGGAAGGAATAGGAGTACCCCTAAGCGTAGTTCTAGGTTCAACTTCTGACTTGACATGATGTGTCGGAACGGGTGTAGGGATATCAGACATGCATAACGAACATGACTAGTGCTTGTGGGTTCATAATGAGTCTCGTCGCCTGGTAACCAATACTGGAAACCTGTGAATGAGGGATCATAACCAGACTGTGAAGGTATTTCTGGTGAAGGATCATATATGGGAGTAGGATCTTCCTCCCCAACCTCGTGAGGTGGAGAGGACATCTCTCGAATCTCATCATCATGATCTCCCACAGTGTGTGAATCAAAGTGAGAAGTAGTTCGCCTGGACTGTCTGTCTCTCTCTCCTAGAGGAGGAGGAGACGTGGAAGGCGGAAGTCCTACTAAAAAATGAGAACGGCGAAGCGTCGTGCTCGAATCCACAATGACTCAAAAAATGAAAAGACCCGATCTAATTACGCAAACCCTAGGTAAACTAGTATGCACAGAGCACACACCTATAAAATGTAAATCCAAATCACAAGCAAACAAGGGTAGGATATGTGATCTCCCGAATGAAGCAGGTATGTCTCGCCTAGGAGAGGCTTGAGACTCCCATACACAACAAACGAAAGTTCGTAACCAATTATAGTGGCCCTCAGCTTCAACGCATATAGCGACTGTGTTGTTCGACCCCTACCTGGCCAGGACACCTGCAGAATAACCTCTGCGAAGTACCCCCTCGATAACCTAGGTAAGGAAACTAAGGTCACCTCAATATAATCAATGCTTAGGAGGACAATCACAAGCAGGATTGACCGTATGGGCAGGTTAGCAAAGCCCGAAACTCTCGAAAGTGACCCCAGATACGAATACAATCCTAGAAATATCTCTGGTGCTACTCAGTTACAACCAGGGGTCATCCCAATCATAACCGCTCACACTGCCTCGTGCTTAACTCCCTTGTAAGAGGAGGATCCTGGGAACACTAATTATATAAAGGAATTTCACACTCTCACCTGGACATACACATAAATGTTTTGTTTAGTGGTCTTGGAGAATTTACTCACAATGAACTATTCCAAGACCCTAAAACCTAGTCTTGATGGTGCACCTTATAAAAGAAAAGAGTGTAATTCATTTTATTATGCGTAGATTTTAATTGGCTTATTACTCATAGGGTAAATGGTCGTGCAACTAATGATGTTATGACGCAACAAGAAGTAAAATGCACACCTAACAATCAATGCAAATGCACTGTGTCAAATGAAGAACAGGGTATGCTACTACGTGAAGTGCAAAATTTTCCTTCAAATGAATATGCAATCATTTCTATATGAAAATCTGACTAATACTCTCTAAGCAAACCTAATGCAAGTACCATATAAATGCAAAATGCAAACAATGCATAATGATGCAAAAAGCAAATGTTTTTGTATTCTTTGAATTAAATGAGATAAAAAGCAAAAGTATGACTCTACAACCCCCAGACTCTACAAGTAATACCAGACAGCACCCAAGCAAAGCACCAAGGTAAAAGATATCTAATGCACTAATCCCAAAACAAAAAATAGAAAATGAAATGACAAGAACACTTTCAAAAATTTAAACTAAAAAGCGTCTCTGGTCAGAAACAGGGGTGTATACAAACTCCAGAAGCATCCAAGAAGACTCGGCAATCATCCAAACTCACCCAGTAACACTTAATCTTCCCCAAAAAGGAAAAAATCAGGGCATACGGGACTGTTTGCAGTAAATCCGCGCATATACGCGGCTATTCTAGGAAAACCCGCGTGTACAGGCGACTATGAAGGAAAAACCTGCGTACAGGAAGAAAAAGAGATAAAAAGAAGGCAAACAGACAAGCTGATACAAAATTTACTCCTGTAAGACACTACTGGGCAAACATGCCCTTAGACCCGACTCAGAAACAGAGAAACCAGATCAATTCAAGAACATTGAATGCCAACAAAACCCCCCCAGTATGGTCGCCAATTCTGTTACGAAGAAAACTTCCTATGTCTTGGGGTGTACCACAACAGACAGAGTAACTGCAGAAATCAATCCCTTCCCAATATGCAAGAGAAATACAATATCTAACACTAAAGGATCTCGAAACATACCTTATTCTGGATGGTTGATGTAGATCCCCGTTGAGCTTTTCCAATCCCGCTTGTGTTAACAATATGCTCTCTCAACAATCAGCAAACAAGACAAGCATGCTATATAATGGTGTTAGACCTACTCTAGCATATATAATCAATAATGTACAAGAAATTAAAAGCATCCATGGATTCAATATTCATTTAAATGCACATCATTGGACAGAAAAAGATATTTCTATTAATATAAATTAGAGATTACATGAATGACAACCTCTGTCGACACGTCTGCGAAACAGAGAAACTTATTCCTCCACCTGGGCCTCCACCACCTCAATCCTCCATCTCTCGATAGCAATCTCACAAGCAAAGGCAAGCTTGGGAAGAACACCAAGTGCTCCAAGGGACAAAGGGATGCAGACTCAAGTATAAGCTACGGCAACAATGGACTATAGTTTTCTTGCTCTTCAATTCTCTCCCTTCAATGTATCCAAAGGGTTCCTTATATAGTGCTTCAATGGGGTGATGGAAGGTCAAATCCGAGGGATCTCGAGGCATATGAAAGGCCAGGAGACAAGTGACTCGGATCCGCATCAAGGAAAACTCCAAAAATATTTGGCCTTTTGCACACATCTTGATGTACGCAGGTTTTAGGGTTATATCCGCATGTATATGCAAGAAAGGGTTTAAAAGTCACGTATAGAAAATAACAGGTGTTTTTAGGGATGATCTTGGAAACATCAAAGGTACAAAAATAGTCCATGGGGTCCAAAGAGTCTATAGAGGGACAGGGAAGGCCATAAATGTGTGATATACCATGTGTGGTAAAATCAGCTGTAACAATATGAATTTTCATCGACCAAACTTATCGACATCAACCTATTCACTAGGTAACATGTTGTGTCAACTTCCTCATCCTAGAATTCTTGTGCGACTCCTACATCACTAAGAATGCTTATCATTTTCTCCATCAGCTTTCTATTCATTCTTTCAACAATTTTGTCATGTTGAGGCATGTTTGGAGTTGTGTTTGATCAAGCTATATTGTGTTGTTTGCAAAACTAGTCGAACACTTTTCCACAAAATTATCCTTTATCACTAGTTCTCAACACCTTAATATTTTTACCAATCTGATTCTCCACGAGAGCTTTGAACTCTGAAACTTCTCAAAAACCTCAAATTTCTTCCTCGAAAAATAGAACCATGTCATTATAGAGAATTCATCTATAAAATAAACTTAATACTGAGATCCTCCAAGTGAAGGGACCGACATGGGTCCAAACACAACACTATGTATTAATTCTAATATTTATTTAGATCTAGTAGCACCAGATGAGAATGTTACACAACTCTATTTACCATAAATACAATGTTCACAAAAATCAACTTCATTAGAATAGTTAGGAAGGCATCCAACCATATTTTTATTGCACATATAACGAAGATCTTTCTTACCTATATTTTCCATCTGTTGATGCCACAACATGGTGGAGTTGACTAGCCAAGCATAAATTTCGTTAATCTCATAACAAACCTCATTAGCACTTTCGTCGGTGCATTTTTCCCAAATAGTTTGTATATGGTTCCAATCTAAATACCTCTCATTAGCATGATTTCTCCTCACACCATCTTGCATGTATCTTTCTCAAATACATATTGTACTCTTGCATTCTCCATCTTACTTACTGAGATTAGGTTTCGAGCCAAACTTGGGATATGTAGTACTCCTCGAAGTGTTCCCATTATTTTGTCTTTCAGCTTCAATAAAAAATTTCCTTGTTCAACTATATTGGTTGATGATTCATCACCTAGTAGTACATCACCACTATTGATATTCTCATATTCAAGAAACCACTCTCTGTGAGGTGTCATATGATATGACACATTGGATTCAATCAGCCAAGGGTCACAATCTGATTATGTACTTGAAGAGGCCAAATATACGTCACCTTTCTCTTTTTGTGAAGTATTTCCATCGATCGACTGAATTTCCTCATACCCTTTTCCTTTCTCTATTTTCGTCTACTTTTAGTTTTTCCTATAGTGCCTGACTTTAGTGCATCACTAGCATGTTTTTGTCTATGAACTAGGATATCTAGTCTTAGATCTACCTCTGAATTTTGATATTCTACTAGAGGTTTTTCCTTTTCCTCTATCTACTATTCGACCTCTTACTGTCAAGGCTTAATGGGTCAAACCTTCCAAGTTCTTTCATATCATTTCATTCGATAGAAAAGACGCAACCACATTGTCAATCTTCAATGTGGTACTATTACTCCCAATAGCCACAAGTAGGTTATCCCATGAAACTAGCAAAGAACATAACAAACTGATGCATTTTTCCTCTTCGGTGATTTTAATATCTATGGATAACAACTAATTAATCATTGTGTTGAATGCATCTAGGTTCTCTATAACCGAATAACCCTCAACCATCCTCAGAAGATCCAACTTCTTTCAAAGAAACAACGTGTTAACCAAATATTTCAACTGGTACAAGTTCCACAACTTTTCCTATAGCTTCTTTGCAGTATCTTATCCTGAGACATTCAACAATACATAATTTGCTAAATAAATTCATAGTGTACTCCTTGCCTTTATTTCAGTCTTTTACCAATCTTCCTTTAACACACCCAGTGAGTCTTTCCAGGTTCGACTGCAATCCATTGTTCTCATTCTACAAGGAAATCCACCATCTTAAGCTTCCAAAGATCGAAAGTTTTCCCATTAAACTTTTCAATTTATATCCTCAATGTGCTAGCCATTATATCAATGAACCAATGTTCCTAGAAGTATCCCACTGTAACAGGTATTCCCCCAAATCCAAGACCAATCTAAAACCCTCAGCAACAAAGGCATCCCCATGCAACCAAATATAACTCTGATACCAATAGTTGGGTTCTTAATATCAATTACAACAGGTTTGCAAATTGATTCATATAGTTAAACACATTAACAAAAGACATTGTCACACAACAACATCAACACATAACACAGTAATTACCCTAAAAAATGATTTCAGGAAAACCAACAAACTAGTGAGATCTCGGCTCATTTATTTATCAAACACTCAAAATGGGTGTTTAAAACCGTGACTCTATTACATGATCACGTTACAACTATATGCTTACATTACAATACATCATGCATAGCCATTACATCTTATTTATAGATGCAATACAACCAACTGCTTATTAATGACAATCCATAACTTCCTAACTACTTTCAATTATTATGTTACAGTCGACTTGACTAGGTCAACTTTGGTCGATGGCCCATTGAGTCTTTTGGTCGTTATGTTGACTTCCCATTGACTAAGCCATTTTCCTTCAGCCAAACAACTTATTCTAGTCAATCAGGCAACCATACTTCCACCATATGTTTCCTTCGACTACAATCGACTTATTCCAATCAATTATCGACTTTAAGAGTCGATACACATGTAAAGAATATAACACTCCCAATAACACCGTGAATCGCATCAATAATTGTGCATAGTGAGTCGATATCCACCCACTATAATTCAACACTTTAATGACATGTGGAAATGGAAACACGTATTCATGATCATCATAAACATATACTTGTAAAAGGCATATATTTCCAACAAATAAATAGATGTAGATGATATGTAGGAAATAATTGGATGGGAGATATGGCTCTATTGATTCTCTCCTTGTGTGTGGTGGTTATTGTTCAACCTTAGTTGGTCACTATTGCACCATTTCTTGGACTAATGGATGTTTCTAACACATCAAGATCCCTTCTCCAACTCCCTTGCACCTCCATAAATGTTCTTTAGCCTTTTTTTGGCCCCCTAATAGAATACATCCAAAAAAAACACAAAGTAAATATAGTTAGTTGGACACCTCTAAAGGATGAGCACAACCTAATCAGTGATGACACTCTCTTGGAATTGCAAGCCTCTTGAAAGGATTTTAATGATCATTGTGTGGTGGTAGCTAGTTCAAGGAAGTTGAAGCAGCTTAGAAATCCCAGGATCCACAGCATGAGTCCCCAAATCAATTCGAAGTGGATTTGGAAGGCCCGATCACACTTATTTAAGAGCCAAAGGAAGCATGGAAGACAACATATTAATATATTGTCTTCCATGTTTCCTTTGGCTTTTAAATAAGTGTGACCGAGCCTTCCAAATCCACTTCGACTTGATTTGGGGGCTCATGTTGTGGATCTTGGGGTTTCTAAGCTGCTATATATATAGCAATTGATCAACCTATGAAATCAAGTAGTCAACATTGTAATTTAGAAGTGTGGATCACTGCATTGAAAGTCCACTAGATGATTATTGAATAGAGATATCATTGAGTGTTTGATGTAATTGAATTGCACTTTTTTTTTGCTTAGTATGGAAGATGTGTATTCTTGGGTTTTGAGACCCATCGTGTGATGGATATAGGAGTAGTTGTTTTGAATGCTTACTTGAGTATCATGTCTTCGATCTGTCATGCAATGACTTTCGAATCTACAAAATGTATATATATTCTTTATCGTAATAAAATATACTATTTTTTCGATTGAAATAAATAAATAAATAGTTTTCTATCGTCCATATGTCATATCCCTTCATCAATCTCACCGAGTCCAAACAAATACTAAGAAAATAAATCACTTAGATAAGTAAAAATTAGACTTCTAGTTGTCAAAGGCCAAATGTGTGGCATTACACACTGAGTCCAAGATGGTGTTTTTTATCTTGTTGCAACCTCAATGTTGAGTTTTGTGATATCAAAGGGGCCCAAGCCCACAAAGCCCACCATTTATGGCTTAGACCCTATTGAGCCCCTTGTTGAACCCATTGACATTAATATTCTAAGACTCCCAATGATGATGACCATCATTCCCTCACAATGGGCGTACACATCATCATGACCATCATCCGCCTTCCTATTGAATTCCCTATACACATGACAAGCTTCAAGGAAGAGAAAAGAAGATTCTAGCTCTCTAATATTTTTGCATCAACCATCTAAATTTAGAGCCAAGAGGTCTGCTCTTCCAGTGAACCAATTAATAATGGCTGATGAATCACCCATAATGTGAAGATAAGGTAAGCCAATCAATTTTGCATAGACTAGAAGAACCCACAGAGCAAGGAGCTACTCTCTAGTATTGAAGCTCAGTCCACCGCCCATTTTCAGATAGAAGAAGTGGTCCTGGCTGATAAGGAGGAAAACACCAATACCCCCTTGCATCTTCGTTGAAGCTCCATCAAAATACCATGCAGGATAATCTACTCCCGGAGCTATAGTAAAGTTTCTTCTTCTAAGGTTCGACCGAGCAGCTATAGGATGGGCATTGAGCTGATCCATAATGATATGTGTAGTGAAGTTTATATCTGGCATGTGATCCTAAAAAATAGTCTTGTTTCTAGTGAGCCAAATATTCCAGGCCCACAAGAGAGGTAGAATAATCAACTGCTTTTCGGAACTGAACCAAGAGTCAAGATTTTGAAGGAAAGTGGCCTCATTCGACACAATAGGATAGAGAAAAATAGAACTCGGGTGATGAATAATGCTACGAGTAAAGCAACAATATGTAAAGAGGTGATCTACAAAGTTATGTTTCCTTCCTACAAAGGAAACACCAGTTAGGCCCAATCTAGCCCTTTTTAGCCAAATTGTCCAAAGTATTTATGCTATTCGAGAGGCACATCTAGTTAAAACATATAACCTTCAATGGAATGTTAAAATTCCAAATCAATATGAGGGTTATGTTCAACCTATCAGATAGAGAGCAAGAAGTAATATAATCATAGGCCAATTTTGCACTGACAATGCCATTTTTCTGATTGTACATCCAGACAAGTGAGTCCCTCTTCTCACTGAGTCGGATACACCCATGTGTAAGCCCATTAATGTATCTATTCCAGTCATCCTTCCAGTGTCCACCAAGGTCAAGATCTTTTGTTGTGAGCCAATAAGTCTGAGAGGAAGTGACAAGGCCCCAATTTCGTGCATCAGCAATATATGTAATACTATAGTCAGCAAGGTAAGATCTGAGGTCCTCAGGTAGGGAATAATCTAAGGATGAGCCAGCAATCAGATCAGCACCTACTTGTATACAATGCCCATCTCCTACTTTCCAGCCCAAACATCTAGTAATCCATGATAAAGCTCTAATAAATCCATTCCAAATGTGAGATGTACCCAGAACAGTAAACTTTTGAGATTGCAGCCACTCATCCACTGGCTTGTTTTTTAAGTATTTGAACTTTATGATCTGAGACCAAATTCCATCACCATTTAGGACCAACCAGAAACTTTTTAATCTAAGAGCCAAGTTGAACCAATCCAGGTTCTTGATGTTCCATCCCCCAAAAGCATATGGTCTGGAGAGAGTCTGCCAGTCGACCAGATGGGCCTTGTGATTTCCTTTATTATTTCCCCAGAGGAAAGTAAAGATGGTACGTCGAAGATGAGTAATAATATAACTGGGCATATACGCCAGAGAGAGCCAGTATACAGCCAAACCCATGAGCACCGATCTAACCAAGATCAACCTACCTCCCAATGAAAGTAGCCTGTAAGTCCAATTGCTTATCCTGGTCTCAAATATTTTGATAAGCCAGTTCTAGTCTCTGATACGATAACCCAAGGGTTTGAGGTAGTAACCCAGATACTTGAAGCCAGCAGTCAAGGGCTCCATTTTAAAAGGAAGGAAAGAGGATATGATGGATCTGACAGATTCCTCAATATTATTAAACAAAAAAGAAGACTTTTCATTACTGATTTTCATTCCTGTAGCATTGCAGAAAAGGTCTAATAACAAGTTGTAGTTATGCCATTCATTTACAGTCCCCAAACCAAACAATAATACATCATCAGCAAATAGCAAGTGTGTGAGGTTTACAGAGGAAGAAACTTTAAAGCCAGAAATAACACCCCTATGCTATGCATTTGAATAAGAAGGCTCAAACTCTCTATGATCACGATAAAGAGGAGAGGGGAACGTTTACCTATAACATTAATAAAGTGGTCTAGCATTACAAACATCACGATAATATTGCAGGCATCATGATATATCGCTATGTGTCATAGATGGTGATATTATTGCTTGAAAACATTCGCAATGTTTCAAATAGTGTGCTTTTTTTAAATGTTACGCTATTTTCATAAAATATTGTGAGTGAACATAAAATATTGCCAACTTGCGAACAGTTTGACCTATAACCCCAAAAAAATTCATTTTCAAAACACATTGGGTCTTCACGATTTTCTTTGAGCCAAGGACTATAAATAGTGTTTTCACATCATCAATCTATTTTGGATTGATGATTGATTCCCTTCAAATGTGTAAACATTTGCAAGTATGTGTAACAATTTCTACATGGTTTTTGTTTGTTTTCTAATATCTTTTATAGTTTTTGCAAGTTTAGTTAAAGTATATTTCAATTAATTAATTTCTTAAAATAAAAATATGGTTGGATTTGCGTTTGTTAATTGAGTCCAATCATTAACACTCTTAAATGATTGATACACCATAAAGAATCAATGTACAGAAAGTGTGATGCAATTTTCAAAAGGTATATAGATCTAAATTTTGTAGGTATCTCAAAAATTTCTATAAAAATTACTTGAAAACCATGTGGAATTGAGTTGGAATTCTATTGAAATCTTGAAGAGTAAACATAACTTTCTTTGTCAAGGTCAATTCTATTTTCTCAATAGTAACACCAAGAGTAAAAGAAATATCTTTATTTGGTGTTTTATTAGGTGATGTTTGGAATTGATGAACGATCCATCCTTCTCTTGAGTGTATTGCACTCTTAAATAATTGGTACTCAACAATAGTGAAGTACTCCTCGGCATATGCGCCAATCACCTCCTTACATTTGGCCAATCCAATGTATCATAGGTGTATTACAATCTAAAAAGCATTGGGATTAATAAATAGTATACTACTTTGGAATAATTTTCCATGGCATTACCCATGGGTGTGTTTTCCTCTAGAAAAGCATTGAGATTCACAAATGGCGTTTTCCTAGGAACAAATTCCAATCCCTCTGAATTTTCAAAGATTCCACTATCCTTGGGTGAATTGCTCCCTGAAGAGCATAAGGATTCATCAATGGAATACATTTTGGAATAAGTTCCATTAATTTATTTTACCTCTTGGAATAAGTTCCATTCATTTATTTTTGTTGGACAGTGAGGAATGCCTAGAACATTTTCATTAGATACATAGATTTATGAACCACATAGTGATTGAGCTATCTGGGGAAAAATCATACTTTTGTCACACTCTACAATAAGAAATTTTCCGTTCACAATTAAGGTGTGTTCTATTTTTGGTTTTGACTAGAGTTTTGAATTTTGTGTTCTCAATAGTAAGAGCAAGAGTAAAAGAAATATATGTATTTGGTGTTTTGTTGGGTGATGTTTGAAAAACAAACATCATTTTGTGTTGAATTGATGAACGATCCATCCTTCTTTTAAGTGTATTGCACTCTTAAAGAATTGGTACTCAACAATGGAGAAGTGCTCCTCGGAATATGCACCAATCACCTCCTTACATTTGGCCAATCCAATGTATCATAAGTGTATTACAGTCTAAAAAGCATTGGGATTGATAAATAGTATACTACTTTGGAATAATTTTCCATGGCATTACCCATGGGTGTGTTGCCCTATGGAAAAGCATTGAGATTCACAAATAGTGTTCTACTAGGAAGAAATTTCAATCCTTCCAAATTTTCAAAGGTTCCACTATCCTTAGGTGAATTGCTCCCTGAAGAGCATAAGGATTCATCAATGGCATACATTTTGGACAAAGTTCCATTCATTTATTTCACCTCTTGGAATAAGTTCCATTCATTTATTTTTGTTGGACAATGAGGAATGCCTAGAACATTTTTATTAGAGTACATAAATTTATGAACCATGTAGTAATTGATCCATCTTGGGAAAAATAATAGTTTTGTCACACTCTAAAATAAGGAATTTTCCTTTCATTACTAAGGTGTGTTCTATTTTTTGTTTTGCCTACAGTTTTGAATTTTACATCCACGGACTTACTTTGGATGTGACTATACGCTCTAAAATTCATATATTTGGGCAAGCCCACACACCCTTGTGCTTGATTCCTATATTGAATACTGTATGGCATCTATGTTTGTTGACTAGCTTAAGTCTCTAACCCTTTCTTGGTACCTTATGAATGAATCACTCTTTTCAATATGTTTCTTATTTTCTCTCAAAAATATCAACAATTTGGATATATTTCTAGCAATGTGGTATTGATCTTCAAGGCATCTCATCTACTGCATCATTTCAACCATGGTTGCTTCTTTTTGAACTTTTGCTTCATGCATGACACAATTAGAATAAGCATAGCACTTATTTCCTCAAATATGAAACAAGTCTATAATAAATTTTCATAAATAGACATTCTAAGATCAAAAAATCAGAAAAAACAAAAAATATAATAATAAAAGTAATAACTGGAAAATGGAAAAAGTGGGCATTATCATATATGTAGCATTCCCAAGAAACATGCAAAACATGGAAGAGAGAACTAGTTTTTATTATAAAAGAAGCATAAATTTCTATTGCACCTCACAATAGTCAAGTACAAACTAGCAACCATCATTGTTCATACGTGTATTTTTTTTCTCATGTATAATCACCTATTATTCTATTAAAAAGTTTGAACGTTGGATTTATTGACTCTCGACATGGTTTTGGTTGGGGTTAATATATTGCAATCCATTGGGAGAGAGCGATGGCAAGGTCAAAACAAGTAACAAGAATAAAATTTGATATAACTATCAAATGAGTATAACAATAGTATAACTATAGCTTTAACAGGTAGCTTAGTTGGTTGGAAATCTGAGACAAAATACCATAGATATTGAGGTTGTAGGTTCAATTCTCATGAATCCAACTTTTTGGGTCTTTTGGGGTTAGGCTCCCAAAACTGGAGCTAATAGGGCGAGGCCCCTTCGAGTAGGCGCCCTATAATTGTTACTATGGATATAGCGAGCCCTAGCCACAATTGCCGAGGCTATAAACCACACAAAAATAAAAACAATAATATAACTATCAAATAAGTAATATAATAACATTCAATACAACTACCAAAACGAATACATATATTCATTCCACCCAAATTTGTGTGATCCACATAACTACCAAAACAAGTCTTGATGAGTAGGGTCATTTCCATTGTTATTTCGTTTTATTATATTCTATTGGGATTTTTTTAAATGGATTATGCCTTTGCTAATTATTATAATGTTGATATTTTTAATGGAGAGTATATCAACTATTATTTCATTTTGTTATATTCTATTTGAATTTTTAAAAATGAGTAAGGTATATTATTATTATTACTATCTGTCGGGGCAGAGCAAGTTGTAAAGTTGAAATGGTTGTAAATGGAAGGTCTCGTGTTCAAATCCTCCCAAATTGAACTGTGACATGGTTCGGGTTCTGTGTATGCGCCTAGGGATACAGTGGTAGCAGAATTGGATCCCTAGACCCCGTGTCATGCAAGTACCAGCCCCATCCCCAGTTACCGATTCTCCTAGTCAAAAAAAATATTATTATTATTATAAATTTTAATATTTTTAATAGGACGAATTTAAAATATGGTTGGTTGGTTGGTTACACTTTTGGTGTCCTATATCAATTAGATAATAAACAATGAAATGTAATTACAATGGAATGCAATTTTGCATTAAATGAATTGAGTTCATGAGGATTTCAATATAAGGAAATGAAGAATTAGTCGTTACTTAAAATTCCAATATAAAAAAATGAAAAGCAAGATATATATATATATAATCATACATTCAAAACTATGAATGTAACCTAAATTATGTATTGGGTTTAATTAGGGGACGGTATTATAAACCATATATCTTAAATATACATAGAGAATATCAGACTAAATTATAATTTCATTATATATTTTACAAATTAACAAATATTATGATTTCATTATATTAATTTAATATTTTATTTATAAAATGTATGAATATAACCTAAATTATGTATTGCTTTTAATTAGGGGACGTTATTATAAACCATATATCGTAGATATACATAGAGAGTATCAAACTAAATTATAATTCCATTATATGTTTTAACAAATTAAAAAATATTATGATTTCATTATATTAATTTACCATTTTATAAGTATTTTTGTTGACGTGAGTTTTCATTTTTAAAGGCAATTACAAATGGTTCTTGTAGTAATTGATCCATCTTGCAATTATTATGATACTTAAATGTTAAGTAAATAACTTGCAAATTACAAAAACTTGAAAACCAAAGAGTGGCACAATTATATATAAATATGCAATTGTATGAGTGAAAGAAAATAGTTTGAAAAAAATTATATAACTCTATACTTGTAAACAAGAGCCACGAGGTGGAAATGTCTCCAACATTGCATCTGTGTTGGTTGGTGGTTTGCGGTTACTTCAAAAAAATTAATCTCAATAAAAATAGAGTGAAATTTGTTATAAGCCACTTGGAAGCTTTTAATATTCACTTGATTACAGACAAAAACATCATAAACATCATCAAGCAAACCTCAAGCATACCTCACTACTCTTCTGAACGAAACTAATGAGGATATGATAATGCTAGTGACAAGCTTTAAAAAAAAATCCCTTCTCAAAAATATGCATTCTCTTTTTAAAAAATCAAATCAAATATTATATCAGCTACTAAATACCTTTCCAAAACCTTATCGGAAATTTTAGATAAAAATAAAACTTGTGATTCTTAAAAGGTGAATAATGTTCATACTCGTGATTTCTAAAGGTTGCATATTGTTCACATCAAGTGACCATTTTGACGCTAATTTATCGTTACGATGGTAGAAAATGACCATTAGTATTATGACTGTGAAAAAATAATGACATGAACACCAATAATTTTTTCTCAATACTAACTCTTTGTGATTTTTGTGTTAATACCAGAAAAGATATAGCATGGCCATTGAGATCCTTAGTTGAAAAATAGGCTTTTCTTCTGGCCATTTGAAAAGAATTCCATGGCTTTAGGAAATAGTTGTGACCTGAATTGACAACAAAAAACGAAAAAGACTTATGTGAACCCAATTACCTAAACCAACTATAAATGCAAGGTTGACACTCTCTTGATCACCGAACCAACGATCAAATATAAACGCCAAAAATGAAATGGAAGATTGTGCTTTATAGTGGTAAATTGAATTAACAGCTCGAAAAAGAAATTCCTTATGTGAATCGAAAGAATTATCCAACCAAATATAAATGCAAGACTCAGTGAATCACCAGTACCAAAAACCAAATATAAACATGAAAACCTATTTGAATTAACACAAAAACCCTATCTGGATTAACACGCTTTGAGAAGGAATGAAGAATGTTCTATCTAATCACAATAATAATGAATTAACACACTAGAAGTCATTTAAACGAGTAATTAAGAACAGAAGTATTTTCTGGTCTTGACATATATGCTCATTGTTGGTGTGTGTGTTTCTGCACACTTGGTTTGATAAGATCGGTAGGACAACAATAATATCCTCACCCAACCTTCCTTGGAAAACATTTACACACAGAACTACATTAAACTCCAATAATCTCCATCCATCCTCAGTACAAGGAACCATCGTTAATCGCACTATATCCTCACAAGGCATGAGCCCTATACGTACAAAGAGATGGATGCATTAAAACTTAGTTGTCTTGCATTTATATCCTAGCCATTACCTTGTCGTCGAGAAGCTCATGAGAAACCAACCTCATAACTCTACTGCCAAGAAGCTGCGATTAATTTATAACATTGTTGATATCAGCGTCGTCATCGGGTCCTAGGGCACAAGAACCCAAAACAACTTCATCTCCACCAAACCACTAGTAACCTAAAAAAATAGACAATTAAAAAAATGAAATAACTAGCAATTGCCCCAAAAGGTGCAACAAAACGCCGAAGGGATCTATGGTTGTTCATGATACTAAATAATGAAACCAATCTTCAAGAAACAAAACAAACATGGATTAAAGAGGTGTAGATCATAAAAAGCATCATTCATCAAGTCTTGGGAGAAAATAGAGTCCATCTAGGAGCATTTTGAAAAAAACAATGTTCACCTCTAGCAAATCAAAACAAAGAAGACACTAAATTGATTAAATATATACAAATGTATAGTAGTTTTGAGAAGCAATCTTAAATTTTTAGAGTTTTTGAAGCAAAATTATCAATTAGTTGTTAGTAAGAATAGGTTGATTTGATTCAAAAGTTCATATTTCATATAGAGCTCTTTTGTACCTAGAATCCTACCAAAAAGTTTCACTTGTGAAAATAGTCAAACATAAATGTAAATTAGCTTTGATCATTTATAAAAAAAATATTGATTTTTTTAAAAGTCTTAAATGCAAACCATTTTCCATAGATTCCCTAAAAACATTAACTTAACTTGCACAAATATCTTGAGGCATAACAAAAAATGGTTCTTAAGAATGAAATTCCATTTTAAGATAGAATAAAAATAAAATAAAAAAATCATCTAAGAAATTTGTAATTGCTATACTCCAAGGAGTTAAGGACTAACAAAAGAAAATAGAACTTTCATCAGTTACCACAAAAAAGTATCATCCTTCCTAACTATAATGTTATTTTGAAGTTAATTGGGGTCAATTCCAATCATTCAAAAGATAGGTTCATTAACATCGTTAAAATGTTCAAGAAACCAAAATTTCCCGCTTAAGCAAGAATAGCTCCCTTTCTGAATCTTTTTCATGTCGAACTCAAGATTTGCATCCTCAAGAATCTACATGGTAAATATCAGACCAACCCATTTTTAGTACCAATAAAACATGTGAAATTCCTTGTCTAAATGGTCTAACACTTAATATAAGTGAACAAACATCCCCATCAACATATCCACATTTTCCAAGGCATGAAGCAATTACAACCATTAGTCAACCACTAGAAAATTTCTGTTTTAGATGTGGGTCAAGTTTGTGACCTTCTCGTAGCTTCTTATTGTAAGATACATGTCTAATGAATCCCTAACAAATATAAAGCATACAAAGGATAACCAATAGTTGTATACCATATGGAGCATATGAACTATCAAAATCACCTCAAAATGAAAGGATAATGAGCGCCTATGTTAAATATCAATATTATAAACCCTAGTAAAACCCCATAAAACCTATTCATACTCTAGATAATCCAATATCCCCTGTTTATGAAATGGAAAGAGAAAACAATTAACTTGTCCACATTTCCTAACCTAATGAAGTTCTATTCCAATCCATTCCTACTGCAACATTATTTATGGTAGATATGCAACAAATACTAAACTATAGATAGTATAAATTGTTTTAAAAATGAGGAAACTCAATAACAAGGCGTTAGTGGAGGATAAGTTTGATTATGCTCCCACAATTGCCAAATTCATGATCTAGAATCTACCTAGATATTAAAATGGTTAAACCAGGTAGCTGAGTTGAGGGAAGCTAGATTAGGTTCATTAAAATCTTGGAATTTTCACAATTCTCAAATTCTATTGGAGATGTTGATGGAAAATTGGATAGTACTATAAATAATCACCAAACTCATCTATCTCTCGCTCTCGATACCTGGATAATGACCCACATGATACACCCAAATAAAAAAATTGCATGCAAGTGAATTTCAAATGGCTAGAGAATAAATGTATTCTCAAATAAAAAATCCATGACAAACAGAACAAGAACCGGAACACAAGTTACAAGCAAGAAAGTAAAATGAAACCTAGAACACAATATACAAGCAAGAAAATAAAAACATAAGGTGTCAAAGGTGACTTGGAACTTGAAAAGACGAGAAAGTAGAAAGTTAGAAGGCTAGTTTGATTGTTGGGTGATCTTTGACATGACATATCTTTTGAAAAAAATCTACATGATATGAAGGACCAACAATGTCAGTCGATTATCTCACCAATTGGAAGCTTATTAGTCTTCATCTCCCTTATAGTCATGTGGAACTTATCATAGGATGGCAAGGATCAATGCAACGACTTCTCATCTGAGGGAGGGGGAAATGAGGCCAAAGCATTGAGAAGGTAAAGAAAAGGAGTGTCCAAGTCACATTGCATGCCCTTTTTCTCTATTGTCGTTGTGTGCATAGGTAGAACAACAACAATAAAATTGTACAACCACCAAAGTGTAGAGGAAGACATGACAACTTTCTAAGTGATGCAATGGACGATGAAGCTTGTAATAGTGTCGAGGGACCAACTTACTATAGTACAATGAGATTACAAAGTACAATAGTCTTGATAAATTGTAGAAGTGAAAGGCACACTCCTATATAAAAGATAATAAACTCTAATATATTATCTAAATCCTAAAAGAAAGGATTAAAAATAAAGCTTTCATGGGAAATTTTGAGTAATATATAACAACACATGACCACAAGCCAAATAATCTCTCAAGGGATGCAACCCAAGTGGGAGCCAAGAGAAAGGGAAGAAGCCTTGGTGTTCCTTGAGTTTGTTATCTAAGAATTGGGGGACATTACACCCTTGCAGATCATTCACTCCGGTTTATGTTAACATTGAACAACCATAATAGTCCAATTACTAATATTTGTACTTTTGTTTTTGTTGAGAACACTACTAATTGTGTACAAAAAGTGTTTTAAAATGAAGATCATCAACCTAGGTTCAACAATATAAACATAGACCAAGTTTAGAACTTTGCTTCATGATCTTTACTTAAAAAGCTGAATAATAAATTTTCTTATATAGAGTCATAGTTATAGTTACAAGATTAAAGACAAAATTGGATTTTTTGGTATCCGACGAAATTAGAACCGGCGACCTTTCAGCTCAGAGAGCGTCTTAACCATACCCCACCACTAAAATGTTTTATTAAAAAATAGATAAATTTTAAATAACACTTTTCAATATAACATATCTCTGGTCTATTAAAAAATGACAAAAACAATTCTTCAATTAAGAAATGACATAAAATTACATTCAAAAAAATACATAAGTCACAATGTAAATCAAAATCCTAATGTGATGTTAATAGTAAATTAAAATTCTAACATGAATGAAGTGTTTTGTGGTGTTTCAAAGTTTCTAACATGTATTAGAATGTAAGTCAAAATTCTTTACTATTGTTAATAGTAAATCAAAATTAAAAAGTTAACTAAATATTGTGTTTAGATTTGAACTTTTTATTCTCCCTTCCGTAAATGACACATTGTCAAATCTTTTGCTCAAATTATACATCTTAAAAAATAAAGTGAATCATAATATTAGTCTTGGAATTTTGTGACATATTATGTGTATGCGCAGGTCAGTCTCACAAGGTGTGGGTCAGTCTGGAAAACATTTCCAGGTATTTGATATGAATCCGTGGGGAGGGTTTGGTGGGTATGGAGGGCCTCCTGCAAGAGAGTTGGCCTCTGTGTCTCTGTTTTCTCTCTCATAGATACCTGTTGACAGTGGTTTTCCCTGCGGCATTTCCCCTCTCCCGGTAATGTTGGTGGATGCTTTTTACCCCGTCCTTTCGTATCTCTGTTTTTGTATTTTTCGACCCTACTCGTTTTTTCCTCCCCTGCATTTGGGGTCTTCTAGCTCTCTGGGTTTGTTGGGTTTACGTCATTATCTGAGGTTGGCCACTTGGATTTCCTCCCCGTCTAGGGGACTAGTACCAACCAAGGAAAAATAAGTGGGAATATTGTTGGTTTTTACGTCTTCAGCCGCCTCAGTATCGTGAATCCTCGGACCATCACCCTGCCTGGGTTCCACGTCGCCCCTCCTCTTGATTTGCTACATCGTGATGATAGCATGATGTGGGTTGACTTATGTTTTTGTCTCTAGGGTTTTGGAGCCTAACTGTTCCCTTCCTGTGTCTTGGGGTTACAGTCTTCTGTCTTCTTTTTCTCCCTTTTTGGGTTGACCTATACCCTCACGGGGTTTTCGGAGGATCCCTTGTTTATTTTCGGCTGTCATTTTTTCTTCTATTGAGTTAGGGTTTTCCAGTTTGCTGCTCAGCGTGTCTCCGCTTGTGCCTCTTAGCTTGCCCAGGATTTGGGTAGGGTTTTACCTGTGGTTACTTGGCCAAGGGTCTTAACCGTTTTCTGGGCATTTTCTGTTTCCTTTCGGTGACTCGCTGTAACCCTTGTTTTTCTGCTATCGTTATCTTTTTTGTTGGGTCAGGACTATCTGTCTTGCCACTTCCCATTTTCTCTAAGGTGAATTTTGTGTGTCCCTCATCATGATAGATTCGGGGGTTGCATTGCTCTTCCGTCGCAAGAGGCAGACTAAAGCTATGAAGATACAAGCTAGTAAGTTTCTCTTTGTACTTGGCCACGATGTTTACATGGATAGAGAATCTTCACTCTACTCTCGGGCCCTAGTTGGTAGACTTGAATACTGTCAGATGGACAAACAAGCTTGGGTTGAATGGGCGAATATGCACTGGAATCCTTTGCTGACCTATATTCCGACGATTAGCTTACTTTCGAATGGTTGGATCGTCTTTGTTTTCCTGGAAGCTCAACATGCCCTCTTATTCTTGATTCCATTTGGCATATGGGCTCTGGCTCCTTGGTTCTTCACTGCTGGCATGCTCACTTCAACCCTCTCAGGGAGAGAGTTACGAAGCGTCATTTGTGGGTTCTTCTGCCTCACTTACCATTTCCTCTGTGGCATGAGAACATTCTTGAGGGTATTGTGAACACTATGGATCGGTTTGTGGCTGTGGATGCTGATTTTCATCTGTCCTTCGACAAAAGGCTTGAGCAGGTGCTGGTGGAGATGGATGTCACTCATGGTCTTTCGACTGAGGTGGAAATCCTTTGTGTCGAGCGCCTGCTGATTCAGAAGCTGCATTACTTGCACGTTTCGTTTAGGTGCAGCCTCTGTCGCGATACCGGACATCTTCGTAGAAGTTGTCCTTCTTGGATGGATGCTCCTTCATCTTCCAGTTTGGATGCCTCCTGTCTCGTGTGGACTTGCTCCTCCTTCAGCTCTTGATCATCCTAATTCGAGTATATTTTCTCAGTCTCTTTCTCTGTATGATGATGTTTCTGATTCCTTCCTTGAGGCTATGGATGAGTTATTACCTTTTGCGGTGGGTGCTCGTCCTCTAGTTGAGGATTTATCTGTCTGCACCCATCCATCCCCTCTGGATGGAATTTTATCTCCTGTACCTGCTCACTCTCATCAGCCTTTGCCATTTGCTTCTGAATCTTCACACGGGGTTGTTGATGTATTTGTCCCCTCTATTGTGAGTCCTCGCTCCCTTGTTGATGATGTGTCTGCCTATTCCTTGCTTTCCACACAAGTCGATCGTCTCTCTCCCATACCTGACAGCTCACATCAACTTGCATCTAAAGTGCCCCCCTTGGATCTTTTGACTCCCTCTGATCTTGTGGTGGTTCCCCCTCTGACCTCTCTGGTGGATTTCCCTCCTTTCACCTCTATTACTCCCCCNCATCTAAAGTGCCCCCCTTGGATCTTTTGACTCCCTCTGATCTTGTGGTGGTTCCCCCTCTGACCTCTCTGGTGGATTTCCCTCCTTTCACCTCTATTACTCCACCCTCCTCTCTTCCACGCTCCCCCCGGAGCCATGTCTCCTCCCCCTCTTTCTCAAATCCTTCGCTGCAAAAGTCATTGACTATTTTTTATGCTTCTACACCCACTTCACCTTCTACTCTCCACCTGAACTAGATCAAATTTTCCAATGTGACAGTTAGGAAGAAGCCTAGAGAGAAACCAGATTCTTCAGGCTCCCTCTCTTCCTCTTCACCTCCTTACATCCCCCTTTCGGCCTGTATTAAGGATGCGACTAGGGGGAACCTTTCCAGGGGACTTAGAGCAGTGTCTCCCCGTCCATCGGTTCCCTAAGGAAAATTCTTTCTCTCAATGTTTGAGGTCTCGGAGGCAAGACCAAACAAAACAGCCTTCACTCCTTATTCCTTTCTGTTCAGTCGGATATGATTCTCCTTCAAGAAACCATGTGCAGTTCCCTCCCTGCCCTCTTCACCTTCTTGAATCTCCTACCCTAGTGGGAATTTTGTGCCACCAGTGCTTCGGGCCTCTCGGTAGGCTTACTCACTGCATGGAACCCTCTCAGGGTTAAATGTCGCACCTTTGAGACCTTGGTTGGCATCCTTGTCAAGGCTATGTTATGTGGCATGCCTTTAACCCTGGATGTTATCAATTGTTATGGCCCGTACCGGAACAGGGTTCAGTTCTGGGATAATGTTCTTCGAGGGGGTATTCTTTCTACTCCCAACTTGATTTTGGGTGGAGACCTTAACTTGACCATGAATGCATCTGAAACTAGGGGTCACAAAGCTATCTTGGACCCACTTGCTCCACACTTTAAGCACTTTTTTTACTCTACTGGTCTTTTGGATATTGCTCCCCACTGTCCTGGGCCGACCTGGAAGAATGGGTGGGTGGGTGATGAGGGTATCTCTAAGCGTCTGGACTGTTTCCTCCTCTCATCTGCTTTAATCCCTTTGCTTAAGTCTCACAGGACCTGGATCCAGCCTGCTGACATCTCCAATCATCTCCCCATTTGTCTTGAATGGAACAAATCTCTGACCTCTTTCAATTACCCTTTCAAATTCAATCGTTCTTGGCTCTCTGATCCTGATTTTAATCTCTGGTTTTCAAAGAGATGGCATGTTATTCACTCTCAGTCATCTCTTAATGATTTAGATTTCCTGGTTAATAAGTTGAGAGCTCTTAAAGGGGATGTAAAAGCCTGGATCTAGGAGAGAGAATCATCGATGAAAGAGGACTCTGTCAAGCTGGATCTGGAGATCGAAACTCTCCTCATGGGATCCTTCTCTGGTAACTTCACCCTTGAGGATCAGTTTGCCCTGAACCTGCTACGGGCTAAAAAGAAAAAGATTTTGGATCATCTCCTTCTTTCCTAGCAACTAAAGAGCCATACCAATTGGGCGCTTTATGATGACTCTAATACTAAATTCTTCCATGCCATTGCCTCTGACAAAAGGAACCATAAAACCATTTGGTCCTTAGTTGATGAGGAGGGTCACACTATTGAGGATGAGCAAGAACTCAAGGCGCTCGGTAGTAGACATTTCGCTCATGTATTTAGTGATGATCGGGCCACCTGCATTTTAACTCAACTCCATGTGGTCTCACTCTACCCCACCATGATTGCTCAGGAAAATGCTTTTAGTCTCATTGCCCCTATTACCTTACTGGAGATTCAGCAGGCTTTAAAATCTTTCAAGAAAGATAGGAGCCCTGGCCCTAATGGCTGGCCAGTGGAGTTTTTTCTCCACTTCTTCGAACTATTTGGCTCTGATTTGCTAAAGGCTATTGAATTTGCTCGGACTTTGAGGTATATTACTCCCTCTCTCAACTCCACTTTCATTGCTCTGATTCCTAAGAAGGATAAGCCTTCTTCCTTCGCGGATTTCAGACCCATATCCTTGTGTAACCTATTGTATAAGCTTATTGCAAAGGTTATTGCTGTCAGGATTAAACCTTGCCTGGATAAGCACATCTCCATTGAGCAGTATGGGTTCTTAAAGAACCATCAGATTATCAAACCTATCGGTATCACCCAGGACATACTTCACACAGTCAAGACAAAGAATACTTCAGCACTCATCCTCAAATTGGATCCGGTGAAGGCTTTTGATAGAGTCAATTAGTTCTTTATTCGGCTTATTTTGATTCAGATTGGGCTTCCCCTCGTTGGAGTCAACTGGATTATGGCTTGTCTTACTTCGGCTAATTTTGTTGTCCTTGTCAATGGCACTCCTTCCCGGTTCTTTGAAGCTTCTAGAGGAATCAGACAAGGATGTCCCCTTTCTCCCTTGCTGTTCATCCTGGTCATTGAAGGCCTGAATCTTTTGATTACTGATGCTAGAGAGCATGGCCTCATCAAGGGTATAAAAATATCTCCATCTCTAGCTCTTACTCACTTACTTTTTGTTGATGATGTGATCCTGCTTGGTTTGGGTACCCTAATTGAGTGGACAGCTTTTGATGTTATCCTCAGCACCTTCTGCAAGGCTTCGGGGATGTGTATCAGTATTGAGAAATCTTGTTTTCTCTTCAACCATGTCAATGAGGATATCTTGGGAAGTATTGCCCATGTACTGCCTTACAAAATGGAACCCATCGACTCTGGTTTTAAGTACCTAGGGTATTTCCTTAAGCCCCTCGGGTGTAGAGTTAGTGATTGGAATTGGTTAATCCAGAAATATGAGAAAAGGATTCACAACTGGACTCACAAGCTTCTTTCTCTGGGTGGTCGTCTGATTCTGGTACAAGCAGTTTTGTCTAGTCTTCTTGTTTACTGGTTGGGTTTGGCTACTATCCCTGTCTCTGTATTGAATCGGCTCAGGAGCATTACTTTTGCTTTTCTATGGGGCTCATCTGGGACTCATCATCGGTATCATTTGACCAACTGGAAACAGTTATCCTGGACAAAGGCTTATGGTGGATGGGGCATAAAAACCTTCAGTGGTTCAGTATTTCTCTAAGATCTAAAAATCTTTGGATGGTCCTCAATAGCGATGGTTTATGGCTCAAGGTTCTTCACTCGAAGTATATGCAGAATCGCCCGGTTGCTGCTTGGCTCAGAGTCAATAAATTTAATTCTCGTGGTGTTTCTTTGATTTCGAGAGGATTCTTACAATCTCTACCTTGGCTGGGATGTTGTTTATCTTGGCTTGTGGGTGATGGTAATGATATTATCTTGGGCATCGACCCCATTGTGGGCTCTCATGCCTCACATTTACTTCACTTGGAGCTCAGAGAATACCTAGCTGACTTGGATATTGTCACTCTTACACAAGCACACAACGCTCAGCCTGATGCACATCATTACTAGTACATGGCGGAGGAATTGTATCTTGCTGGGGATTGGAAGCTTGTCTGGGACAGCTTTATTAGGGGTCTGGAGCTGGGGAGGATCAGACTACATGCCCAATCGGATACTCTTGTTTGGATCCATAATAGAGCAGTGAGTTCTACTATGGCTAAATCTGTGTATGATTATATTGTTTTTACCTCACAGCCTCTGCTCGTAGACAGTGTACATTCTCTGATTTGGTCGATCTCTCTCCCCACTAAGATTGCTTGTTTCATATGGCTGGTGATGGAAAACAAAATACTTACTTGGGATAACCTCCAGAGAAAAGGGTGGATCGGCCCTGGTATTTGTGCTCTCTATGGTGCTGGTGCAAACTGTGTGCAGCATATTTTCTCTTCTTGTCCTGTATGGAGGGAAGTCATCTGTCATCTCAGTGAAAAATATCAATTCATCCCTCCTCAGCAGTGTGATGACATTTCTTCCTTTATTAGGAATTGGATCTGTAGTTTCTCCAAGTATACTTCAGCTTGTTTCATCATATTCTTTGCCTTATGGATCATTTGGAAGGATATAAATAAGGTCATCTTTGAAGGAAAAAAACATTATGTATTAAACATTGCTTTTCAAATTGACCAGTTTCTCCTTTTATACAAGCCTCCTTGCAAAAAGATCAAAAATCCCTATATCATTGGTTTTGGGCCTCTGTTTATCTACCCCTGTGGATTTTTTTACGGGGCTTCAGCAAATGATATGGGGGGTGTTGGTATATGTATCTTCCTGAATAAGGACCACTCCTTTGAGTTTGCCCTGGGGATAGGAACTAGTACCAACACCAAAGCTGAACTGTTGGGTCTTTGGGCACTTCTGCACATTGCTCATGTCACATGGGTCTCCCCACTTTGAACATTTTCGGGGACTCATCCGTTATTATTAACTGGGTCAATGGATCGAATGCTCTTGCACCCCCTGAGCTTAGTCATTAATGCAGGGCTATCAAGCATTTGTGTACTAGCTTCTCCAACCTGTCCTTCAGTCATTTCTATCGTGAATATAATCAGATCGCTGACTATCAATCAAAGGCTGCCTTGGATTTGGCTCCTGGTACTTTTATCTTTTACGAATATTTTGAAGACCTTTTGGTCTTGCATGACACTCTTATGCTCTTCTGAGCTTGGTGCTGGAGTTTTACTCCCTCTTTTTGTTATAGCACCCATTTACTGTTTTGGAGCACGCACCTTCTGATTGTGGTTTCAGCACTACTATGTTCACGATAGAGATGGGTTATGAAGGGTTGGTTCTCTTATTGACATGTCTGGTTTATCGGATGATCGTATTGGTGGGTTTTGTTCCTAACTCTCCCTTGGGCAGCTTGTCGTGTTGGATCCTTTTCATGGTGATCGGTATCAGATTCCCTCATCTTGTACTTATTCTTGGATGTAGCCCTTTTTCAGGGTAGGCACGATAGATGCCCTTTGATTCTTCAATGAATATCAAGGTCAGGCTTTTTTCCTTCTGAAAAAAAAAGGTGTGGGTCAGTCTCTCCCTTGTGGATAAAACTTATTATTTAAAAACTAAAGTGAAACGTAATAAATACTTATCTTAACCTTTTGTACACAAGCCTTAATAAATTCTAAATATTTTGGCTTGACATTAAGTTTGGATAAAACTTAATAAAGTGTTCAAACTTAGGTGTGGGTCAAAGGCTTACTAAATTCTAAATTATTTATCTCAACCATAGGTGTGGATAAAATTTAAGAAAGTGCTAGGTAAAAACGATGGTTAAGTCTTAATTATTTTGGTTGAACCTTAATAAATACTAAATCTTGGAAATATACTATTATTTAGAATTAGGATCTGCAAACTAGGGTTTTGAAGTTTTCGATTTTGTAATTAACTTTTTTTTTAATAGAGAGGGCCATTTATTAACCATATAAAAAAGTGGGAATATTTCGTTGAATAATAGGTATTTTTAGTGTGTTTTGTTTTTCTTTAATATGTTTGTAGTATTTTTCTAGTGTTAATCAAACCCTAGTTTATTGTTTCTAGTTAGTGTTGTTGTGCTGTGATTGGTAGTGATAATAGATGAAGAGAAAGTTTGGTGATCTAGTGACCTGAGAAAAGGTTGTCGTAAAGGCATATCGAGCAAATCCTCCATTTGTACATCACATGAGAGGATGCCTTCAATAAATAATTTATTGGATGGGACCTATCTATCATCATATGTCAAATCCGACAATCATTGTTTCGTTGAGAAGGGCGTCATCTCAAAAACAGAGTCTATTGGTTTTGGAATCACTATTTCGTCACGGGTTTAGTCTCCCTCTCAGAAAAAAGTGAAAAATGGTATTCTAAACCCTTGAAGGAAGATAGTGGTTTGGTGGCGAGTTCTCAATATGGTATAGGTTCAAATCAATTTCCTAGTAGATAGTGTTTTGGTGGGGAGTTCTCAATATGGTATAGGTTCAAATCAATTTCCTAGTGGTGACGGTATTTCGAAGCCCCTTGGTGCTTCGATTTAGGATGCAAAATCTGTTGTCATAAGTAAGATTGCAAACCAGGGATCTAATATTTTGGGTCTTTCACTCCCAAATCGTGATCGTTCAAAATTTTCTAAGGATGTTGGTGATTATGCAGTCTGTAAGGAGAAAGTTTCTTCCTTTGTGCGGAGGTTGTTTGGTTCCTATGCAAAACATCATTGTTCTATTAAGCCTTAAAATGTTAAGAATGGAAGATATCTTTGTGTTCTAGGTAATGATATCATTTTGGATCGTATGGCGGCTCTCTCGTCAAGAGATCTCCTAGGTAGGTTGGAGTATACTTCTGTGAATTGTACAGAAATAATAGCTTGGGTTATAGTGAACTGGAATCCCATCATAGGCTACACACCAAAACTCAAAATGCTCGTGATGTTAAAGTTTTATAGTTTAAAAAAAAACTTATATAATAATGCATATCAAATAAACTAAATACTGAAGTAAAAGTGCAATAGTGAGAAAATCCTAGATATAAGAAAAATATAGTTTTCATGTCTTTCAACTTTAACGCTCCCAAGTTAAGGATCAATTTGTTAAAGTTATATGACTGAAACAATATCATAATAGTTGTAAAGTACATAAGCAATAAAAGAACAGTATTAGCGTAATCATGACCAACAGTACATTTATCTAATAAACAAAATAAATAGAAGAATATTTGATTTGGACCTTCCTTATACTCAAAAGACTTTCATGTCAGACCTTGTCTTTTCAGGGACAAGTCACTAAAATGGAACAAGTTCGGCCTTTAACTGAGAGCATGGACGTACCTGTGTGTGTGTGTGTGAGTGAGAGAGAGAGAGGGGGGATAGGGTTAGGTACAACAATTAAAACACCCAAGATCAACCTCAATATGTTAATCAGGGCAGCCAACAATTATTTAACTCTGAAAAAAAATTAGGGAAATCGCATAAAAGGTGACACAACTAGTGGCTCATCAAACAGTTCATACACATGTAAATATCATCTTAATTAGCCCAAAAACGTTAGAGACCACCCCAAACAGTCCAACAATTGGAGACCACTTCACATAGTCCAACACAATTGAAGACCACGTCAAACAGTCCAACACAAGTAGGGACCACTTCAAACGGTCCAACACAAGTAGGGACCACTTCAACCAACCCAACATAGGGCAATGGCCTACTGAAACAGAGGTAGCAGTCTTGGCAACCAATCCAACAAGGAAGCAATTGTAACAAACAGTTCAAGATTCAAAGGTTAATCCCATAAACAGTCCATTGTTTAGTGATAGCCCAGCAATCAATCCACAGCTCAGATAAAGACCAAGAAATAGTCATGGTTCAAGTAAATACCATCACAAAAATCCACGGTTAAGGTGAGATCCAACAACCATCCCAGCAAATAACTCATTACTCAAGTAAAACATGTCACGGTATCCTCAACAAGGCTCACGAGACCCACAACAAAGCCCACATCACCCTACAAGCTCATGGCACCCTAGTAGCATCCCATACGACACCTACAGCAATTCATGGCAGCCTTGGATAGGCTCGCGTCAGCCTTGGACAATATTAGTAGGTCATGGCAGTTCCCTAGAGAGGTTCAGCAGGTCATGACCTACTACAACAGGCTCATGGGAGTTCCTATACAATATCAGTAGGTCATGGCATCCCCCTGGATCAAAAAAATCATGGCAACAGTCCTATCAGGGCTAAGACCATCCCTAACAAGGCAAAGACAAGCAACATCCCAATCAAGATCAAAACCTAGCAGTAGATCCTATCCATAGAATAAGTATAGTAGCCTTAAAAACATTGACCTCTTCTTCAAACATAGATGCAGAAAACCCTAGATCAAACATGGAACATAGAGTTGAGATATCTCTCTAAGACACTCACCTAATGAATGAAAATCCTTGCTTTTATAGCATCTTAAGGACTTCTAGAATGATTCCCCTTCTATTTCTTTATTGACTTAGGGTTACTCAAGACATCCTAGCTCTTAGGAGTCTTACCAAAATAAAAACATAAAAATAATAATATGTTGACTTAGGATAGAGTACCAATGGTGAAGACTCCATACATACATGATAAAACAATAAAGTTAAGTTATCATAACAAAAGGGTCAAGCTACCACATTGAAGAGGGGGCGCTAGCAATAGGACTAACAAGGGGTTCACACAAGACCACAAGTCAACAAGAGGGGTCACAACAAAGTGGGAGAACAAACCTTTTACCCACAAGACCAAGGTGTATCAACAAGGTGGGAGAACAACCCTTTTACCCACAAGACCAAGGTGTACCAAAATTTTATCTTCTCTCTCAAGGTATTGTTTAATTTAGCAAAGCTTCAGGATCTGCAAGGTGGAATGAACCTCGCTGTGAAAGAAGGTTGAAGGAGGAAGAAGAAATATAGTGCACAATGCTCAAACAATCATGGTGAAATTGAACAGTCGAGAGGAAAAAAAATTGCCATCATAATATTACTCACCTAATCATTAATCTGTATGGAATACAATTATGATACAATCAGGAGGAATTGAATCCACTAGGTGTGATTTGAATTCCATGACTTGGACTGACCCCAAAGATCACTAACTATAGGAAAATCACCACCAGAAGCTCACTAGTTTAACTCAGGACAACCGTATCAGTTCACAATCAGTTAATTGATCAAGGTAGGTAGGAAAATGCACCTAACCTCCTTAAAACATGAAAAAGTGGCACTAGGCTAACTGGAGATGAGCTAATTGATGCTCATCGAAGGATACCTTAACAGAGTAGGGTGAATTGATGGTGGGACTCCCACGACTTAGTGTGGATTCCTAAATTATAGAGATTGGCCTCTAGATATCCTAAACTCATTCAAACTGGCACATCAAGTGGTAGGTGGAACCCATATGAGTTCCCCATGGCACTAGGACATACTCTTAAGCTAGGAAATGACATTTAGATTATGGTGGTCAAGGGAGGATTATAATGAATCCTAACACCCCCCCTTAATCCAAACTTGGACAACCTAGGCCCTGGACACTAAGACCAAAGGTCACTCATACAATCTAATGCAAAAAATTAACTGCTCAATAAACCGAGGAAATGATAAAAACCTCATGGGAAGACCCCCCCCTCCCCTCAAAAATGAACATTAGGGAACTGGATCAAGATTTCACACCAACATATAAATTTCTCCCGAGTAAAAAAATTTGTGAAATAATTATGCAGTCTGCACCTATGTAGAGCAATAATGCAATGTGATGGTCCTTGTGTGCATTAGTTCCCTAGTACAGTGCATGTGAACCTCTCCACCTTCTTGCAATTTGATACCAGATAGGAGAAGAAATGTTGTTGCTTTTGCAGCTAAACTTGCATCTTTCGAACCTCTATGACAGTATGGAAGAGTTCAACTTGCGATGCCATACCCTGGGGGATTGCATGAGCCTGTACAATGGATTCCTCTACTTGCATGTCAATAGAGAATCATCAGTGTACCCCTTAGGATTTTCCATGTAGACTTATTCTTCCAATTTACCATGTAGAAAGTTATTTTTGTCGCTTATTTTTGGAGGAAGAGAGACATGATCCAATGTCTCATTGTTCTTCGGTGACTCATATTCCTTATCCACGGCTTTCGGTCTTGATGAATCATGGCAAGCCACTTTGCAAAACTGTTGATCAGACCTCACTATCATGTAGCATCTCTCTAGGAGTTTATAGCACCTCTCTGGGAGAAGTGGATTTGCATGACATAGCGCAAGGTTCTCATCTTGAAACTGAGATCTTGTTCTCCTTTTGTCAGATGAATCTCTAGCCATGTTCCCAATAGCCTCAATGACTTTTTGAGCCCATTTAGGCCTAGGATTGGGAGTAGGGACTGGATCTGGATCTGTTTGAACTTCATATTCAATATCAAGATCTGATTCAAGTTGGTCCTCTTCTTCAAATTCAGAATATGAAATGTCAATTGAAACATCATCATATGTAAATGGTTTAGGTAGAATGAAATATACCCTCCCTTTTAAATGGCTACAGAGATTACACTGGATCTGAGTATGGAAAAAAATGTGAGAACTCATATGCCTTGGAGGCATGGTTTGCAACACCTTTTGTTATCAACTTCCAAGTAGAAAATATGAGATCTCCACTAAGTCAGGATCAAATACAACTCGCTTTGGTGAGCCTATATGAGTCATCTGATATACAGACAATAAATTTGTTGCTAAAGAGGGCACATATAAAAAAAAATTTAACATTCCATGCTCTAATTTTATTGTACCCTTCCCTTCAACTTGGATTTGAGTTTCATCTCCCATGTGGATACTTGGACCATCAGTAAGATTTAATGAAGAGAATGATTCTTTGGAGGAAACCATGTGGTTGGAGGCTCTTGAATCAATGAGGAAGGCATGAGATTTTGAAAACCCAAACTTCATTGCATGGAATCTCTCATGATCTTCGGTCTTGTCTCTAGAATCATCCTTCCTTGCGCCTTCGGAGAGGGAAATATTATGTTGTTCAAGGAGTCTTGGCATCTAATCTATGGTCTTATTCATACAACCTTTCTCTATATGGTTTCCTTTATTATAGTTGGAGCACTTGCCCTTGTCAAACTTCTAATGTTTGTCCTTCTTAGAGCCTGAGGATCCATCTGATGGATCAAACTCTTCCTTTGGTTCAGATTCATTGTTCCTCTTATCCTTTCCTTTCTGCTTCCCCTTTTCTTGTGCATTCTTTGTCTCCCTAGCCAAGAGATCTTGATTTTTTTAATCTATGAGGGCTCCCATTTGCATCAGCTTATCTTGTTCCTGAATAAGAGATTATGTGAAGTCATCAAGGGATGGAATTCACCAATTTGGAGTTAGCAGTATCCCTGAGTGAAAGGTGGATACAAACACTGAGAATTCTAGGCCAATTTTTCTCAAAATAGAGATCACCAATTTCTCACCTAGAGCAACCACTTTAGCAATACCGAACATTACATGTTTGCACATTACTTCAGTGGTTGCTCTAGGTGTTCGGTCATTGGTTGCTCTAGGTATACAAGGTGGCATCTACTTCAGGGGTCAGAATGGCATTTAGAAAAACCAATGTCAAGGAGAAAGCTATCCATTTTGACATACCAAGAAGGGGGTTCTTTTTTTAGTTGGCCAAGTTAATAAATGCCACGTCACTATTGGGGACATCTTCAACATTTTCTTTGATCAAGCATAACTTCATCATCCAGAATCAGTTTTCAGTGCCATTTTTCTTAAAAAGCCTAATTTTTCGAGCTCTTTGCATCCAAGCAGTTAGTTTCTGTTTTTTCAGTCATTCTTTTACAGTATGGCCGCCCCTTGTGATATTCTACGTACCAGTTCTAACTATTTCTCATGGAAATCTCGTATGGAAGATGTTCTACGAAATAGAAAACTTTTCAAAATTACCTCAGGGAAAGAAACAGAACCCATAGATGATGATAAAAAAATAAAATGGGCAAATAGATGTGATGAAGCTCGTTAATTGATTGGGATGTCAATCTCTACTGATTTGCGATTCCATATATCTGGAATTGATGAACCTAATAAAGCTTGGGACAAGTTGGAATCTGTGTTTGGTAAACACAATGAAATTCAAGTTCATCAACTTGAGAATGAGTTGATTTCTTTGAATCCAAGTGATTTTTCATGCATTCAAAATTATTTCTCTAAGTATAAAACCCTTAGACTCCTATGTGAAGAATACAAGATTAAGAAAGAAGACAAACAATGTATTTATCATATTATTTCCAAACTTGGACCTGGATATTTTGTTTTTGTATCTACATTTTACTCCATGAAAGAATCATTGAATGCAGCTAGCTATCAAGAGCCTACTCTTGAATCCTTTTGTGATTCCTTAATTAGAGAGCAAGATAAGCTCATTCATCTTGAAATAATTAACAATGCAGATACATCTGGGAAAGCCTTATTGTCCCAACAGAAAGAAAAGTCCAAGCCTCCCAAAAAATAGAATTTTCGCAATAGCCAAACAAGGATCCCAAACCCTCTCAATCAGCTCCTTTAAAAAATGACAAAGGATCCAAGCCAAAAGGTAAGAAGACTGAACGTCATTGCAATTTTTGTGGGAAAGATAATCATGATTAATCTAAGTGTTTCAAGAAGATGGCAACCTTGAAAGTAGCAATGAAGAAGCACCACATTAGCTTAGATTCGTCTTCAAAATCTACCTCTCATAGACATGCACTTTGTGCTTTTGGTTACTCTTATACTGTATCTTCTCCTTCTACTTCAAATGAATGGCTCGTTGATTCTAGAGCATCTTATCATATGGCTAAGGATCAAGCCATGTTTTCTACTATGCATGAATGTAACACCAAACAAATATTTGTTGGTGATGATAGATCTCTAAGTGTTGTAGGATCTGGAACAGTTCCAGTATAAAATGGTCATTTTAGTGATGTACTATGTGTTCCAAGAATATCCTGCAATTTGTTATCAGTCTATCAAATTACTCATTCGGGTCAAGGTAAAACTGTAACGTTTACATCTCACCAAGTTGTAATCAAGGATTTTAAAGATCCTCAAAATGTCCTTGCTACTGGAATTATTGATGATATTAGCAGGTTGTACAAATTTAACAACTTTGGGTCATCACATTTTCCTTCAGTTTTTGTTGCTCATAGTGATAACTTGAGCAAACTTTGGCATGAGCGATTTGGTCACTTAAATTATCGCTCATTGCAACAACTATGTAAAGACAATATGGTGGTTGGTCTTCCTATGGTATCTTGCAAGGATGGTGTTTGTTCCGGTTGTGTACTCGAAAAACATCATCGGGATAGTTTTGACAAACGTGCCTCTTGGCACGCCTCGGTTCCCTTGGAGCTTGTGCATAGTGACTTGTGCGGTCCTCTTGCATCTGCTTCCTTTTCTGGTTTCAAATATTTCTTAACTTGGGTTTACTTCCTAAAAGTTAAGAGCGAAGTATTTAACATGTTCTTGGCCTACAAGGCCCTTGTTGAAAAACAATCTAGTCATCAAATTATCAAGTTAAGATATGACAATGGAGGAGAATATGTTAACAAAAAGTTCACTACTTTCTGCACTGAACAAGGAATCCAACAACAACACACTGTTCCATATACACAACAAAATGGTCTAGATGAACGGAAGAACCGCACTTTAAAAGAAATGGCTAATTGTATGATCCAATCTAAGGGACTAAGTCTTCAATGTTGGATTGAGGCCATAAATTGTGCAAATTACATAGTTAATCGCACACCAACTAAAGTTTTACAAGGTATAACACCGGAAGAAGCATGGAGTAAAATTAAACCAGATATAAGTCACTTCCGTGTGTTTGGTTGTGAAGCATGGGCTCACATTCCGAATGAAAAACGAAAAGCTTTGCAACCTAAAATTGAAAAGTGCACATTTGTTGGATATTCTGAAGATATAAAAGGTTATAGACTTCTTCAGCCACATTCTCATGATATAATCCTTAGAAGAGATGTTAAATTCGACGAAAATCTCTTGGCATGCAAGCCTAACTTGGCGTGTGTGCTATCTTTGGCCTGCGAGCCTGATTCAGCGATTATGCCATCTTCTTCTTATTTCAACTTCCTTGATAGGTTTCCAACTCCAGTTTCTGATGATGACAGCGAGGATGAAAATCCACCTCCACCTTCTCATGTTCCTCTAGTTGCACCAGCACCAATGCTTCCTCGATGGGTCCGTTCAACATTTGAAGCAGCTAGTGATCTTGCCAGTGATCCTAGATATCAACGTCGAACACGTTCTCAGTTTCAGCGAGCCTCTTCTCTTTTGGCTCAAGTTTCCGAAAATCGTGATCCAGAAACTTTTGCAGAAGCTTCAGGAAATCCAGATTGGGATGCAGCTATGGATGAAGAATATCGTTCCTTAATGGCGAACGATACTTGGGATCTTGTTCCTCTTTCAAAAGAAAGAAAACTTGTCATATGTAAATGGGTCTACATAACTAAATATGCATTAGATGGAAGTGTTGAAAGACTTAAGGCAAGGTTAGTTTCCAAAGGATTTTCCCAAGTTGAAGGGATTGACTACAATGAAACCTTTGCTCCTGTCAAAAAAATGAATTCCATCCGCCTTGTTATTTCCCTTGCAGCCTTACATAACTGGGAAGTCCATCAAATGGATGTCAAGTCTGCCTTTTTACATGGTGATTTACAGGAGGAAATTTACATGGAACAACCTCTTGGATATGTTCAAGATAACTCTAGTCCTGTCTGTCTCCTTAAGAAATCCTTATATGGCCTTAAGCAAGCTCCTAGAGCTTGGTATGCCAAAATGGATAGCTTTCTCCTTGACACTGGTTTTTCTAGATGCCATTCTGACCCCTGAAGTAGATGCCACCTTGTATACCAAAAGCAACCAATGACCGAACACCTAGAGCAACCACTTCACACAAACAGATCACAGATCAACACACCAATGTTTGTCACGTGGTTAAAACCCTCGAGAGGGAAACAGTCCACGGCCCCATCCAAATAGCTACTTTGAGCAATATATTATGCAAAAGAAAGAAAGTTACATGAGCTTCTCATAATCGATCAACTAGCCAAGGACCCTCCATGCTCTTTAAATAGAGATCATGGACCAATCGGGTGTTAAGCCACGAATCAATGGTAGGTATGACCTAAGAAAAGTTGAACCATCGAATCACTTTATGTCTAGAACATATCGTGATCGTTATATTAGAATATTTACAAATGCATACTAAAGAAACACACTTTACCTAATGGATATATTACACAAATTGATCTTAACTAACTCCTAAGTGTCTAAATATCCTAGCAATATGTTGGAAACGATCCATTTGTGGGGGGGGCAATGTTTCTACAAACTTTCTGAGCAACATCTAGTAAATCTACAAGATTTAAATATTTATTTTTTAGCTCGAATTAAGAGATCATACTATTTTTTACTATCTTCTTATTGGCTACGTGCAAATGATTTGGGGTTGCTTGGGCACGTAGTTGAAGAATGGAACAAGTATATCCTCAGTCTGTATCAATCAGGTATTCAAGTAGTTGATAAGGAAGACATCCTAATATGGGCTTGTAATAAATATGATGGTAAGATCACTACTAAGTAGACCTATAATCCAATTTCTAAGGGTTATGTTGAGGCTCCTAGAAAATGGTGGTACAATTTTATATGGAAGTGGCATGTCCCACTTAAACTAAAGGGTCTTGTTTTGCTAGGTTTTGTTAGTCCAGGTAAATGTAGCTTATGCAGATGTGAAAATGAATCTCTTTCCCATTTATTTGTTCAGTGATGTTATTTCAAGAAAGTATGGGATTAGTTTGTAGGATCATAAACTTCAAAGGCTTATGGAAAGGTGACTCCTTTGATACCTGTATAGAAAATTGGTTCAATAAGATAGGAAAATATAAAGAGATCCTTCTCTTTGTAGTGTGGGGCATGCAGAAGGAAAGGAATTTGGTCATTTTTGAAGAATTAAAACCTTCAATATACTCTGTCAATTCCAAATTGTTGCACTCTTTTTTTTAATATAGGGAAGACAAGGATAGGAAAATTAGAAACATTATTGTACCAAGGTTTGCAGATGGTATATCTACGGCTTGCTGCTAGTTTTTCTAGTAATTGTGGTGCTGGGATTCTGTCAAAAGTAAATACCAACAATCTTTTCCATAATTTGATGGGTTGTCGCAAGGGTACCAACACACAAGTTGAGCTTCTTGCATTATGAGCACTTTTCTGGTTTGCAAAGTATATTGACATTGAACATTTACAGGTGGCAAGTGATTCAAGGATGATTGTGGATTGGGTTTCTGAAAAATCTAGGTTGCAGGTTATGAAGTTGGATCAATGGTGCAACCGAATTATGGTATTAAAGAAGCAATTTAATTTCATCACTTTCACTCATATATTCAAGGAACTCAATATGATAGTTGATCGATTTTCAAAAAAGGCAGTGGGCTTGATGGATTTAACTCTAAATTATGAAGAATACTTAGAAAACAATATGGTTTCCAATGCCTTTGTGAACTTGTTCCAGTTTTATTTTGTTGCTATATAAGTTTTGAAAATGTATTTCTTGAAAAGTAGAGTTTGAGCCTGTAGGTTAGATTTGATTTCTTTAATCTCTATATAAGATGTTTTGGTATGCCTGATAGGCAAGACTGCATTGGACAGTACATATGCAAAGTTGTAAAAGGTTTAATTACCTTTGATTCTCCTTTCTGGATGAATAACAAGGTTTTTTTTTTTTTTTAACATAATCTGTTTGAAAAATAAAATACTGAATCTGGAATGAAATTTAATAAATACTCAACCTTGAGCCTTAAAAAATTTAGTCAAATTTTGGTAGAGCAAACGGTCGAGAGGGTTTCGTTTGCTTGGCGGCCCAGGATCAAAACTCGCTGCTCCCGGAAGGCAACATTTAAATCCAACCATGCGAAGGGTTGGTGCGGCCAAGCCGGGTGCGAACCCCGGGTGATTTTGACGGCTTAGATGCCCCTGGATCGTGGTTTCTCAGACCAATGGTTCCCCCAACAAGTCACATGGCACTTAACCAACGACAAAAAAAAGCCTTAATAAATTTAAAAGTCACAGTATACCAAATCTTAAGCCTCAATAAATTTTAAATTCTCAGTCTCGGTCTTTTGTGTGGCTGAAACTTAATAATCCGGTATAGGTGTAACAATGGTTAAGTCTTTAATTATCATTGTAAATGATAATTTTGTCTTAATAAATAAATACTTAGACTTCGGTGAAGCTTTTAATTGCGCCGAGAAGCGCTCTACAGTCCGGTATGGGGGAGATCTTGTAACGTTACGTAACATTACAAAATTATAAAAAATAAATATTTAATTATCCGCTAAAATAAATGTCGACCAAAAAAAACCTAATATGAGGGAGATCTTGTAAGGTTTGTTGATTAACTTTTGTTACTTACAAAATAATAAAAAATAAAAATTTTAATTATCAACCAAAATAAATGTTGGTAAAGAAAAAACAACCTAAAATGAGGGAGATCTTGTAACTTTTGTTACTTACAAAATACTAAAAAATAAAAATTTTAATTATCGCCCAAAATAAATGTCGCCAAAAAAACAACCTATGTTGTAATGTTCCTACCTAACAAAACAATAAAAAAGTAAAAATTTAATTATCCGCAAAAAATAAATGTGGGTTAGAAAAAAATCACAACATTGAGGAGATGTTGTAATATTCCTACCTAACAAAATAACAAGAAATAAAAAATTGAATTATTCGCAAAAATATGTTGACCTTGCACATGGTCTTCTAAACAACCCATTGTTTTATTGTACATAGTTTAGGAGGGCCATACACATGGTTTGAAAACCATGTGCAAGGCCTCCTAAACAACCCATGGTTTTATTGTACATGGTTTAGGAGTGCCTTGCAAATGGTTTTAAGACCATGTACAAGGCCTCTTAAACAACCCATCGTTTTAGGAAGGCCTTGTATATGGTTTTAAAACCATATATGGAAGATAATAAAAAATAAAAAATATTATATGTAGGTCATAAATAATATTAAATATTAATAATAAAAAATACTGGACCTTGAATAAAAATGTGTCTTTTGGTTTGAATCAAATCAATGGCTCTAGAGATGACAATAAAAAATAAAAAATAAAAAAATATTATATGTCAACCATAAATAATATTAAATATTAATAATAAAAATACTATATATAGACCTTAAATAAAAATATGTGTCTTTTGGTTTAAATCAAATTAATGGCTCTATATAGGACACACCAAAGTTGATAGCTTATTGAGTGCAATACCTAAAAATATGTTTGCACCTCGAGAGATTGATCCCCCTCGACGCTTGATAGAGCCTAGAATTTGGACTGGTAAATAATCCATCTTGTTTGGCTTAGGTAAGACTAAGACTTGGGCGAACCTTAATAAATAAATATTTAGACTTGGGTGAAGCTTTTAATAAATACTCCATCTTGTTCAGCATTGAACGTTCTACCCCATAATTTAGCTTTTTTGGTAGGACTGTTTTTGCGGGCTCTCTGACGATGGGAGGTCGTCTCTCTGTCTCTCGGGTCCCTGAAGAACCGGCTCACATGTCTGCTGCTGGCTTGCTGCTCTCGGGACAGCCATGGCCATCTTCATCCCTTTTTTTCATATAGAGGGATTTCGTTGCGGGGGCATTTGTTTGTGTATTTCCTGTCGCTGGGGGTTTCAGATTTTTCTCTCTGACCGTACTTTCCTATCTCTGGTTTTTTCTTTGGACGTTCTTTCCTGCCTCTGGCACTTTTTACAGCCCTTATTTTGATGTAGAGGGGCTCTGACGCTGGGATTATTGTATGTGTATATCCATATATTGGGGGTTTCTAGTTTTTTCTTTGACCGCCCTTTCTGTCTCCAGTATACATTACAGGATGGCCATGTGCATTTTGCCTCTTGGAGTCCCTCCCCTTAATCGGGGGACTAGTACCAACCAAGGGTAAAAATAAGTGGGAAGGAGATCGTTCTTTGGCAAAAATGCACAGTGACCTCTCGGGTTGCAGATGCCGTCACCCTTGCATGGGCCTCTCGTTGTTTGTTCGGTGATTCGCATGGTTGACTTTTGCTGAGTCTAGCTAGGGTTGACCCGTTACTATGAGTGTCTTGTTTCTCTGGGTTTTCACTACTGTCAGGGTCACGGATTGACCTGTAGTTTCCATTGATCATTGCTTTGGATCCACCGAACATGTGGGTGTTGACCTTCCCTACTCTCTTTGGTTTTTGGGACTAGGGTTTCCCCCTTAACCCTAGGTCACAGTCAGGTTTAGGTTTTGTTCTGTCTTGCGCTGTTTATTTTGGGACCCTCCATTCGCCCTTCAGTTATAACCCTCCATTTCTCTTGGGCGGTTTCCTTCGCGGGGTACACCTCTCCTGTAAACCCAATGGTATTGTGTGTATAGGGATACTGTTTCTTTTTTGACCGGTGCATTTTTGGGGTGTGTATTGTCCTTGGGTTTAGGCCCAGTCTGTTTTTTAGGGTTTCACGGTTGGGCGATTTTCTGTTATTATATTGCCTCTGGGGGATCATCAGTCTGGTGGGGTAAATGGCTGACCCGATTCCCACATCAAAACACCGCCGAAAAAGATGTTCAAAGAATATTAAAGCACAGCAGGGTCGATTCAGGTACGTGGTGGGTCATGATATCTATTTTGACCGTGTTACATCTCTCTGCTCCCGGGCATTGATCGGGCGCCTGGAATATGCAAAGATGTCCAAATCTGACTGGGTCGACTGGGCATCCACCCACTGGAAACCACTGATCGACTATATCCCAACCATTAGTCTTCTATCGCGGGGATGGATTGTCTTTGTGTTTATTGAGGAAAAACACTGCAAGAAGATCCTGGATGGTATATGGCGTATAGGAAAAGGCTCCCTAGTGCTTGACCGATGGCACGTTGGTTTCGATCCTCTACGCGAGCGCATTACCAAGAGACATCTCTGGACTCTTCTTCCGCAGTTACCGTACCCGCTATGGAACAAGAAGGTCCTTGAGGGCATTGCAAACTCCATTGGGCGTTTTGTCGATGTCGAATCTGATTTCCATCTGGCATATGACAAACGTATAGCACGTGTTCTTGTTGAGCTCGATATCTCACTTGGTCTCCCCACGGAGGTGGAAATCCTCAGTGGTGAACGACTGTTCATCCAGAAACTAGATTATCTTCGGGTCCCTTTCCGCTGCAGTATCTGTCACGAGCTGGGACATCTCCGTCGTAATTGCCACTCTTTTGGACAGAGGATGGATGACTCGGGGACTGATAATGAACGGGACGATGGTCCTCCTACCCATTTTGTATTGGACGGGACTTTTCCAGGTACTCGTATCGTTTCCTCCTTTCCTACTGAGATTGTTTCTGAAGAATTTATGGGTGCTGTGGATGGGTTGATTGAGTCACATAAGAATGGTCCTCTCTCGGTCCCTGTCGAGGAACCCTCTACTCTCCCCTGCCCTCTCCCTGACCTCTCACCTGTGGATGTCTCATCTGACTCGGTCTCGGTCCTGGATACATCTTATAATCCTTTGGCTTCGAATCAGGGAGCCTCCTCGCTCTCTTTGGATCCTCCACAACCTTATCCTTTGTTGCGTGATTCTTCCACACGGTCTCCATCTGTTCCTCTGCTGACTTCTTTAGTGGAGTTTCCGCCTTTGACTTCACCTGGGTTACCCTCGCCATCTCCTCCCCCTCATCACAGCCCGGTATCCTCCCCATCGTTTTCAGACCCATCACTCCGGCAATCACTTCCAATCTTCACAGCTACCACTCCAACCTCTCCTTCTACCCTGCCACTACAATCTATTCGTTTCGAAAACGTTACCATTCGGAAGAAAAGGGGTAAAAAGGAAAAATCTCAGATTGATCTCTCATCTGCCTCTCCTCCCTATATTCCCCTCTCGGCTCGTCTTGAAGATCCTTCACTTAACCATTCTACCCGGGGACTTAGAGCACCGTCTCCCCATAATGGTGCTCCATGAAGATTGTCTCCTTTAATGTTCGTGGCCTAGGAGGCAAGGCCAAAACTATATGCCTCCGCTCCCTCTTTAAAACACTTCAACCGGATGTGATCCTCCTTCAAGAAACAATGTGCAGCTCTCCTCCTGCTTTGTATGCTTTTTCCAAGATCCTTCCTTCCTGGGAATTCTGCGCTATCGATGCCCGGGGCCTCTCTGGGGGTCTGTTAACTGCCTGGAATCCTCTCAAAGTCAGATGTAAGGCTTTTCATATTTGTGCTGGTCTCCTGTTACAGGCTACTTTCAGGGGGTTTTCTTCCTCCATTTCGATTCTCAATGTGTATGGGCCTTATAAAGACCGTATATCTTTCTGGGAAAAGGCACATGACAGTGGGTTCCTTGGCACGCAAAATCTTATTATTGGTGGGGACCTTAACCTTACACTTCACTCTTCTGAAGTATGGGGTTTGAAAGCCTGTGCAGACCCCCTCTCTGGCTACTTTAATACCCTGTTTGATTCCCTGGATCTTTTGGACGTCGCTCCACCATGCGCTGGACCCACATGGCGCAATGGTCGTTCAGGATTGGAGGGTATTAGTAAGAGAATTGACCGATTCATGATCTCTGGCCCTCTTCTTTCTTCACTTGGCCTCTACAGGGTATGGGCCCACTGATCGGACATTTCGGATCATTACCCTATTGTTCTGGAGTGGAATAAACAGTGCTCATCCCACAATTATCCTTTCAAATTTAATAGATCGTGGCTCTCTGATCCTGGTTTCACGAAATGGGTTTCTTCCCTATGGCCTTCTTTACTTCGGGAAAACTGTATGACCGATCTAGACTCGCTCCTTTCGAAGCTTCTAGCCCTCAAGAAATCTTCAAAGGAGTGGATTAGAGATAAGCAGCCCCAGCTGGAAAAAGATCTGTCACTCCTTGACCTCTCTATCTCCACTATCCTCTCTAGCTCCTCAAATGGTATCCTCAGCTCAGGGGACTTGGCACAGCTCGTCTTTCTCAAAGCTGAAAAGAAAAAGATCTTGGACCATATCCTCCTCACCTAGCAATTGAAGAGCAGAACTAAATGGGCCCTTGAGGGGGACGCAAATACTAAATTCTTCCATCTGTTAGCCTCTGGTCGGCGCAACCAGAATGCAATATGGGCTCTAGAAGATGAGCATGGCCAGACTATTGATGAAGAATCTGCTCTTAAGACCCTGGGTATTTCTCACTTTTCAAGTATCTTCAAAGATGATGGAAACACCTGTTTATCCCAGCAACTCAGAGTTATTCAACTCTTTCCTAGGATGGTCCCTATAGGAGATGCCTCACAGCTTACTGATCCTGTGACTCTCGAGGAGGTTGAACATGCTCTGAAATCTTTCAAGAAAGACAAAAGCCCAGGTCCGGATGGATGGCCTGTTGAGTTTTACATTTTCTTTTTTGAACTTATTGGAAAGGAACTGCTCTCTGCTGTTGATTTGACCCGGGTCACTGGACTGATTCCTTCCTCTCTCAACTCTACCTTCATTGCCCTCATACCCAAGAGAGATAAGCCTCTGACTTTTGCTGATTATCGTCCCATCTCTCTGTGTAATCTCCTGTACAAGCTTATCTCCAAAGTCATTGCGGTCAGAATCAAACCTTTTTTGGACACTTGTATCTCACAGGAACAGTACGGGTTCCTTAAGAACAGGCAGATCACTGAACCTATTGGTATAGTACAGGAGGCTCTCCATACTGTTAAGACAAAAAACTCCAGTGCTCTCTTTCTCAAGCTAGACTTGGTCAAAGCTTTTGACAGGGTAAACTGGACCTTTGTCCGTCTTATCCTTATCCAAATAGGTGCTCCTCTTCAGACCGTCAACTGGATTATGGGATGCCTTACCTCTGCTACTTTTGCTGTATTAATCAATGGCACCCCCTCAAACTTTTTCCCTGCGTCTAGAAGAATACGTCAAGGATGTCCTCTCTCTCCTCTGCTTTTTATTCTGGTCATCGAAGGTCTCAGTCTACTGATTGCAGATGCACGGAGAAACGGCCTTATCAGGGGTATTCAGATCTCTCCCACTCTCTCTCTCTCACATCTGCTATTTGTAGATGATGTAATTATCTTGGGTTCAGGTACTTTGTTGGAATAGGCAGCTTTTGATGTTATTCTGGACACTTTCTGCAAGGCATTTGGCATGTCTATAAGTATGGAAAAATCTGTCCGTCTACTTAACAATATCCCCAGTTCAGAACTCCTGGCCCTCACTAGTTCGATCCCCTATAAAAAGATCCCTTTCTCTTCGGGTTTCACCTACCTTGGATTTTATATCAAGCCTCTTGGATACAAAGTGAAAGACTGGGATTGGCTTATCTCAAAGTTTGAAAAAAAAATATGCCATTGGACCAACAAGTTGCTATCTCTGGGTGGTAGATTAACTCTGGTACAGTCTGTCCTCTCTAGTATTCCGGTATACTGGATGGGGTTAGCACCTATACCTTCCTCCATCTTGCAGAAGTTGAGAAGTATAACTTTCGCTTTCCTATGGGGTTCCTCAGCCTCTTCTCGCCGTTATCATCTTGCATGCTGGTCTGACCTTTCCTGGCCAACTACCTTAGATGGATGGGGGATCAAGAATTTTACATGGTTTAGTATCTCACTTCGCCTAAAAACTTTCTGGGGTGTACTTTTTAATGACAGTCTTTGGCACCGTGTACTTATAGCAAAGTACATAAAGACATCTTCAGTGGTTGACTGGCTTAGAAATAAAAGTTTCTGTTCCCGTGGTGTATCAGCTTTCTGGAGGGGTTTCATTCAGGTTATTCCTTGGATTGGCAGATATATTGCCTGGCAAGTTGGAAATGGAAAAGATATTCTGATCGGTGTGGATCCTCTAATTGGAAATACACACTCGTTCCTCCTTCCTGAAGGGTTACGATCTTACCTGGATGATCTGGATATTACCACACTTGCACAGGCCCATAACTCCTTGCCAGATGCACACTATTACTGGTACTCTGCAGATGATTTACTCCTTGATGGGGAGTGGAAAAGAGCGTGGAATCTGTACACGAAGGAATTGGATATAAATGGCATTCGTCTCACAAATACTCCAGACACATTATTGTGGGATTATAACAAAAAAAATGGGATGTTATCGGCCAGCTGTGCATATGAATGTATATTAAATTCTTTAAAACCAGCTATGGAGAATCGCACATCGGCTTCACTATGGCATTGCTCCCTGCCACGAAAGATTGGATGCTTTATCTGACTTTTACAGAAGAACAGAATCCTTACATGGGACAATCTCCAAAAAAGGGGGAAGATCGGCCCAGGCATCTGTATACTCTGTCACAAAAATGAAGAGACTGCACTACATCTTTTCTCTGGCTGTCAGATATGGAACAGTATCAGAGATCTCTTAATTGATCACTTGCAGATTATTTTTCCCCCTATTGAAAATACCATAGCAGAATTCTTGGAATCCTGGGTTATTAAACACACAAATGGATCTGTTCTTAGATACTTTCCCCATCACTTATAATGGGTAATCTGGAAAACCCGCAACAAAGCTATCTTTGAGGGTATTGGCGTGACTGTCTTGAATATTTTCCATCAGTTTCTGTATGCTGTACAACTTCCCCTCACTCGACCTGTCACACTGGTCAGCAGAAGAAAGAAGATAAGACAGATTGGTCCGGGTCCTTGCATGATATATCCATGTGGCTTTTTCGATGGTGCATCTACTACCACTGATGCAGGTGCTGGTTATACTATATTCCTCAATGAGAAACATCATTTTGATTTTGCTCTGGGGGTCGGATGTGGAACAAATACGAAGGCGGAACTTATGGGTCTTTGGGCCCTTCTGAAATCTTCCCAAATGATGAGCATCCCACTGGTTCATATCTATGGTGACTCTCAAATCATCATTAACTGGGCCAAAGGTATCTCTGTCCTCACTCCACCAAATCTCGCACATTGGTGCCGGGAAACACAGAAGCTCATTACTAGCTTCCTGGATCTTGCTTTCAGCCACATTTATCGAGAGCATAACGGGATGGCAGACAGTCTATCAAAAACAGCACTCTCCTATGAAACAGGTGTTGGCGGGTATTCTGAATTTTTAAATGACCAGTTGGTCAATAGTGACTCTTTTCGTTTCTTTTGAGGATCTTTGCCTCTTATGATTGCATTGATGTTTTACTACGTGAGATGCACTTTTTGATAGCAGTACTGATCCCTTATGCTCCTCGGTAGATGATGACTGACTGATCTAGATCTGTTATATGAAGAGATTATTATTCTGATGGGAATCCTCTCTATTTGATGCCACTCCCCCTAGCAGCAAATGATGAACTTTTCTCTTTTGGAACAGTATATTACCACAGAAGATTCAATGCAATGTAAACCCTTCAGGGTGGGTATATTTCAATGCCCTTTGATTCTTTAATAAGAATATCAAGGTCACGCTTTTTTCTCCCTGAAAAAAGGTAAGACTTAATTATCTTGTATGCGGGTAAGACTTAAGACTTAATAAATGCATCTTTTACCCTTATTGAATGACACCTTTTTAAAAAGATGAAGCCCGCTTGATTAACACATTGTTCAAGAAAAAGAACAGCTGAGCTGCCGTTTTGAAACTCTTCAATCTTGTTTGTCAGAACTCTTGATGTAATCTTTTTGAATGATACATTGTTTAAAAAAAACGACGCCCAGCAATCTTGTAGGTGCAACGTTGAAGTAATGGGTGAGACGTTTCGAAACTGTTAAAGTCTTACTTTTAACTTCCGTTTTGAAACTGTTAGGTCTTCCTGTCAAAGGAAGCTTAAAAAAATAATGGATCTTACTAATGGAATATAAATTTGTTATTTGTTTTCGATGGAATAATTGTCACAAATATCACAATATTTAATAAAATTCTAGGTGATGTCAGCAGAGTCGCTAGCGATCACAATGTTTACCAAAATTCTAGGAGAGGTCAACAGTGGCTTCAGCTGTCTATCTTTCATGGTAGAATCCAAAGGGTGAGACCGGCAGGCAAGTTTAGAATGATCCAAAATAAATACCAATAAATCATGTCATCATAGCCAAAGAAAGTAATGTGCAAACATGTAATGAAAATTAAAAATTATAAAGAAAATATATCTATCTCCATCTCCAAAAGACTACTAAAATTCTTGCAAGATCTATTTCATGATCAGAAAAGTAATAAAGATTCCTCAAACTGGGGCTTAAAGACCAAGATGAATTCGTGCCTTTGAAGTAAACAATTTAATATGCCTTTAAAAAATAATAGGCCAGTTTAAAAAGATTACGGACTTGATAACCCTCATTTCCAATTTTCCCTTGGCTAGGTGAAATTAACCTGATTACATAATTTCATTGCAAAGAATGGTCTGGTTTTACCTAGTTTGAGAACGCCTTCATTTCTCTTTACATCTTATATTAGTTTAGTCCTTTGTTGCCTTCTGTTTTCTGTATCTTCCTTAAGCTTTGTATTGATAAATGTTGAAAACCCTTGTTTCACAGCAAGCTGGTTTAATGAACAATTTCTTCTTCTTTCACTTCAGCCGGTTATGCAAGGCATGAAGTTACTTATGAAATTTATCTTGAACAATTTAAACACGCTGAAAACAACTAACAGGCTGTAAATGAACACATGCACACCATAAAATTTGACACAGTAATTTTTGGCAAATTTGCCCTGGATAAAACCCCCACGGGGAAAACCAGTTTTGAGATGAGAGCTTTATTATTTCTTCAGTAAAAATGTAGGACAGAAATTAATTGCAAATGTACAGCAAACCCTAACCGTACAATCTCCTCGAATTTCGTGCCAAAACAGACAGCAGGCCGTACAGCAAATCAGCCGTACACTTGCCTCGAAATTCGTGCCCTAATTAATGCAGTCCGTACACCTGTCCGTACAGCATTTAATGCAGCCGTACTTACCTCGAAATCTGTGCCGAATTTATTGCTCCGTACAGATCCGTACACCTCAGGATCCGTGCAGCATTTAATGCACTGACAGCAGCCGTACACCTCGATTTGCGTGCAGGTCAGCCATACACTCTCCTGGAAAATCGGGCCATTAAATGCAGCCGTTCTCTGTAATTAATGCAGCCGTACATCAGCAATTACTGTGGCCCTACACCTCGGGAACTGTGCAAACTGAATGCTGGAATCTTCTCCTTCAAACCCTAACTTGGAATTTGACCTCCTTGGGAAAATTCGACCTCCTTGAGCTCTCCTCTCCTTCATCTGTAAAAATGAAAGTCTCTTCTCACTTTTGCCTCCCTCACTCCTTTTTATAATATCACAGTGAGAGTGAATATCTCATTTATTTATTTCTCATAAATAAATTCACTCACTTACTCACTTTAT
>LPNX010194613.1:98679-152011 GCA_001517045.1 Pseudotsuga menziesii | reverse complement strand
GTTTGAACATTTTCGTGATGTAACTTTATATCTCTTTCTTCATTTTGATTGATATAGGTTACGGATATTTAATATATTTAAAAAAAAAAAAAAATTCACTGCCGTCGCTTAAGCGACAGCTCTAGCCGTCGAATATGCGACGCTTCTTGTTAATACGCGTCGCTTAAGCGACGGTTCCTGGCTGGATATTTAAGGTATTTAAAAAAAAAATCAGTTCTAGCTGTCGCAAATGCGACGCTTCTTGTTAATACGCGTCGCTTAAGCGACGGTTTCTGGCTGGATATTTAAGGTATGTTTTTAAAAAAATCAGATCTAGCTGTCGAAACTGCGACGCTTCTTCTTGATATCCGTCGCTTAAGCGACAGATCTTAATGTCGTTTTTGCGACGCTTTGTCTTGATATCCGTCGCTTAAGCGACATCTCTATCTGTTGTTTATGCGACGCCTACTCTCTAGAGCCATGGTTTAAGCGACGGTTATACCTGTTGCTTATCCGACGGTTGACATTTAACCGACGGTTAGTTAAGTGTCGCTTAACCGACGGTTACTTAAGTGTCGGATAACCGACGCCACGTTTCCGATGCTTAAGAAAAAATCAAAGTGTCGTACATGGGACAGGAAAGTGTCGAAAATCCGACATGATGGCCGTCGGATTTTTGGTCAAAATGTAGTAGTGAAAGAAATCCATAAGCTTCATCCTTCCTGTTATGCCACCTTGCTTTCTCAACAACTACATTAGGCTCAATTTCTAAGGCCATAGTAACTCTGTAGAGACCTATGTTGTGCAACAATATTTGAATCTTGGCTCTCCATTCATGATAATTGAAGGAATTCAATTTTACTATCTTAGATAGATCTGTGCTTTGTTGCTGCACTACTACTTAGAGAACTGAATACTTGTACAAAACTAGAAAGAAATGTTTTGTTAGACAAATCAACCTCTACTTCGACAATGAACACATTTTTTGGGTGCAACACACCTGGATAGAATTCTCTCGATAGAATCCAGAGGGAGCAATGCAATTCTTCCAAGAATTATGTGGAACCCAGCTACTTCTGGTGCATCAATGGAAGTATCGAAGGGATATTAGAATATATTGATGAGTCTCTAATACCATATTAGATTCTGACAGGAAGATCTTGGGACATAAATAATCTTCACATAGATTGCAGAAGAAAAATATAGAGAAGAATAATTGCTATTACACAATGAGTTGAATAACAATATGAGAAATAATCCATATAATAATATTCACATTATGGGTGAATATATAATAAAAAATCAAAGAATAATTTGGATACCTGAAGAGGATGTTGAATCTACCAACCTACAATGACTTAGGAGCTAACTCAATGTGGTAAAATAACCTCTAGAGCTAACTAGGAAACTACAGATCACTAAAATAGTTAATAACCAGTTAACTCGAGAGGGTAGGTGAATAAAGACTCATAACCAATTAACTGAAGAAGGTAGGTGAAAAAATGCGCCTATATTCGCTTGAATCATGTAAACTGGCGGTAAATACATTGGAAGTAATATAACTAATGGGGATCAGAGCACAACTAGAAATGACTGAATACATACTGGAGTTAACTGCTGGACACTGCTGGTGACACTTCTACTGGGTTCCTAAATTATAGGTATTGATCCCTACAGCACCAAAGTGCATGCAAACATGCGCAACAAGTGGTAGATTTCTAGTAGATGTGTCCCCCATGCATTGGTGTGTTAATTTTTCATATGCTTAGCTAAGACATCGGTATTTCATTTCATTTTCATAACAAAAGCATATAAACAGGATCACTGAAAGATAGACAAGCACAACAAAAGGAACAGAAAGATTTATCCTGGGAAAACCCTAAAGGGAAAAACCCAGCAAAAGCTTCCTCAATATAGATGCCCCAAAAAGATAAAAGATAAAACCAGCAAGGAGATCAAAGCCTGATCCTCCTCCTTCTCCAACTACTTCTCTTCTCCACTAATGTGCTACACAAGTGAGAGTGTGTGTTCCAAATGAGGAGCACTACACCTCTATTTATATTCATCCGTTCACTTAAGTTAACTCATCTGTCATGTAGGATCGAGTTAATCATGTAGGCTCGAGTTACACATGTAGGCTCAATTAACCACACTGGGGTGCTAATGATCCACCTTTACAATTAGAGGGGATTGCCTCATGACTCTTATTAGTTCTTCCGATTAGGAGCATCGGGGTAAAAATTAATACAAGTGGTTCTCCTGGTAGGACCATCGGGGACCACAAAGAAATACATATAGAATATTCTTTGAAGTTACAATATTTCAAAACTCCCCCTTAACGAGAAGGGTATTCTATAACAACATCAACAACAACAATAATAGGAGGGAGATAGAGGACATCATCAACATCATTAGGGTGATACATCTATAAATCATTGGAAGCTTTTCAACATCATGTAGTCTTCATCTTCAATCTTTATTCTTCAGCATCATCAGTACTTTGACCGCTTCGATCAGCAACATCTTCAACATCTTGACTCTTCAATCAGCAACAACATCTTTAGCACTTTGACCTTTCGATCAACAACATCTTCAGCACTTTGACCTTTCGATTAGCAACATCATCTTCAACACTTTGACCTTTCGATTAGCAACAGCATCATCATCATACTCTGATCTTTCGATCAGAAACATCATCATCAAAACATCATCATAACATCAACATCATCATCATCACACTCTGATATTTCAATCAGAATCATCATTATCATCAGCCTCTGATCTTTCGATCAGAAACATCATCAACTGAACATCATCATACTCTAACATCAACTCATCATCATATTATGATCTTTCGATCAATACGTCATCATCATCATACTTTTATAATACGGCATCATCATCATCAGGATCTCATCATCATCACATTCTAATATTTCGATCAAAAACATCATCATCATCATCGCATTCTGATCTTTCGATCAGAAAACATCATCATCATCAGCAACATCATAATCATAAGCAACTTCTGATCTTTCGATCAGAAAACATCATCATCATCATATTCTGATCTTTTGATCAGAGAACATCATCATCAGCAACTTCTGATCTTTCGATCAGAGAAACATCATCATCATCATATTCTGATCTTTCGATCAGAGAACATCATCATCGTTAGCAACAACATCATCATCATATTCTAATCTTTCAATCAGAGAACATCATCATCAACAACTTTTGATCTTTCGATCAGAGAACGTCATCATCATCAGCAACAACATCATCATCATATTCTGATATTTCAATCAGAGAACATCATCATCATCAGCAACTTCTGATCTTTTGATCAGAGAAACATCATTATCATCATATTCTGATCTTTCGATCAGAGAACATCATCATCATCAACAACATCATCATCATGAAAATATCATTAACATCAAGACATCAACATCATCAAAACATCAACATGATCCTTCCTTTTGGAATTACAGGATTTAGGTCTTTACGGAGTTACCAATGATCCTTCCTTTCAGAATTGCGGGATTTAGGTCTTTATGGAGTTACTAACGATCCTTCCTTTCGGAATTACAGGATTTAGGTCTTTACGGAGTTACTAACGATCCTTCCTTTCATAATTACGGGATCAACACATTTGTGGAACTCAGACAATCCTTCCTATCGGAATTACGGGATCAACACATCTGTGGAACTCAGACAATCCTTCCTATTGGAATTATGGGATCAATTTAATGATCCTTCCTTTTGGAATTACAGGATTTAGGTCTTTACAGAGTTGCTAACGATCCTTCCCTTCGGAATTACGGGATCAACACAGATGTGGAACTCAGACAATCCTTCCTATTGGAATTACGGGATCAAGTCAATGATCCTTCCTTTCAGAATTATGGGATTTAGGTATTTACGGAGTTGCTAAAGATCCTTCCTTTCAGAATTACGGGATCAACACATATGTGGAACTCAGACAATCCTTCCTCTAGGAATTACGGGATCAACACACATTCTCGATTATCGAAGTCACCGGATCTATTCTGAACCGAATTTCAAGGATAATACAATCCTACCACATTCACGGGGACTGAGATCTCTGGATACATTTTGAACCGAGGTTCAAGGATGATGCAATCCCACCACTTTCACGGGGGCCAAGACCTGATCCAGATACATTTTGAACCGAGGTTCAGGGATGATGCAATCCACCACTTTCACGGGGGCCGATACCTCTAGATACATTTTAAACCGAAGTTCAGGGATGATGCAATCCTACCACATTCACAAAAGCTGAGACCTCTGGATACATTTTGAACCGAAGTTTAGGGATGATGCAATCCCACCACATTCACGAAGACCGAAGTCACCGGATCTATTTTGGATAGATGTCCCAGGATGATACAATCCCTCTTCATTCTCGAGGACTGAGGTCACTGAATCACTTTTGGACAGATGTCCCAGGATGATACAATCCCTCTTATTTCTCGGGGACCAAGGTCACCAGATCACTTTAGGGAAGATGCCCATAAATGATACAATCCCACTGCAACATCACTACTCCCCCTTTTGAGGAAGGTTCTTTCGAACCACACCAAGCTTGTCTCGAAAGTGTTCGAACTTTACTCGAGACAGAGGCTTCATCAGCACATCATCATCTAAACCATCATCATCTACATCTTCAGTATGTGAATACTGAAATATCACCATCTGTATCTCTAGTATGTGAATACTGAAAGCATCATCATCTATATCTTCAGTATAGAAATACTGAAGGCATCATCATCTCTATATTCAGTATATAAATACAGAATCACCATCATCTGCATCTACAATATGTAAATACTGAAACATCATCTATATCTTTAGTATGGGAATACTGAAACATCATCATCTGCATCTTATCTCATATGTAGAAATACTGGATTTCTATGTGTTACAACGGAACACAGGGTTCTCTATCATCACAAATCTGGTTATCTCATAGAATCATTATAGTATCCATCTTCAGGTCAAAGAGACCTGATATCAGCTTCTGAAGCCATATGACTTCACAAATTAGCAGAGCAATCTACTATGTATTCTGCTTCAGCTGTGCTAAGAGAAACACTGGACTGTTTCCTGCTAAATCATGAACTCATAGCAAACCCAAAAGCATCTACCTGATGTGATTTTCCTGTCTGAGATACTTCTAGCCCAATCTGCATCTGTGTAGCCATACAGTCTATACTCATGGCTACCATCATAGTATAAACCAAATTCTATAGTCCCTTTTAGATATATCATCACATGTTTTGCAGCTACTAGGTGAACCCGTCTTGGTTGAACAAGATATTAACTTAAGGTGTTCACAGCAAAATAAATGTCTGGTTTGGAATTTGTTAAGTACATCAATGACCCAATTATCTGTCTATAATGAGTCACATCCACTAACTCTGGTGAGTCATCAGCTAACAGCTTCAAGTTGGAGTCCATGGGTGTGGCCATGACTTTGCATTCCAACATATTGAATCTCTTCAATATCTCTACCGCATACTTTCCCTGGTTAAGAAAGATAGACCTAGGAATAATGCATTAAGCCAAGGTCTTTCATCTCAAATTCTTCTGCTAGTTTCTTCTTGCTTTCCATAATCTATTTCTCATTCCCTGTCAAGATTAAGTCATCCACATATAATGACAAGATGACAGGTTCATCTTCTACAACCTTGTAGTAAAGGTTAGGATCGACTTTACTCTTGGCAAAGCCCATGCTCATCAGGAAACTATCTATTCTTCCATACCAAGCTATGGGAGCTTGCTTCAGGCCATAGAGGGCCTTCTTCAACTTACATACTTGATTCCATCTATCTTCAACTTCAAATCCTTGTGACTATTCGATGTAAAACTCTTTCTCAATCATACCATTAAGGAAGGCTTGTCTTTACTTCATCATGGAAGAAACTACCATGATAGCTCTGAAGGAAGTGTACCTTGCTTCCTGGAGTAACTATCTCTTCAGAATTAATTCCCTCTTTCTAATAGAAACATCTAGCCACAAGTCTTTCCTTAATTCTATCAACAACATAATTTATCTTGCAAATCCATTTGGAAGATACCACCTTCTTGTTTTCTGGTTTGAGTACTATATCCCAAACATCATTCTGGTATTCTTTCATTATAACATCTTCCATGAGTTCGTCTTGTCAGGTCATCAACATATCCTAGTCTTCTACATTCAACCTTGAAGGTTGGAACCCACTTTACTCTTGGTAAAGTCTTGATCCATGAGTAAGCTATCCATCATGTTGTACCATGTCAAACTCAGATATCTTCTCTAGTCACTCCCCCTGAAGTGGAGTATCATCTTCCCTCTTCATTCTGTACAGGTGGTTCTATGCTTTATATATACTATTCAATAGAGTATGTCATGTCATAGTCTATTCTTTCTGAGGAAAATCACGAACCTTGCTTTGTACACTTGTTCTTGTAGATCCATATGGAAGATACTATGTACTTCCTATTATGTATCGAAATCATATCGTATACATCATTCCCCATGATCAACTGTTATTCTTTGATCATAGCTTCTTTCATAGCATTCTTTTCTTCATCTTGAGTTATCTCTTGTACCCATAGTGGTCTTCATCCTTTGAGGTGGATCTACGGCTCTCTGAAGCTCTTTCTTCCGTCATGGTGTCTTTGACCTTGGGAGCTTCAGATTCATGTTTATTGGAGTGAATCTTGAATTGTCATCACTTGTTCTTCGGAACTAGTCTTATCCTTGTTTTCTTGTAGGAGGTTGTATAGGACCTTTCCTACAATTCAAATGCACCAGTTGCATGGTTAGAACTATTTCATAAAACATATGCACAGCGACAAATTATTATGCATCATGCAATTGTTTAATCAATACAACATTCATCCATATCTACCATGACATCATTGAGATTGTGCACTAATCCAATATGTCAACAAAGAGGTTTCATTCTAGATAAGTAGCAATGGAGTGTTGTATAGCACCATGAGCTACTTACCCATCGCATGTATATTATTAGTATACTGTCATTAATGCAAACATCCTATCATGCATAATACATCAACTGAATATAAACAAATGCATAACAAAACAATATCATGAAATGACAATTGAATACTTATCTTTTATTTGTTTCATGGGTAGACTCCTTCTTGATCCTTCTACTTCATCATCTTCTTCATTAATGACATCATCATTTCTTATCCAAATGATAAGATGGATAAGAGGTTCTTCAAGAATTGAGTTCTTCACATTCCTCGTCACTTGAGGGATCTTCTTTGAATGGTGAGAACTTGATCTTCAATTGCTCCCATCTTCTTCTTCTCTTCTTATGAGTCAAGCTTCTTCTTCTTCCCAGAGTCAACTAAAAGTAATCACTTTCATCTGGCACACATTCCTTGCATGAATGAATCCCATGATCTTGGGAGGCCATTCAAGGTGGCTATCACCACTTCTTCACTCTCCACTTCTTCTTCTACCGCTTCAAGTTGTTCTGCATTCTGGATCTTCACATTCTTCAATTGTTTTCTTAAAGCCATCTTCTGATTTATGTTCTTATCTTCAAATAGCTTGATCAAGGAATCAAACATCTTTGGTGTCTTTAGGGAAGACACTTGTGGTACAAGTTGATCCGTGATTGAATCAACAATGATTTTCTTGGCCTTGATCAAGTTCTTCTTGTGTAAGGCTTTGAGCCTCATCTCCTTCTGGAACTGGAACCTCTCTACTCATGAAGGTGTCCAATTCATTTTATTCAGAGAGATCAAATAATTCCATGCTTGGAATTTCTCAAATTCACCAATCTTATCATCAAGATGATGTGATAGATCATTTTGAAATGAGAACCTCAAATGAAAATAACAAAGGATTAGATCTTATCGATTTGAGGAGTCCGTCATGGTTCCGAAGCTGGCTGATTTAGGGTTTGCCACAGAAAACCTAATTTTCAAAACTTAGAATATCTCAGATCTGATTGGATATAAATATATATCTCTTCAAATGGAGTTGTCCAATGTACTCCTTTTCTGAAAACAGTGGTGGGAAGCTCCCAGAATAGGAAGCCCTAGTTTTCCAATTTCTTCTACAGAAATGCCTGTCACTGTTTCTGTGATATCTCCGAAATTAATGCTCCTATATGTCTAAAATTTCTCACTGAGCTAAAATAGCATGTCCCTGATCCAAAACCATAGTTTTAATTAGAATTTGTTTCACCAATTGGGATTTATGATCCTTTTCCCAAGGTGCCTTGTTACAGGACTGTTTCGAACAACTAAGTTGTATGGATTTGCATGTGTCACTATTTCATCTTCTAAGTCTGAAATTCATACCACGAGAATTAAATTCTGTGACCTTTCTGGAACATCTTCAGGAATTCCATTTGGACCTTTTTATCCCAATATATTGCAATTCTCCCCAGGTGTCCTGTTTAGGGATGAATTCTGGAAGAGGCTGGAACCCTAACTTAGAGGGATCATATATCCCATAATATAGCGAATATGAGGCTGAATTTTGGACACAATGTACATAAGTATTTTATCTTTGGTATTTGCAATTTGTAGCTCCTGAAACTTCTCCAATCACGGGATATAGCGAATGTACCAAAATGTAGCAGTTTTAGTATTTAGGGTTTTTCTAGCTCGGGGTCAAACTAGGGTTTGACTTTCCCGGAGTTTCACCCAACCAAAAATATTGATCCAGGTCTTTAAAATTCTATTTTGATGAGGAGAGAAATCCTATGCTGGGCTCACTCAAAAATTCTTCTTCTTCAAGAAGCCCTAATTTCTCGCATCGAAAACTGAAAATGCTCGGAATCGAATTCCGCTTCGATAGAAAGATGCGCCCTTCAATGGAGAGTCAGCCTAGCCTTATTTTGTTGATCGATTGTGGAGAGAGAAACAAAAATTAAGAATCCCTATATTCTTTAGCTGCACAATGCCTTCTTTCAAGGTGGCTCTGATACCATGTTAATTTTTCATATGCTTAGCTAAGACATCGGTATTTCATTTCATTTTCATAACAAAAGCATATAAACAGGATCACTGAAAGATAGACAAGCACAACAAAAGGAACACAAAGATTTATCTTGGGAAAACCCTAAAGGGAAAAACCCAGCAAAAGCTTCCTCAATATAGATGCCCAAAAAAGATAAAAGATAAAACCAACAAGGAGATCAAAGTCTAATCCTCCTCCTTCTCCAGCTGCTTCTCTTCTCCATTAATGTGCTACACAAATGAGAGTGTGTGTTCCAAATGAGGAGCACTACACCTCTATTTATATTCATTTGTTCACTTAAGTTAACTCATCTGTCATGTAGGCTTGAGTTAATCATGTAGGCTCGAGTTACACATGTAGGCTCAAGTAACCACATTGGGGTGCTAATGACCCACCTTTACAATTAGAGGGGACTGCCTCATGACTCTTATTAGTTGTTCTGATTAGGAGCATTGGGGTACAAAGTAATACAAGTGGTTCTCCCGGTAGGACCATCGGGGACCACAAAGAAATACATATAGAATATTCTTTGAAGTTACAATATTTCAACATGGTGAAGTGATGAATACCTCCTAAGTTAGGGAAATAAAAAATAGACTAATGTGGTCAAAGGGAGGATTAATAATAATACTAACAGTGTGCCCCATCTCTCCGTTGTATTTTTTTCCAGCATGAACAAGGGATGGAATATACACCCTTTCCCTTTTGATGTCTAGGGTCCATCGAATATTTTGCAGAATCAACCATATTCCTTATGGTGTTCAATGGGGTGAATGTTAACTTAATTTTTCTTCTCCCAATGATCCTTGCAATTTCATTTGTTGTGCCCTTTATTATATGATAATGTGATGAGGGCCATCAAAATCATCATGGGTTCTCTTGTTGAGTTCTATGTTTTTGGATTGTATTCCTTATTAGTTAATTAATTTTCTTTGTAACAATTATCTTTGAAGACTTTCCAAATGATCCATTTCTTGGTTGAGATGTTGAGGGTTAGAGATCCTTAGTGCCTTGGTTTCCATTATGTTGACAATCCCAATCTTTTGAGATGGACAGTGGTGGGATTTTGTGTGTAGGTATTTACTAGTATGGTTCTTTTTCCTATCCACCTAGTGTACCATAGTATTGTCCCATTTTCTATATATTAGCACATCAAGAAAGGGAAGTTTACCATCGACTAATTTTATGTGATTTGAGATGCTATTCAAATGTTTCAAGAATTAATCCTCCAAATTATCCTTCCCATGTGGCTACTTTATGAATGTATCACCCACACATCTCTTCCACTATTTAGGTTTGAGTTGGGAGGAATTGATGGCTCTATTTTCAAAGTTTTCCATGTAAAGTTTTGTTAAGGTTTTCCACCATAAGTTACAAGGGGATCACATTGATACTCCATCAACCTACTCATAGGTCTTCAACTGAATCTGAAATAGATTGACTCAAGGCATATTCTCACCAAATCAATAATCTCTTGATTGGTAAGGCTTCTCACCACCTCTATGCCTTTGTCAATAGGGATATTGGTATTTAGTGACATGAAGTCAAAATTGACTAAATGTCATTTTCATTGATTCCTTGATCCTTGATCCAGTTGACAAATGAATTTGAGTCCTTTACAAATGATGAAGTTCCACAAGTTAATATGATACTTAATTTTTGTGTGATGGTAGGTTTGTAAACCTACTAGGTTGAATATTGGCCTTAATGGTACTCCCTTTATGGATTTGTGGTCATCCATAATACATATATCCTTGGAATGTTGGCACTTAAAGGTGTAATTTTATTCTTTGTATCATTATCAAGCGTGAAGTACTTATTTATTTAGCTACTTCATTTAGGATTTTGTTCCCAGTAATATTTGATCCCTCATAGTGACAGAGGGATAAACTATAGACATATTCAGAACAGGGCACCCCCCACTTCTCATATTTCCTCCCAAACCCAACTAAGTAGCTAGATATCTATTTCAAGCTTATTCCAATATTCTACCTTAGATGGTAGGAGAACACTTCGTCACTTATACATCCCCCGCAGGGTCATACAGGCATATCCCACTATGGTACTTAAGGACTTCGATAGAGAGACAATGAATTTGTTTCCCCCATCTCCTTTGATCATCATACCAAGTATACCTTGACAAAATTGGACTCATCTCCATATATATATATATATATATATCTTATGTATCAAGTTATCTAGTTTAGTCTGGGACACTCTTATTTTGTACTACCACACATATGCTACTATTTTTTTTTTTTGTGTTGGCTAGTCCTAGCAATTAGCTTACTTATATACTTATCTAGGCAATACTTATACTTCCTTTATCATTCTTCATATTGCTTTCAACATTCTCTAGGAGATGCTTTCGCACTACCACATTGTACTCTTACATGTATCCTCTCATTGACCTACTTTTGTAGTCATTCAGTGGGCATTAATACAATTATCTTATATTATCAATTATTATAGAACTTCCTTTAGTTATTAAGTGTTCCAACATTTTCTTGTTGCATTCTACGGTGTCTAAAACAATTGTAGCATTTCCCTTATATGCTTTAAGAAAAGTTGTGTCCTTAATCTTACTCAGGTTTCTAAGTGCATTCAACTCTTCTTTTTTCATGTTGCTTTTTGGTGGTTTTAATCTCTTAAGAACCACTTCACACGCTTGCATGGTCTCTTTAACAATGTTTTCTAGAAGAATTTTTATAGTGTTCTCAACATTTCATATTAGTTCCTCCATTGGGATCTTTTTGTGTAACATTTCATTCATCCAATCCGACCAACAGGAGTGGACATTAACTATTACAAGCTTCCAATTTTTTCCCCATAGCCAAATTATTATTTCATAATATTTAAAAGATGTGTGAAGAACATAAATAAATATACACAATAGAAATAAACTTTATCCACACACATGTAGCATGCAATTACCAATGTAATCATTATAGGAATCAATTTAAAAACATTGCATAATCAAATACAAGAGAATATTTATCTTTATCCAACGCAAATCAAAGCAGCTGGCTATGTAAGAGAGATTTTCCACCCAACCGTAGGCACTCTGTCCAACATATACTCTTTCTAGAAAGAGGCTACCCTCAACCCAGGATATGAGGCCTCCAGGACAAAGGCAATAACTACATGCTTCTTTCTCTCAGCCCACAACCCGTTTTTCTCTCTATGCTTACCCAAATGCTCATATAGATTCTACAGGGATCTCACTCAGGAATCATAACCTTGGCTCCCACAATACTTTCCCCACATAGCATCCTTTTGGCTTAGGCATCCCCTTCACAATCCATGGTTCTCTTGGGTGATCCATCTTATCGAGTGCTTCTAGTGTGTGCATAGAACGAGAATAATATGGTGTATGTTGTTGGAGAACCACTTGTAGTCTTAATTCATTGCTTCTCAAGAACCTATGTGTATCAAAACTCAATGGGTAAGGGTTCCTAGCTTTCCCAACCTCTAAGCTCACCTACAACCGTCTAATTTCCCTTCCCAATCTGTAGTGTTGTCTCTAATTTCAAATTTCTGGGTTACACAATCTGGTAATGGTCATAACAACAATGGAGAGCTCCACCTAGTGTAGATCTGCATGAAATAATAAGAGAATGGAGGTTGAATCCAATGATATGAGATAATGGTGAAAATTCAATTGACATAGCTTCTGAGTCCTAACCATATAGGAAAGCACTCATGACAGCTGCAGACCAAATTTTGGCAGCTGGCAGAATTGTCAAAAAAGTGTAGTCATCCCCATGCTTCAATAACTACATCAAGCGACTTTTCCCACCAACCTCACACATGCATTTAATGATTGGAAATAGTAAAAAAGGAGATAATTGGCTTATTCAGGCACATGGAATACTGTGGATGAGTTCTAAGGTTGACACTTGGAAACAAAGGATTTAGTCTCCCATAGACTCCCTTTCCTCTTCCTCTTTGGTGGAATCATAGCCCCTCTAGTGCTCTTTACACAACCATCGTGGACCATTCAATTTTTATTTTTGTACATAATATTTGGATATATTTTGAATTGGAATGATAAGCAAACCATACAGTCCAAATGAAAATATATACATCATACATTCCTATCCATTCACTAGTCAAGCATTGTCATTGAGTTCTGCACTAGGAATCCATACTAGCATATTTACATCATTCACACAATTTTTTTTAAATACATTCCAAGTCAAAAATAGGTGTATTACATTTTCGTAGCTACAACATAGTTTAAACCCAGACTTAATACCTTTCTTGAGGGCGAGTTCAATGTATTAGATGTTAGGTTCACCATGTCCTTGTGATTTCATTGTGAAGCCTTGGAGTGTGTGCTGCCACTTTTATGTTTCTGTTCAAGGGTCGCCTTTTTAGGATTATAACTTTTTGCTTGGTGCTCTGTTTTGGGTCTTCTCTAGCTCATTGGAAAAAAAATTATGATACTGAGATGGGTCCTCACCGGTTGGACATAAACCCCTTGAAAAGAGTATGGGAAGGCCCCAAAAAATGTGTTGTAAGTTCAAGACTCAAAATTTTCTCGTATCAAGACCATTTCTAAGATGGCAATGGATGGACACCTTGATCATGGAAAGAGAAAATATATTTGATATGTATAAATTTAGATAACATAGCTTGTCATTTCAATGTTGTGTTAATGAATACATTCTTGTTCCGACCCATATATTTTATAATTCAGGGAATTATAGATTACCATTGGTATTTCCATCTTTTTTGAATTTGTTTAGTTATTTTCCAATAATGTCAACAAATTTATTTTAGTCTCACAAATTACCTTTGCAAGAGACCAAACTCTTTCATCTTAGCACAGGTATATACGAACATATTTTTTTGGATTAGATTTATTCAGTATTTTTAGATAAAAGATAATTGGCCTCTATATTTTATAGCTTACGCAACTTACCATCCCTCCTATCCAAATCAACTTGCCTGACTAGCTCACTAGATGCATGCATATTCCCTCCACAACAATTAATATTTTTCAAACCTGATATCATATTATTTTTAGTATTCTTAGATTGAAGACAATTGGCCTCTATATTTTATAGTTTATGCAATTTACCATGTCTCTCTTACCCAAATCAAATCATGTGACTAGATCATGAGCTACATGCATATGCCCTCCACAACAAGTAATATTTTGCAAACCTAGTGAGAATAATCAGTCTTTGCTTCCTCCCAATTGGATATTTTTGATTCAGTCTACAACAACCATCAACATAATGCATTTCTTCTTACATAAATATCTTTAGTTAGATAGCTAGTTTGTGATTCATTATTGGTTATTTATTAGATATCCATTTTCTTATGCTCTTATTTTCACTCAACTTATTTTAGAGTTTTGTTAACAATCTTGTTGCTTCGTATAACAAATTTTGTTACACATCAGGACGAGTATGTTTTGCATTGCATTTTTCTAGTTTGTTTTTTTTAAAGAAAAAAAAGTCTGGTGATTTAGAGTCAGAATATGTACATTGTTTTATAACCATCCTAGATCCATCTAAACTACGAATCTACCATGCACCGAGAGGGATCAAATCCCCTTAATGGTCATGACCTATTTTTCCCTATTTAATTTTAATGATCTATATACCTTTTAACTATTTTACAATATTTTAATTTTAACTTTATTAATGTATATACTTTTAACTATTTAACATTGTTTTACTTTATTTTACTTTATTTTTCTACACTGTTTTACTTTTTTTAAAATTTTTCCTATAAAATTATTTTGAGTAGTTAAAAACACATGCTTTAAACTCATCCCATTCTACCATGTTAAATACTAATTTAACTATTTAACATTGCTTTCCTTTTCATTTTTTTTACATTGTGATACTTTTTAATTATTTTACATTGTTTTACTAGTTATTTTTCCATATCCTTTAAAATTTATTATTAAATTTTTAATTAAAATTTATGTCGGTTCAATTATTACTATGTTGGAACGTTATGTTACATAGTATGGAAAGTGACAACTTCTCCTCTAGATGTTACATAATGTAACGTGACAACATCTCCTCCATATTGGGCTGTAGAAGCGTCTCTTAGTGGAAAAATAGGTCTTGTTTGAGCCTTGTGCAACTACAGTCTATGCTTCTTCATGCTGACGCATTTACCGAAATTTTGCAGGTTTTAAATAGATCCATACATAATCATAGGGGTATGGCGGTTATCTAAGAGGCATCTCTTATCTAAATGTTTGAAGCTTCTCACATCCAAATCCATATTATGGACTATAACTTTAGTATGAAACCACGAGGAATAAAATGTGACATTAACTTACTCCCTTCTTGTTAAGTCAACTATCTGAAGGTCTTCTTTCACCTCTAGCGTCTTTTCCAGGCTAAGCTAATTACCACAACAAACAGTTTTTATCTTGTCCATGAAATTAGTCTTGCTTCATTTCCGAAAGTGTGCAAGTATGAGTAGATCTTGAGTTGTAATAATATATGTCCATGACATAAAAGCCATGATGTATTTGAAGTGTTTATCCCTAGTGACATTTCCCTTCTTTAACAAATAACTTTATTGGTAGTTCTTAAATAGCCATCTTTAGTGTGGTATATGAGTTTTAAGCATTAGCCTGGATATGATTATCTTCTCCATTAAATCAATCTTGCTTCATTTCCAGAAGTGTGGAAGTAATAAGTATGATTGGGTCTTGTTCTGCAATAACATATGTCCGTGATATAAGAACCATGATGCATTCAAAGTGGCCATCTTTACTGACATTTCCATTCATTGAAAGACACGTTTATTGGTAATTCTTAATTTATCATCTTTACAACACTATATTGTGGCTTATGCTTTATCTTGGATCTTCCTTAGACACTTCCATGCAGTACTTCACATTATCTATTTAGTAGACCTTCTAGGGAAATATGAATTTTATTTGAATAATAATTTTGTTTCTTGATAGCCAACTTCATCGGACAACATAACCAGGAATGAGCAGCCATACCTATCTAGCAGAAACCTTCCAGTAAAAGTTGAAAAATAAGTGGGACTGCAATTAGTTGCATAACGCTTGAGAATATGCACAATCCCCAAAACATATTGGTTGACCTAAATCCTAAATCTATTTGTAAAATGATCAGTGGAAGAAATGGTGGCTTACTAACATCTAAGGATAGCCAGGATTTGAGATCCAAAACCTACCATATACAAGAAACACCATATTTATCCTAGGATCTATAAGGGAATAACTTGGGTGGTATATTCAACACTAACTTGGGCATAATATTCATCAAGCTTGGTATCCTAGGGAATACAATCAAGAGCTGAAAATAATAAAATTCACCACCTATTCAACCATAAACCCAAATAAACTTAACCTTACAAAGTAAAGAGCTCACTTGCAAATCATCCCAAGCAAGAAACCATTTTTCATCCAAAGATACACCATAGCATTAACAATATTTCTTCATCATAGTGATAGCATAAACCATCCATAAGAACCAAGATATATTTCATTAAATCTTAGTGGGATTTATTCCCCAATCCAAACACGAGAAAACAAATGAGAGAACCAACCTTATATAGGTTGTAGCTCTATCTCATTTTACAATAAAATATGAATAAACTAAGGCAACACCCTTGATCTGGCCTAGGATGGAGTAAGAAAATCAAAATACTGCAACAAACTCTAACAACATCCATGAAATATGGTGGTCATAGCCATAAGTACAATATCCAAGAGAAGAAAGGCCCAAGAAAGGCATGTAAACATCAAATGAGGGCGAATGATGACAAGAAGAAGTCAAACCTATCTTCCAAAGGCTCCCCAAAGGTAACACTCCAAGAAAAGGCCTCAAAATGTGGAGCATTTCCTCAAAGAAGGTGAATGATTTCCAAGAAAAGGATCCAAAAGATACGCATGGAAAAAATACGACGCGGCTCTTTAAACAACAATTTTGGAAATGCTAACTTCCTCAATATTTACCGCATTTTATATTTAACCAGTTTTTAGAAATCCACGGGCCACTCTACATTTGATGGCATTGATATTGCTCAATCCCAGGAACTATGTCAAATATAACTTCTCCCGAAGGTAGAATCCCCCTTCAAAAATGTCTTTTAAAAAATGGCCTAGATGAGTGTGCAAACAACCCTCCAAAGGGTGGGTGCTCATCAAGGGAAAAACAATGAATGTATAACAAGAGAACAAGTGCAAGAGTTTGCTTCCATACATAAAGGGGTAAAACCATCAACCAACAAATATATCTATGTGCAATACTCTATCAAGTGGGGAACAACCTCAACATATGTGCAATGAATGTCCACATAACAACCAAACTCCAAAATTCATGCCAATTCTTCAATCCATAAACCAAGGATACCATCAATAAAAAATAGGAGCATCCAACTCAAGAATAAGTGTCCACAATAGATAACCAACCCATGAAGAAGGGTATGATCCCTTCTACAAGCCACTAGAATTCCACCACACATTCCACAAGAGAGAAACAAGGACTAGGCGCTCAACCAAATATGATACCCAAAAGTGATATGGTGCCATCTATGTGTCAAGGATCAAGATCACTCTACAAGAAAAGGCATCCACAAGAATCAACACTAAGTTGCTACCAGATGAAATGACAACACAAGCCACTGACAAACATATGTGGAGAAAGTGACCAATGTCACCTTAGTCACTTATCCTAACTCCTTCGGAAGTCGAAACCTCCTAGAGGAGATATCTAGTGATAACTCTACAAAAGACACTTAGACACAAATATATATTGCAAACATGTGAAGTTAGTGACCAGTACCTAATGGAGTCAAGAAGATGATATGGATAATATAAGTACATTCATCGAAGGGTTAACCAATAATAGTTCCAATTGATTCCAATGTGCAAAACAACAAGATTGATATACAAGTATTAGAAAAGTGCAAATAATTTATCACTACCAAATAATCTAAAACACACATGTACAACAATATAAGTAACATGTATTAGTCATTAATGCAAGTATTATTTCCAAGCTTGGCGTAAGCAGAAGTATGCATACCTCTGTAATTGATGAAGGTCTAAAATGAAGTATTAGCATTTATGGCAGTAGTAGTTTTCCACCATGGTTTGGGTATTCATTCGCAGACTTTGTGAAAGTAAGAACAATGTGTGTGTGTGTGTGTAATCATGCATTTACCATGTTAATGTATAACTTCTGCAACAAAGTTACATGTGTCCAGTAGTAGCAGTATAACAATGTTTCCTAATCACAAACAATAGGAGAAAGAGGAGAAAAAGGAGAGAAAAACCTTATCCCAAACCCTACCTAACCGAGGGCTACTAGGGAGGATGAATTTCCTAATGAGTACCTAGGTAAGGTAACAAACCTAAAGACCTTGAATTTAACCCTAGAAGACTCCTAAGAGAATGTGCTTCTACACTAAGTTGAAAAAGTTGACGAAGACCTAGCCAAGACAAAATGCAACATAATGGCTACCATTCCATCTACAAACATACATCACTCATCAACTTTTAACAAAGAGACATCAAGATAAGATGTAGATACCTCGTTGTGCTCGTGTTTTCCAAACAAATCATAAAATCACCTTTAAAGAAAGAGCCAAAACCAAGATACTTCAAGAATTCATCATCAAACACAAAAATATCCTTCCTCAAGAGGTGCACATCTCTCTACAGAACCCTAAGTAGGGTAAAATAAGTGCATAAGTTTTTTATCCATGAGTCTTCTATTAAAATGAAATGGCGAGATCTATTTGTTTGATATCACACTCACTTTTAAAAAAAATATTCAGGCCAACGTGCCTCTAAAATTTCAACTTAAAATTAAAACAAAATAATAATAATAATAAAATGGCCTAATGTAGGCTCAAGGTAGGCTACATGGGGTATTTTTCCCATAGGTGCCAAAAATTGCCAAACTGAGCGAATCACTCCGAACGAAAGGTTAGAGTGACCTAGAAGGAGGGAGTTATACCCCATCTAACATGAAGAATTATGTAAAATCCCTCAACACCCACTTCAAAGCAGTACGAAGGCCTGGCGTGGAGGATAGCTTCCTTTGAGGAAAGAGACCAGGGAGAGAAGGCACCAATGTGCAGAAGGGGCTAGGAGGATGTCCTAAGTGGTTATGAAGGGAGATGAATGTCTCGTAGGTGAAGCAAAGGACAATAGAGCAAGAAAATAAGGTATGGGGTCGTGTGACCTAGTGGTCAACCCCTAGGACCCAAGACCTACGCTGTTGGGAGTGGGCAGTAGGAAACGAGAGCGATAGAGGGAGCGAAAAGAGAAATTTTCAAAAGCTTCTATTTTGGGATCGTTTTTTTATCTAATACATATTTTAACATATTTTGATGCATATATATGAAAAAAACATGTATTATGCCGAATTAGCTATAGAAAACTGTTGTAATCTCACAAATCACAGAGGGTTACCAATAATACACATTATGCATACAGACATAGCAGAGACAAGAGACAAGAACATAAATGTAGAATATAGATTATATTATATTAAAAGGGTTCATACAAAACATAGAACTGAACCAAGTTCTCATCTGGCTCAATAGCCTAATATATATGTTTTACAAACAGTTACATATAACTACCTACCGGTTCGATGAACCGAAACGACCTTATGTGGCCGACCTAATCTCTAATTAGTCAGCTGATCAACTTAGTCAGCTTACCGACTAGCTCCTCCAACATCTCCCCCATGAACAAAAGCTTTCTTCGTCTCGAAGAAACTGGGGAGGTACTCAAAAATTATTTGTCTGTCTAAAGTAGTTATTTCTTGTTTAACTTTTATGGGCTATGAAGTCGGATGGTTGGTCATTTTTGTATACAGACTTCAACAATTGCTTCTGTTGTAATGGCCAGTTGATGTTGGAATTCTGTCCAAGTTTGAAGTACTTTCTGGATGTTGATGGTTAATGTTGTAATGCTGATAACATCGACATATTCTCTTGAATGGAAAGGTCTGCTATCCTTTCCATGTCGGGACCCATAAACTGGTTTTTCTCTTCGATTGTCTCCAAAAGTCTTTTCATCTGCAGGAAAATGGTGTCTAATTTGTCCAATATTGGGAGTTCCTGCTACACCCACTGGTGTGCTTATCTCTCGAGCCTCTGCAGTTTGGCTGTCTCGAGAATGATTTGATCTTGGATAGTACTTCTCAATGCTTCTTCCGTGCTCTTTCTCTTTTCTAATGCTTGAATTTGTTGTCGAGTCTGTTGGGTCTACTGGAAGACTTGCCTGTAATAAGTAGGCTAGTTCTGTAGTACCCCTTCCATTATGATAGACTCTTCCATGTGATCTTGAAGCACTTTGTAAGCTTCTGAGAAAGCTGTGTGTTGCTGTATTAGTAATCTAGTTGTTTCTTCTTTTTGTTCTTCTCTTGTATTTTGCATCTGTACATGTAGGGTCAACACCATGCTTTCAAACAGCTGATATTCCTTTTCAAGTGGCTTGTCGATGTTGGCCTCCATCGGTCTTGGTATCATAGATTGTGCTAGGTTTCTGCATTTTACTAGGAACTTGACTTGTTCCTTCTCAGTGTCTTCGAGCTCCTTGCGTCTAGTCAGGCTTCTTGTTTTTGCTTTGATGGCCAGAGTTTCTAAGAGTTTTCCCAACTCTTCGTCCTTCAGCTTTGTTGCATTGACTGCAGTGGTCAACCCAAGTTGGCTAATGTGGACCATTGCCACTTGTGATTCTTTTTGGTGGTCCTTCTTCTTTCTGTCTCTCTTCCTCTTATGCTTGTGTTGTTCTGCTTGCTACTGTACTTGTGCATCTATAAGGGTTAGACTTTCCTGTGGTTGATTTTTTGGTAGTGGATTGTCTGGCTGCTAGTCTACAACGGTCAGTGGAACTTCTGATTAGGTCTCTTGGATGAGTTCTACAGCTGGGTGTGTATCTAGTGGATTTTGTGCAGAGGGTTTAGATACAGACATTTATGGTACCGATGGTTCAGGTAAAGGTGGTTCAGGTGCAGATGGTTCAGTTGCAGGTTTTGGGTTGGGAAGTGGTGGTGGTGATGGTGAATGGTCGGGTGTGATTGGTGTGGTGGGGATGTGGTTAGGTGTCGGGTCCTCAACTTGTGGGGATGAATCCTGTGGGATGTCAGAGAACAGGTTATTGATTTCCCGGTTGATTTCTTCCAAGTTCTCTTCTTCCCCATCTCTTGTTGGTTCATTGGCTCGTGGAGGGGGTGCGATGTCGATTGGGGTAAAGGATGAGGTTTGACTTGTGACAACTTGAGCTGTCTTGTCGGGGTTCCTCACAAATGTTGATTTTAAAATTCCCATAGACCTCATTTTTTGGGGTATTTTTCCAGGTTGTGGAGGAATGAGCTATCTTGATCCACAAGCTTCGAACAAAGGACACTTGGTGGTGATCTTCTAGACAGAGGTAAGTAGCTCAGGCAGTTTTTCAATGTATGCCTAGAAATATCTGTCTTGTTTGAACCTCTCCTTTAAGGTTTCCAGCATAGTATTTTTGCATATGTTGACTGGGCTTATGCAGGGTAGATTTGGAATTTCTTCTTGTGTGATCTAGGTCGAAGATGGGGGTGGAAATGTAGACACTAAGTCGACAATGTTTTTGGCTGTTGAGGTGTTTGTAATTTTTTCCTTTTTCGGCCAACCTTGCCATGCTCCTGCTTTGACAAATATTTGGAACTGTGTCTCAACCGGAACTTTGTTTGCTACGGCATCTTCTATGATGTCGACCGCAGTAGCTAATAGTTCATCTTCATCCTCTGATTCTGAAAGGATCAGCTTGCGCTTCCCCTTCCCTTTTATCTCAATTGCTTTCTTTCTTGCTGTTGCTATTTCCTTTGCTAGATTTTTTACTTTTTCTTTGGTTATGTCATACTCAGGATTTTCAGACTCAATGTCTCCCAATTCTTCCCCTCCCTCCTGCTGTTGTGCTGGGCTGACACTTTTCTCAGCTAGATTGGCTACCTGTTGTTCTATCTATGTACTTCCCCTTTGGGATGTTGGTGGTATGATTGTGATTTGAAGTTGATTGGTGTCCTCTGCTGGTGTTTCCTCTGACACAAAGGTGTTGATGTGTAGTCAGAGTTCATAATATTCTTCATTTTCCTAGTCTGTTAACGGCTCTTCTATTGCTAGGGTTACTTCCTTGGATTTTGCTAGTATCAACAGTTTTGTGCCAGAATGTCGAGCTAGTTCACGGAATATATCTTCGACTATTGGATAGTAGCCAAGAGTTTTTGATTTTGCCTTTGCACCCTACATATACCAAATTGCAGTATGGTCAAGCTCCAGTTGGATGTGTGCGGTTTTTCGCAAACTTCGTCGGATGTTTTGGGGCACCCTCCATCTGGTCGTTTGAACTTTTAGTTGGTTGAAGCAGTTTTCCAACAGTACTTTTCCATTTATCGATTCTTTCAGTGTTCCAGTCTAGGAAAATGGTTTGAACCTCCACATATGGAATTTTGTGGGTTATTGGAACTGCTTGTCCCTGACTGGGCACAAGTAGTACATTACTATCCATATTATCAGAGACGGGGACCTTATAATCCCTCCCAACTCCTAGCATTTCTCACTAATGCCTTTGAGCATGTTGGTGACATACTGAGCCCATCTGTATACTTTTCCTGTGTTGGATATAGTATCTACTGTCTCTAGCATATCCAGTTTCAGGTCGCTTCCTTGACCTGTAGGTGTGAGCCCTGTTGTTATGATTTTGGCCACAATTTGTGGCATCCGGGTTTGTATCTGGCTAATCATTAGCCCTTTTGAATTATTTTCAGATGGTGTTCCAGTTAATCGCTCTACCAGCCCTTATTTTATGCTAACTGGTACTGGGTCACCTTGGTTGGATAGACCAGTCAATTTATATATGACTTCGCCAGAGATATCAACTGGCCTGTTGAAGTAGAATTTCCCGTTGTGGTACCGGCTGATAATGAACTTCACTGCCATTTAAATTTTTCCTCCAAAAATTTCCATGAATGGTGTGTTCATGTAGTTCATGATAGAGTTGCGGTTTACCTTCTCTACTACTTGTGTTGGTTTCTTATCGACATAGGCCCATTCCTTGATTTCAGCCCATGTTTTCACCCATGAGGTTTCTTGGACCTTAGCGTTCTTTATGTTTCTTAACCTCCTCATTAATGGGGTTTCAGTAGATTGTAGTTCCTTTGTTTTTGCTGTGGCTCTGGTTTGTTTTGGTGCCATTTTGTCGGTTCTTTGTTTGAATTTTCTTAGAGGTTCTCAGTTCTCAGTTTTATGTTTGCTAAATTGCTCTCTCTTTTCAAAATACTATAAGTGATCCTTTTCTGGTCTGGTATTTATAGGAGGGGTGTTTGACATTTCTATCGATGGGTGTATTAATGGCGGAAGTGATTTTCCAACACGGTCACTGGAGTTTGCATTAATGGTGATTTGATTTTTGCGCTCGTAGTCATGAAGGCATGATGTGACCTTCGGGGTCATTGGTTGATGTCGATGGTGGTATGTCGATGGGTTTGATGTCCACTGTCATAGCGTTGATTTCCTGTCATCCTGAGTTATGGGTGTTGGTTCTGTTTTGTTATTTTTAGATTTTTATAGTTTTTGTCGGACAGTTATGTTCGTTATATGTTTTTTTTTCAATTAGACTTGTTTTAATTTTTGTACCGTTTTAGTCGAGCACCATTAACAAGTTTCTAAAATACTATGCCTTGTAACGTTTTTAGTCGGACTAATCTATTGGAATGAATCTCTTCAACTATATAGGGTCCCATCCATTCTGTATGTATCTTTTTGGGTTTTCCTTTTATTCGACTATTGTATAGTAGGGCAAGGTCCCCTACCGACATGTTTTTGTTTTTTCTATTACGATCGTGCCATGCCTTCTGCTGTTGTTTTTAGATTTCTTGGAGTTGTAGAGCAATCAGTCGATGTTCTTCTAGCTTTCTTAATTGCATCAGTCTGTTCTTCCTTCCTTTTTTGACATCGACATGTAAAATTTCTACTATAATAGGTGTTTGTTGTCGGAAATGTAGTGGAACAACTGCTTCTTGTCCATAGACTAGTCAAAATGGTGTTTGGTCTGTCGAATGCTTGTATGATATTCTGTAAGCCCACAATACTACAGGTATCTTCTCGTCCTAGTCATCTTTGTCAGTGCTACAGATTTTTGTTAGGCCTTTTGTTAATGTTTTGTTGAATGCCTCAATTGCTCCATTTGACTGAGGGTGATAAGCTGTACTACGTCAATGGTCAATTTTGAACTGTTTTGTTAGTGCTTTAATGGTTTTATTAATAAAGTGTGAACCTTGGTCACTGATTAGGGTTATTGGACATCCAAATTTGGTAATTATATTTTCATATATAAATTTAGCAGCTATCTCACTAGAACATGTGTCGATTGGTTCTGCTTCTGCCCACTTGGTTACATACTCTACTGTAGTTATTATGTACCTTGCACCTATTATTTTTGTTGGTATGGTGAATGGTCCTATGAAGTCAATGGCCCAGATTTCAAATGTTAAACTTGGATTTACTGATATCAAGGGAATTTCTGTACTAGGCAGAGGTGGACCCAGTCATTAACATCTGTCACATTGGCTTACAAACTTTTTACAGTCTTTGTAAAGTGTCAGCCACCATAACCCTGATTGTTGGATTTTCTTGGCAGTTGTGTCTACTTGAAAATGTCTTCCTGCCAGTCCATAATGTGCTTCATTCATAATATTATTTCTTTCATGTTCTCGTACACATCTTCTGAGAATGTCATCCAGGCCTATTTTATATAAAAATCCATTTATGAGGTTATACGGTGCAGCTTTCATGGCTAAGATTTGTTTCTTCTTCGTGCTCATGCCCTTTGGTGCTTATCCATATTCTAAGAGTTGAGCTATTTCCTCTAATTCTGCTGGGACTGCTTCTATTCGAAATAAATGTGCATTCAGTAGGTCGTCTTCAATTCCTGTCAGTTCCTCTCCTGTGTCGATTCATGATAAGTGGTCGGATCCGACATTTAATTTTCCTAGTCTGACAACGACTTTGAATTTGAATTCTTGGAATAGTAGCCATCGACAAATTCCCCCATGGTGTAAGGCTTTATTTACAAGGTATTTTAGTGCTTGGTGGCCGGTATAAAAGATGAATGGATTGGATAGTAGGTAATGTCGATACTTCTGTAGTGTGAAAACCATTCCTAATGCTTCTCTCTCTATTGTTGAGTAGTTTCTTTTTCTTTATTTAATTTTATCTTGCTGTAAACTATAGGGTAGTCCATTTCGTCATCCCCTGGTTGAGTTAGGATTGCTCTTATTGCTAGGCCTGATGTGTCGATGTGTACATGGAATTTGGTCAACCAATTTGGAAATTTTAGAATGGGTGCTTCGACTAGCTTCCTTTTTAGTGTTTCAAATGATATGTTGGATTCCTCTGTCCAGTCGAACTCCTGATCTTCTCTTATCAGTTCTTCCAGTGGATAGGTAATATCTGAATAGTATCTTATGAACTTCCTGTAATATCCTGTATGACCAAGTAGTACCCTGACTTGTTTTGGGTTCACCGATGGTTTTAAGTCGAGGATAATTTTTATTTTTGCGAAGTTGACCTTCATACCTTCTTTGCAGACAATGTGTCCTAATAGTATCCCTATAGGGGTTAGAAATATGCATTTCCTTATGTTCAGAGATAGCTAGATTTGTCGGCATCGTTCCAACATGAGCCTTAGCCATTTGCAGTGATCTTTCAACATAGAGTATATTGACCAATCATGGAAATACACTGCCATTGTTTTGTAAATATATTCTTGAAATTTTTTGACCAGAATTCTTGAAAATACTGCAGGTGCGTTTTTTAGTCCAAAAGGCATAACCTTGTAAGAAAATGAGCCAAATTCAAATACAAATGTTGTCTGTTTCTTATCTTCTTTGGCTATTGGTACCTATTTATAACTTGAGAATCCATCTGTAAATGACTAGCATTCATATCATGTGACCTCATTTAAGATTTCATCTGCATAAGGTGTTGGAAATGGGTCTGTTAATGTAACTTTATTTAAGTCTCTGATGTCGACACAGATCCTTAGCTTGGTTGGATCATGTTTCTTTGGTTGAACAACAATTGGACTTTCCCATTTTGATTGTTCAATGGGGTAGATAATTCCTGCTGCAAGCATATTATCAATCTCTTTCTTGACTATCTCTTTGTATTTATGAGCTAATTTATATGGTCTCTTCTTTACAGGTCGGACATCAGGTTTAATGTCGATCTTCATTTCACCCATTTCATGGACTAGAACTTTGAGATCTTTGTAGTCTCTAGCAAATACATCCTGGAATTCTTTTAGTAAGTTTACTATTTATGTTGTTTGTTCTTCACTCCAGTAGTCTCCAATTTTTGCCATTTTTGGTCAATCATCACTTAAGATGTCGAATTCTTTAGTTTTTAATTTAGCATCTAACCATTCTGGTGCTTTAGATTCATTGATTGGTCAACTCCCTTCTTTAAACTATGAAAATGTGGCAGGAAAGTCTGCTGCATTCATTCGATGGGTGTCTTCGACTGTCTTGACTTTGAGTATTGTGCGAATTGTCTTTGTTATTTCTGAATGGTATGGTTTCCATCAAAAGCTTTTCCCTTCTGGATTTTCATTTTCATTTGTAGTCTTGTCGATTGTGGTGTTGTCTTGGTTTGTATGTTATTGCAGTTTATTATCAGTCGGTCATGATTTAGGGTTTTGTTCCCGGTCGGTTCTATAAATGCCTTGATTTGTTTTGCAGTTTTGACTAACTTTTCGTCTTGTGGTATAAAGCTGAAATCTTTGATAAAATTCTCTCTTAGTTCATACCATAAGAATGTTTTACCCCAAGATTCTTCCATTTTGTACCATTTGTTTGGTAAGTCAGATAGCGTTAATGGAAACAGGTGTGGCCATGTACGTTCATCCTTATACCCAAGTATTTTCCATTATTTTTCACATATTCTTATGTGGTCTTCTGGATCCTGCCCTTGGATGAACATAGGTATTTGGGCTTGATTGGTTAACATTTTCCCTCCAAATATTTCTATAAAGTAGGTCGAAGTTGTTGTCCATGTCTGCAATCTTGATTGATGGGTATCCCACCATCTAGCAGCTTGTCCTATGAAAGTTTCCACTAAGCTTTGTAGTCGGCCATGTTCACTAATGTTTCTGGATACTTGTTCTATATGCATAACTGGTGATTCTCTTTCTTTGTATCTTGGGATTTGTGTGATATTTAAATTTGTTGTTTTTAGGGTAGGATATTCCCTGGTTTTCTTCTTAAATATTTTTGGGATGATGGACACAAAGAAACACTATTGGATTGGTTTCTTCTACATTATTTGAATGGTCAAGCAACCTCTTTCTTGTGTTTCGTAGTTCTTGACTTCCCAATCATATAATTATGCATCTGAATTGTATCCTACTGAATCTTGATTGCCTAAGTAAAGTTCACCATAGACATTGGGTTCTGTGTAGTCCTCATTGTTTTGTATTTGATATAATTGTCGAATGTCGACTTCTTCATTAATAGGTTCTATCCAAGGTTCTCCTTGGGATGGATGGATAGGTACTATGACTTTTTGTCCATTCCCTTTCAGTTTTATCCTTTCCTTGTCTAAGGATATCGATGCTTTCATTTTTCTTCCCCAAGGTTGATCTACTAACACTGGGAAGGAATTGGATCCTTACTTAGGGTCAATAATTTCAAAGTTGACTTTAGTCAATATTCCTTTTATGTTCGTGTCGACATTTTTCCAAACTCCGATAGGTTCAATCAGACCTTGGTCGGCTAATTTTAGGTATATTCCTGACTCGTATAGTCGAGGTCTACCCAATTGTTCCTAAGTGTCGTGGGTAATAATGTTTACTTGTGACCCGAAGTTGAGCACAACTTGTTAGACATGATATCCTTCAATTTCTAGGTCGACAAGTGGGTCGGAATCACTTTTGTCCTTTTGGTTTAGACTGCAGATATGTTTTGTTTGTTTTCTGTATTATTGTTGTGTTTTATTTTATATAATAAGTCAATGAACTGAGACATCGCTTTATCATCTTGTACTAAACGTATTAATTCTTGAACTGTGCTTTGTTGATTATCATCAGCTTCTTCTTGCCGAGAAAATTCTTTATATATATTCGTTGCGTCTTTATACAGTTGTTTTTGTTTAGCTGGGTTAGGATAATCATTCTTTTATTTTATTTTTCTTATACGTGTATTATCACTCCCAATTTTTGTCCCTTGTCGGGTTACTATATGCAGATTCTTTGTATTGATTATATCATGTTTTTGAATGCACGACAAGACATTAACATTTTTCTTTTTATTGATGTTATCAAGCATAGTAGGGCAATCCGCTAATGAGTGATCCCCAACTCCACAGCTAGTACAAAATTTTAAATTGGTTGTATCCTTATTTGGGAAGTCTACATATCGATGACCTTCTTTGTAGCACGTGAAACATTGGGTGGGCCGACGTGGTCGGTTGTCGCGATTCCCAGAGAATCGAACTCGACCTCCATATCCTCCACGTCAGTTGTTGAACTGGCGCTCATATCGATGACCTTCGTACCTTTGATTATTCTGTTCGTTTTGAGCATTGCTTCACCGATTGTTATCATTGTTCTGGACGACTGCGTTTGTCTCGTAGATTGCTTGGTAGTTTTGTCGATTTTTTAATTTTAGGTGCCAGTCGGCCGTGGCGTGACTTTTCACTTCACATATAGCACACCAAGATGCTTTACTATTTTTTATGTTATACGGGCAATCTTTTGTTGTGTGTTCTCCATGTTCTTGGCAAATGTCACAAAAGCACTTTGTCTACACAAATTGAACGTCCTATCAGCTGATGTCTTGTCGACAGTTATCTTTTGAATGTCCGGCCATTGAGCATTTTGTGCATTAGACATCTTGATTCTTAAGGTTTATCTCTTTCAATGATTTCTTCATGATTTCGCGCTTTTCTTCCAGTCTAGTATCCATGGGATATGATGGGAAATCTTCATCCATCTCCACTTGTAGAGATTTAGTAAGTGCATCTTCGTATGTTTTGAACATCTCTAGGATTATGTGCCGCCAAATTTTATGTGATAGACCTACAAGGAACCACTGAATTAATAGTTACTCATCAATTACATAATCCAGTTGGCTGAGGAGGTCTTTCCAGCATTTATCGTACTCTCGGACAGATTCTGTTGGCTTTTGTGATGTTGTTTTTAACTTTTTAGCTACCAAATGTTTTGCATCTGGGGTTTTAAAGAACGACAAAAATTGCACTTTAATTTTTGCTTTGGATGCTTGAGGGGTTCTTTTAGTAAATTTCACATACCACATTAATGCTCTTTTCCTTAAGGCACCAGCGAACTGCACCATCTGTCTATCCTTAGTTGTGACCTGATTTGCCTCCCATGTCGACTCACAAATGAACCAATGTCATCTAAGATATTTGTCACCATCGTATAGAGGGATATGCGTTGATTTGTGACCCAGGTCGGATTCACTGTCACTATCTTCTTCAGGAGGTGGTGGTGGTGGGGGTAGTGGGATGTTTTGCTTGTCTCTTTGTGCAGAGTTATTGTTGACTAAACTTTCGTTTCTGTCGGTTGTTTTGTTTGTCATTTCTTCTCCGACAAGTAGTCGATTGGGGTCGACTTCTCCTGTCGATGTCCAACTACAATTATTTATCTGCAGGTCCGACTGCTCTATGTTCTCCAAAGTTGTATTTGGAAAGGGGGGTGCTCCTTCGTGTGTTGGGTAAAGTAAGTGGATACTTTGGTTGGAAGGGTACGCCTGAAGCATGACCCAGTTTCCTTCCTCTAGTCGATGGATCACTAAATGATTATCATCATTTACTTCGTCGTCTAGTCGACTCCATATACCAAACTCACCAGCTCTTAGTCTCAGGTCTTCTTTGACAATGGCTTGTATCCTGGTACTCGAATTCGTTGGAGTCAGAGGTCTTATCTCTTGGGGAACTTCTATTTGGAGAGATTCTCGCTACTCTATCCACAAGTCTTCTTCCATGGATGATGCCTCTTCATCCACGCCTTTTTCCTATCGGTCATGACCTGAATCTGGCAGATTTCTTTCTTGGTCTATCACCCTAGTACTCATTCCTCTTTGCAATGCTATAGCTCTTTCTCTTCTTTCTTCCCTTCTTTTCAGCCTCTTCTCTCTCTCTATTTTCTGTAAATCCGCGGTACCTTTGCATGTCACTGTCCATTCGATTTCCTTTTTAGGTCGACTTTTCATCGCTGGTGATGGTATCTCTTTTTAGTCGACTAGAATCATGTTTCACTTTACCCTGAAATACGACCAGCTACCCCCCATGGCCTACCTGACACTTTAGAAAGCTTGGATAGTTTTGTTTACTTGCTTAGGAAATATTCCCACTCCCTTTCGGCAATGAACTTCTCCCACTTCCTTTGTTTCTCCGCCCAGTTGAAATTTGGTGGTGGTTCGTGTAGTGATGGACGAGGTTTGACAATATGACCCACTCCTTTTTCTATCAGGAATTTGAACAACAAGGTCGGTAAGAAGCACAGGAACTGCTCGGTAAGGTCTGTATAGAATTTCTTCTGAATGGTTTCTACCAAATTTCTTTCTTCTATAGCTTTCTCCTCACAGAATTCGTCAATGTTCTTTTCAAACCACTCCGACATGTTTGTTCTTCCCCCTCGAATCAATTTCTCTAAGAGTTGTTGGTCCTTAGTCACTTCCGAAATTTTCATTCAGAAATTTTTTCAAAAGCTGGGGTACTGATTCTACGAACTTCTCATGGGTTTCGGTGAAGAATCTTTCCTTCGCCTGAATAGTCGTTAATCTGTTTCTCCACACGTAATTTTGCAAGTAAGTTTCTATAGTATGCTCCCACCAGTTCTTAATCTCATGTTCTGATATCATCTGCTTGTATTCATCTCAGATATGTACTACCGAAAACGGAACCAATGTTGTAATCTCACATATTACATAGGGTTACCAATAATACACTTTAAGCATACAGACATAGCAGAGACAAGAGACAAGAACATAGATGTAGAATACAGATTATATTATATTAAAAGGGTCCATACAAAACACAGAACTGAACCAAGTTCTCATTTGGCTCAACAGCCTAATATATATGATTTACAAACAGTTACATATAACTACCTGTCGGTCCGGTCAACCGACACGATCTTATGTGGCCGACCTAATCTCTAATTAGTTGGATGATCGACTTAGTCGACTTACCGACTAAATCCTCCAATAAAAACATAGATATAACCATTTAATACACATATAACATCAATCATTTAGGAGTTATGACTTGTAACATTGTCATCAAATGATCAATCATCAACAACATCAACCTTCAAATTTCAGCATATAATATTTTCCATCAACAAAGTCTAAGAGTCTAACAGATAACATCAACCATGAAATGAAACAAACCATCATAGTATCATATTCAATACCAAAGAGGTGTAAGATCATAAGATACATTCAACAAATTAAAGTGTTGGAATATTGGACAATAATGAGAGGGGGGGTGAATTAGTCTTGATGAATTTTAACAATTAAAATCACTTTTAGTCATTTATACACGCACATAATAAACAAATACATAGAACACAAATTTATCATGGAATCCCAATTGGGTAAACCACCAATACTTCCTATTACTGCAAAATTATATTTACAACTAGTTTTTGCCTGTTACTGCAGACAAGGACGGTACTACACCCTATTTACCAGCAACTACTGGAAGGAGGCTACAACCCTCTATTTTATTAGTTGTTGTTGAAAGGATGCTATGACACCCTATTTACCAGCTAGCATTGGAAGGAGGCTATGACCCCATTGCAGGCATTTAGCATGCCCTAGCACCACCCTGCCACCCTAGTATGTTAATTCGATCTCCAACTTATATACCAATGAATTTTCCAATTGATGTTCAGAGACACCTATTTGAAAGTTTAAATCGTTGTTAATATACCCTCAAATGTATCTCTTCATCTAACAGTCACATATCTTCATCGAGGCTCTTCACTAATTCGAAATTAATTCTTTGTTTTTCATTTTTATTTACTCTGATTAAATTATTAGTCACGACCTTCTGCAGTTGTATTTATGCAACGTTCTTTTCGTAACAATATTTCCACAATAGACCTTTCCTCAATTAGCTTTCTAAACCGACCTTTCCACAGTTGAAAACTCCTTCCTTCAGCAATTTCGGATTGCGGATTGTGGGTATGCATTTTGAATTCTCTCGAAATTGCTTTCGCAATTCATCTTCCATAAGAATTCTTCTGCAATTTGTGGATTTGTGGATTTCGAATTCCTTCTGCATTACAGATTGCAGATTGCAGATGTGCCTCCCAAGTTTTTTGAAATGGGATTCCATAAAAAATTTCGTAACTCCTGCAAACCGTCAATTGCTTTGCGGAATCCTCCTCGTCCGTTGATTAGCCTATCAAACACAGAACTTCACTTTGGTGCTCTGGAACGTTATCTTTCATGTACCTTTACTTTGCGGATCCTTTTCCTTTCGTCGATCTATTCTCTTGATACAATATGAGTCGTACAACATATGCTAAATAAGCTAACCGCAACTCCATGATTCTACATTGATTTATCTCCACGTTTCTACGTTAGGATTGATCAATCAATTTAGTTTGATTGGACTTGATCCCCTCGCTAGATCCTCTCATGTGTCTTTCCATCCTCATCACATATGCCATCGTGTCATCACTTATTCCTTTGACATCAATGACAACTTCATTCAACCTTCTCCCCCTTTGGCATTGAATGCAATACTAAATCAATCTTCCCCTTTGAGAATGTTGACAAATTTTTCCTTCTGATAGCTCCTCCTGTCAACATATCTCCCCCTGACATGCTTCTTTTTCTTCCTCTTCCCCCCTTTTATTTACTTTAAGGAGATTACTCCCAACTTATGCCTAATATGCTCAAATGCTTCTTTGGGAAGTGGCTTATTGAATATATCAACAATATGTTCTTTAGTATTAATATATTCCAATATGGCCACTTTTTGAGACACTTGAGAGTCTTAGAAAGTGATATTTTATCGGTATGTGCTTTGTTTTGGAGTGCATGACAGGATTTTTTGATATGCTTATGGAACTTGTATTGTCACAATTTATTACTATTGGATGCTCATACTTCACAAGTAAGTCTTCTAATGTCTACTTCATCCAAATGACTTGAGTACAACATGATGCAATAATAATATATTCAGCCTTTGTTGTAGATAGTGCCATGGAAGATTGTTTCTTGCTTAACCATGATACCAAATAAATTCCCAAAAAGAATGTTGCTCCACTGGTACTCTTTTGGTCATCAAAAATTTATGCCCAATCTGCATCAATAAATGCTTTTAAAGTGAATTCTTGACGTTTTGGGTACCATAAACCATAATTTACAGTGTCTTTCATATATCTAAAGATTCTTTTTACTGCAGCCACATGTGTTTCTTTGGGAGATGATTGAAATCTAGAAACCAATCCTACAACTTGTGTTACATCTAGTCTTGTAGCTGTTACATATAGCAAACTTCCTATCATAGATCTATACATGGTATGATCCACTTCTAAGGACTCATAATTTTTGTTTAGTTTACAACTAGTGACCATAGGAGTATTTATAGGCTTGGAGTCTTCCATATTAAACTTCTTAAGAATATCTTTGATGTACTTGGTTTGAGAAATGAAAATTCCCTTCCCAAAATGATAGACTTGTAATTCCAAAAAGAATGTTAATTCACCCAACATTGACATTTCAAATTCCTTGTTCATTTCAAAGGAAAATTTTACACTTAGTATTTGCAGATTACTTCCAAATATGATATCATCCACATAAACAATAACAATGATCATATTATTATTTTCAATATTTATGTAGAGATTACTATCAGTGGCTCCTCTTTTGTATCCCGGCTACTTCAAGTAGTTGTATAGCCTTGAGAACCATGCTCTTGGGGCTTTCTTGAGACCATAGAGTTCCTTTTTTAGTTTGCAAACATATTCTCTATTCTCTGATAAGAGAAAACCTTCAGGTTGTTCGATATAGACTTCCTCTTCTAGTTTACCATTTAGAAACACATACTTGACATCCATTTGATATACTTTGAAGGTTTTATAACATGCAAATGCCAAAACCATCCTGATTGATTCAAGTCTTTCTATAGGTGCAAAGGTTTCTTCCAAATAAATACCTTCCACTTGAGCATATCCTTTACATACTAACCTTACTTTTTTTCTTATCACTTTTCCATTTCCATTTAACTTGTTTTTGAAAACCAACTTGGTTCCTACCATATAATCTTGTTTGTAGGTCTAGGAACTAGTTCCCAAGTTTGGTTCTTCACAATTTGATCCAACTCTTCATTCATGGCTTTGATCCAATCATAATTTTATCTAGCTTCTGCAAAGTACTTTAGTTTCACCACTGATAGTAAGGCTTTTTCATTAAATAGTAGTTTCGTTCTTGTACTGAGTCCAACATCTTTGTCACCTATGGTTTGTGTCTTGGGATGATTCTTTTGTTTTCTCCTAGATGGATATTTTCTATCAGATCTTGGAGAGTCTTCACCTCCACTTTCCCGTGAGTCTTCTTTTTATACTCTCTCTTCTTCTTCTTCAAGAGCATCCTCCTCTTGTGAACTTTATTATTTTTGTTTATCATCTATTTCTTCAACATCCTCACTCTCTTGGATTTCTATTCTTCTTGACTTAGTATCATCAACAGTTACATTTGCACTTTCTATGATATTGTGCAATTTTAGATTATAACATCTATGTTCTCTTTTGGTGGAAGAATATCCAAGAATTTTTCCTTCATCCGTTCTAGAGTCAAACTTTCCTAGATTATCATCTTCTCTTTTTATGTAACATTTACCTCCATAAACCCTAAAATATTTAACTAAATCTGGTCTTCCAAACCATAGCTCATAAGGAGTCTTGTCACTATTCACTCTAAGCTATCCTTTGTTTTGTATATACTGCTTCTTTCTAATATACATCAGGAATTTTTGCTTCATTAAGCATAATTCTAGCTGCTTCCTATACTGTCATGTTCTTTCACTCAACTACTCCATTTTGTTGTTGAAAACAGCCTCTTGATTCCATGAATTTCACAAAACTCACTAAATTCATTTGAGGTGAACTCTCCACCATTATTTGATCTCAGACATTTAATCTTGTGATTTGCTTAATTCTCAACAAGTGCTTTGAAGGATTTGAATTTCATAAAGGCTTCTAATTTTTCTTTAAGAAATGTCACCCAAGTCATCCTTGTATAATCATCTATTGATAACATAAAGTAATATTCACCTGGAAAGATTTTGGTCAAGTTGTTGGTCCACAAATATCAGTGTGAAATATTTATAATGGTTGAGAGGTTGTATGTTCTTTGACCTTGAAGCTCGTTCTCGTTTGTTTCTCATGAAGACAATGTCTACAAACATGATTTGGTGGTTTTATGATCTTTGGCATATTTCTTACATCTCCATTCTTACTACTTTTTACAAGATTGTCAAAGCTCAAGTGCCCCATCCTTCTATGCCATAGAAAAGTTTAATCCATTTGAATTATATAACATTGTTCTTCATTTTCTAGAATATACACATTGCTTCGAGTTCTTACAACAGTCCCAACAAGTTTTCTTGAATCTTTTCTTTTTATTTGACACTTCTTGGAATCGAATATACATATGTGTCATTGATCACATGTTTGGTTCACACTTGAAAGATTAGGTTTTAAGTTATTTACAAGCAAAACATTTTCAGCTTTCATTTTGTCTCTAATAGGTAATGTACCCTTTCCAATTATTTTAGAGGGTACATTATCTCCAAAATAAACTTTTCCTTTTTTATTTCTTTTTAGGCTTATAAATGTATTTGGGTCTCCTGTCATGTGTTTTGAGCATCTACTATCCACGTGCCATAGATTTTGTTTTTATTTAGCACATAGATCTAATGAACATTTCACATCATCTTTTTTTTTCCAAGCTTTCCTCTCCCTTTTGTCTTGATATTTTGAGGTGTCATCCATATGAATCACTAGTTTGCAATTTCTAGCAATGTGTCCTTGATTACCACATTTGTATCATTCTATACTATAACTTTGTAGAGGAGTAAAATAATTATAGTTTCTTCCTTCTGGACTGATTCTAATACCACTTTTCTTATAGATGGAAGTTTCAGGAGGAATTGGCAAAACCACAGTATTCATAATTGGAAGTTTGTGGTGTAATTCCTTTCTCAATAGGAACCATTAGTTTACAATTTCTATCAATATGTCCAAAATTGTTACAGGTATACCAATTTCCTAGAAAGAGTTGTTGATGTATACTTGTCACTGATCTTTTAGGAATTATATCTTTTCTTTGTAAGAGAGGAGCATATTTCTTACTTTCTTCCCTTTTAATTTGGCTCTTGAGTGCAGCAACATAGCTTCTTTGATTTCCATCTTGGTTTGTGCAAGAAGAATGTCCTAGTTTCTTTTCTTTGTCAAATCCTAATCCAAATTTATTGCTTGATGGTCTTTGGACACTTAATATTTCATCTAAAGTATTTGAGCTTTTCTCAAATTTTGATTTGTTAGATTCTTCATCCAGCTTCTTTCTAAGGCACATAATTTCTTCTTCAGGCCTTTCAGATTCTTGTATTCTCTTTTTGAGTTGTTGTTCTAGATTTTTCTTAGCCTTTTTCGCTACTAGAAACAGTTTTTTAAAGTCAATAATAATTCTTTTTGCATCATTATTTTCTCTTCAAATTCTGCCATATAAGTTTTTGATCTTTTGTACATCCTTTGTACTTCCCTAATTCTTCAAGAGAATTTCCTTTTGAATTTTTGTACTTGATCCCCTCGTTGGATCATATCATGTGTCTTTCCATCCTCATCACATATGCCATCACTTGCACTGCCATCGTGTCATCACTTATTCCTTTGACATCAATGAAAACTTCATTCAACATAAAGTTCAAAATTCAAAGGTAGGTTCAACTTTCAAGATTCTAATGCCAAACTTTCAGAGTTCAAACTTCAAAGTAGACCATAATGTTTACAAAATAGTCCATAATAAACGTGAAATTCAAAGTAATATGATAGTATCTATTAATCTACTAAGTTTTCCTCTTGCCACAAGAAACTTCCAATTTTTTTCTCATGTTCTAGATGGAATAGGAGCTGCTAGAAGTGATCGTGGAACATGAGAAGAAGATGAATTCCCCCCAAGGATTGATGAACATTGTGAAGCTAAAGGAAAAAATCCTGCATCTTAAAACCTATTGGTGTTTGGGAGTGAAATCTTTGATGTATGAATTGGATCACCATCATGATCACCGAATAGTTCAGCCTCCAAGCACTCTAATACAATAAATCCATCCTCAATATTAGCCTCCTCTGAATTGTTGTCCCAAGTAAAAAAAATTCTATCATTCTTGGTCGCTTCACAATAATGGTACAACCTTAAGTTGTGTACATAAACCAAACTTTTGGTTTGTTCTACATTCAAACTGTTTCTCTTAACGTTGTGGATGAAGCTGTAGGTGCTCCAACACCTCTATGTGGAATAACTATTGACAACCTATGAAAGCACCCTCACTGCCACTTTATGCAAATATGTGGCACCACTACCATACATGTTCCACCAATGAATAGGATTCAACCTCTCTTGATCTTTGGTTGCATGCAAGGTACCAAAGACTCCATGTTCATTGATGTATTGGCTCAATTGACTATGTAGTTGAGCACACTCCTCCTCATTGGGGACCAACTTGTATAATGAAAACATATACCCATTTTTCACCTCTGGATTTGTGTGTGGTATTTTTCTAACTCCACCACCAGGTGTAGTTTGGGCCAACCAAGATGCAAAACAATATCTTGGGGTAAGGCCATATGTAAGGGAATGGAGTGGAACATTCAAATTATCCCACCTTTTGAAAACATGTTTATGAATATGGTCATACAAGATTGCATCTCTTTTCTCAACAATGTCTTTGATTTGACTAAGCATGCTATCTATTTTCTCATACACCTCCCCAATCATCGATTTATTTGTATCTGCAAAATGAATTATACTATAAACGGGCTTAATGAGTTGTAGAACATATTTAACCTATGCTTGTAATTGGCCATCAAGAATGGTGTCCTCCACCTCCTGAAAGTCATGTCTATCATATCCACTTGCATCTTTGTATTTCAATCCCTGCCATGAATCACTTGATACCATACTAGCCAATTCCTCTCTTACCTTCAATAGCCTCTTGAAGGTGGGGTAGTAGCTAGAAAATCTAGTCTTTGCAATATTCAATAGCTCGAACCTAGAGTGATTTTGAAAAATGTGGTGGGCCATGCTAAGATTGGTGATAAATTTTATCATTGTCTTACCTCTCTTGTACAAGTCACCAATCCATCGGTAACTAGGGTCCTTCATCTAAATGATATCATGCATCAAAAGGTTCAATGTGTGAACCAAACACCCTTACCAAATCTGTTGGGATACTTATCCTCAACGATTGCTCCTGTTGCCTTACAATTAGCAACATTATCAGTGATGACTTGAATGACATTGTATGGCCCAATATTTTGAATGGTTTCAAGTAAAGGATGTGCAATATTAATACCAGTATTGTAGCGATATGAGTAGTCATGACCTGAAAGGCACACCACACCACTAGCAGACACACCAAGAATATTTATCAATGGATTTCCTTTAACAGTTTTCCACCCATTAGATACAATGGATACCCCATAGTTGGACCAATAATTTGTAAACTTTCCAAGAGCACTATTGATTTTTCATTTTTCTTGGTAAAGTCCCATGGCTATAGCTTTCTCATACCCAGGGATCCTGTATCCTTTAGGGTCACCATTGATGGCTTGTACCATTTCATGCCAATAGGGTGAGTGAAGAACATCAAATGGAACACCATATGCATAGAGAAACCTTTAAATTTGTGAATCCACATCATCTCTGCAACTAAGGTCAAGGAAATATGATAATGGTTTTTGCATAGGCAAGAGTCCACTACCATGGGTGCATGATTATCTAGATCCAATACTAAACATTCTATGTGGGGATTCATATTCAATCCTTGATCTCTTGGAATTTTTTTGAGCGACCTCTTTTTCCATTCTATATTTGTTTCTTTATTTAGCTGACACTTCGTCATAGGTTTTGATTTGTCACATACCCCAATTTTGTAAAATTATGTAATTTGCTTTATTATATTTTGAGACATTATGATAAACTTAATCCTAAGTAGGGATCGATGACTCGACAGAGTCAACAGTTATGGAGTGTAATTCAGAATATTTTATTAATAATAAATAAATTATGGATACAACAACATGGGAGAGCTGTTAAAAGAGGTTACTGGCCAAACTGGTGGATGGAACTAGGTGGAAAGGCAAAAGACAAGTGGCAGCATCCTCAAACACTTCCTAAGTTGCAAGTGGCAACTTCCCTATATTTGGGGTCATGATTCCCCAAGAAAGTGGAATGTGAGCAGGTGGCTCATTAAACGACAGTTAACCCAACTAAGACCTAGGCAATATTTAAAAGTACTCAATGAAGAGAGCTCAGGCTACTCAGATTTTATTCCAGAAAGAATTCATTCAGGTGAATGTGATTTAGGAATTTCATTGAGGAAAGAGGGAAAACAGAAAGGAAGTGTTGTGAGTGATTGCTGCAGTAACTTGATTCTTATTATAGCCATTTGGGCTAAGAGAACAGACTGATAGTTCTGAGTTAATACTGAGTTGAAGACTGGTATTTGAATTGCTGCACCTAGTTCTAGCCGGGGAGACCAGAGCAAGCTCGAGGGTCCTGAGAAGTCGTTGTCTGAGCGCTTTCCAAGAATTGGTAGGGAGGAACGGCCTCCCATTGCTGTTGTTGTCCACAGCTTAATCAAGTTCTGTAATTTATTTCTTTATGTTTACTGCCTATGAATGGATGTAGGTTATGTTTAGCTGTTTGTTTGAGTATTCAATTAATTGCAGTAAAGTAAAATCTCAGTATATCAGTAGTTAAATGTGTTAGTAAATTACTGTATTTTTCCACATCTGGTATCACCATATCGTACTCTAGCACAATATCTCGGTATTATGAAGTTGAATCCTTTTGAACCGAGTACCTATTTAAATACTCCCATTTAATTACAAGCATTTCATAATCTTCCTAAGTAGTTGTTTACAGTTTTTAAAACCACCTCATGATACTGTATCTTTGTTACAGTAAATGCTAGTTGTAGGGAAGAAGGAAATAGACTAAATAAAGTTGTTGTTCAAAGCTTATAATTGTTATCTGTTAGTTTACAGGAATTTAACCTTCTAACGGTGGAAAGAGATAATGTTGACAGTAGAAATAGTTTACTTAATGGTTGCTTTACAGATTAAAAAAGAAAACCCTCGTTTAGTTAGGCTGCATGGAAGTTAAAAGTGTAGTTATATAATTATTGAATTTTTCTGTCTTTATAGATACAGCTAAAACAGCATAGAAAACTATTTTATATTATCTTATATGACTAAAGAATAGGACTGTACACATAAGAGTTTTATATATATAAACTAAATCTAAGATTTAATATTTTTAATATTTGAGTTTATTCCCAGTCTTTATAATTTAATATTAAACCATGCACTGGTTAATAACAGTATTAATAATTGTAAAAACAATAGAAGTAACATTATTGTTACATTTACTAATAATGTATTTATGTTACTTAAAGTAAACAATATTACTTAAATATATATAGTATTATTCCAAATACAAACCTAGATTTATTATCTACAATGTATAATTAAATAAGTTTATACATAAATTAATAATACTCTATGTATTATAAAGATGATTTATAACCACTTAGAAACAATAGTAAAATATAATAAAAATACAACAGGCTTATATAAAATAGCAGGTATGCATATTACTGTTATAACTTGCTACTAAATAGAAGTTAATGTAGAAACTAGTACAGATAACCTAATAATAAATTTTATTTACATTGAGATGAAGATAATACTAACAGATCATAACTGTGGTAAGGGTATAAAACCTGCATATTATTTTAGAAATAGTAAAACAAGATGATAACCCTACAGTAACCTCATTAACAAGTATATCAACAGCATAATGATTCTGTTCTTCTTTAAAAACAAAATCAAGCTGTTATCTTAAAAACACAAAGGATAAACAAAGAACTAGTGTAACGCTCGAACAATGAGCTTATTCTTCAAACCATTTATCTTATTCAAAGAACCAACAGAGTTTATAATTTTATAAACTGAACTAATTATTAAATTATGGAATTTGGGTTAAACCCTATAAAATTCTGCTTTTTCTACAAATAAAGAAATTAATGATAATTTTACTTTCAATCACAATCATAAGATTTACAAATTTAACTTGGGTATTACTAAGGTTTAAATTAGAAAAGAATTTAAGAGGAAATTACAGAAGCTAGTCACAGGTTTAATATCCGAAGATAATTACCAAAATTTATACAAGGTATACAGTAGTATTAACTGTCAATAAATACTGACATCGAGTTATAACCACATTAAATCAATACAATGGCTTACAGCCTGTTCCAACATTTTAAAAAGATACTAACAACAAAGGAAGTTACGGCCGGTTCGGCCTCATAATACACCAAGTTAATTACAGACATGGTATCGTACTTACGGCCAAAGCCGTAAGGCTCTTCATACAAGCGGGAGTATAAACCCTAGTGCTTATTGTTTTTAAAATACAAACAAAACCAACTAAAAACCCTGAAGGTTAAACAGAGCCAAATGGCGAAACCATCGCTTTCTTTCAAGGACTCACACAAGGTAAACCAGCTATGAAGAGACCAGGGCTTACCATTGGTCGTGGTGCTGTAACTCTTATGTAACCGACAGGCCGAGAGAAGTGGCATGTATACCTGCAGAATCATGTTTACGGCCGAGTGTTAGTCTTTGCTTAAAATACAAAAGATATGTTAATAACCTGTAACTACTGTTGTAACTTTAAAGTAAATGAATTAATAATTACCTGGTAGGATTAGTAACCCTCACAGTGGAGCCTGAAATTGATGGCAACCAGTTGAAGTATATCGTTCAACTTTTAGCAACATTTGGAAACCCAGCAAATCGAGGAAGGAAGTAACCCTACAACAACAAATGTTTCCTCCAGCAGCTAACCCACAGCCAACAGGGAGTGCAAGTCACGCAATGAGGAAGGGACAAATGCACTCAGTGGAGCAGAGAGGAGTAAAAACCGTAACCCAATCGAACCAAGCCCTAGCAATGGCGGATTTTATAGAGGCAAGCCACGAGCTACAGCACTACATTTCCTTTCAATATAATAGCAGAGCCATGGAAGAACTGAAGCAATAGGAGTCCAATCGTAGATCGAAACCATAACAACCAGGTCAACAAGGGTTTGCAGAGCGGCGGCCAAAGGCCGGGCACGAAGGAGGAATGCCAAAGATTAGGGTCAGTCAAAGTTATAAGGCGCCAATACATGGCTAAGGCGTGACCACGTAAGTGCAATAATAATTTGCATGGGAGTGGGTCGATGTCTATAGTCCACGTTGATCATTGCAAATCCTTTTCGTTTCCAAACTTTCTCGTATGGAAACCCCTTGTAGTCATTAACCTATGCTTTGACCTGTTTCATAAATTACATCAATAACATTAAAAACAACGCATAGAATGTTATAACATTACTATTATGTAATGTAAACCTGGAGATTTGCTATATGGACTTTAACCTATGCATTTATACCTCGAATAACAATGGTGATTAAAACAACGTTGTATATTACCTTGTTTATATCAAAGCTATGCCTCATAGAGATTAAAGGCCTTGTATTATAAGCAATCAAACTATCAATCAAGATTAAGACTTGAGGGATTTTAGACTTAGAAGGTTTAGAATCTATTTTAAAGAATATAATAACATTCATAGCATAATGTTAAGTTATAAACTATTCTTTGAATTCATTACTTGTTGTTATATACCCTAGTCACAAGTAAGACTAGGTAAAGATATCTGCAAATCTACTACATAGAACCAAAGGTTATAGATTGTTATAGATGGCAATGAAACTTGTTATATTCCTTCTATGGAAAGTAAGTGTATAAATAAGCATTTTATATAAATTACTATCACCATCTTCGCTAATGGTATAATCTGGAAAACTTATAATAAGTCTAGATTATGATCATCTAGAACTAACGCTAAAGGTGCATATAGTTTTATCCCTTTTCTGTCTTTGGAGAAAGAGGTAATATCATTTTTATGCAAACTCTAAAAAGTAACAGAAGTTTTATACCAGACAGGAAGCCTGGTATTTACAAACCAAAACATTTCTGAGTTGGAATCTTGGCACAACACAGTAACATCAAGTAAATAAAAGTAGGCCTGATATAGTAATCCAATATTACTTACTGCGATAGAGAAGAAACGTTATCTACTTTTATTTTTGCATCTTAGAAATCTATAAATGATCCATTACTCTAGAGAAAATCTGGAAGAGAGTAATAGGAAAAGTTTTACCTTCAAAGGCACGATAAACTGGCTAGTATGCATTAAATTTTACTGAATGTTTTGGTACAACAAATTGAGAAGTATTACTTTAAAAATTGTTGGCAGTAACTCGAACTTTACGTATCATCTGTAAGAACAGAAGGAACTTTATGCATTAGCTAAACGATAAATAAGCCCCATCTTTTCACGACAAATTCACCTTGTGTCACAAACAGAAAACATTCAGTAACTGAAAAGAAAATATTCATTAAAGTGAAGTATAAATAAAAGGGTCATTCTATCACAATTGTAGTAGCATTATCTAATCAAAATTTAATGACTGCATTAATGTGATTTTTATGCTATTTATCGAAGTTTTAAATTTTTTGAAATTTTGGGGTTTTGACATGATTCCAGTATCCTTACCTTGATCAAATGGCATAAGCCCACACAAATCCTTTCTCACATGAGTATATGAACCTGTGTAAGTTTTATTACAATGAAGGCATGTAAACTTAGTGGTTTCACCCCCTCTCCCTCCCCCAAGCCTTGTCACATACTTACACAAAAGTGTTGTGTCTTTTTGTTTTTTCCCCTCATCACTCTCAATTTCCTCCTCCTCCTCATCCTCTCCCTCTTACTCCTCCTCTCCATGGTATGTTCCACTCCCTATCTCTTCCTCCTCATCATTTCCACCACCAAATATACTTCCCACCACCACCATCATGAAAAGAATCGGAACCAAAAACAAAAACCACATACCCATCAGGCTTCTTGATTCAATATTCAAATCACTTCTTTCTTGCAATAGAATGACAGAGAAGAATAAATGGGAAAGAGTAGGAAACAAAACATACAAGATTTAAAATTTTAACATAGTGAAATAGTTTTTTCAAAAAAAAACAAAGATTGGGTTTTTAGAGCCTACCTCCTTAGCTCTTCAAGGATGGTTGAATGTCTCTATGGAAGCCTTCAATATTCCTTCCAAGCTCTCACAAATAGAATCCTTCAATCTCCCCTTCATTCTCTTTTCCAATCTCCTACAAATTTGCTCTCAAAAAACTAGCAAACCCATTCAAAGCCCTAGAAAGATAAATGAAAAAAAGAAAATGAGGAATAGAATGAGTCCAAATGGAGTCCGATATTGTTTATAGAATCTAATTGAACCCTATCTAATCACTAAAAAACAATTTTTTTTTGCAAATTTGAGAAACTTGGAAAAACATCCCCTAGCCCGCAGAATCATTCAGGGAGTGTTTTTTGGATAGGGATCATTGAGGGAGCGATGAGGAATCGCTCTGAGAGTTTCTCTCCCTCAACAGTCCTATGGATGGCAGGGAGCTTTGTTTTCTAGGAATCACAATTCCTAAAAATGCTCATGGGAGGAACTGATGAGGAAGGCAGAATTCTGGGATCGATTCCTCATTGATTCCTTGGGAGCGCAAATTCGGAGCGGTTCACTATGGGGGCTAGCAATTCCCCGCAACGTAGCCATGGACACCAACCCCAAGGTTAAAAACCCAAACAAAGGGTATTCAATAGTGCCATTAAGCCATAGTACTCTTAAAGGAAGGACCAAAGGTCTTAGCCATCAACACCATTGCCCAATAACACCCCTCCTGGTTGAAAAATGACTCTCTCTCCCTAGGGAACATTTGAAGGTGTGTTGGGTACAGATGCAGCGTAATACTATCGCATCCAAATCTCCATAACCATGTAACTCGCTACTAAAAATGTGATAAAAATCACATGTGGACACCCATGCAAAATGGGTGTTAACATTTTCTTCATTAGATTCACAACTTGAGCAGCTTCAGATGTTAAAACCTTTTTCCTATAAATTTCCTTAAAACACAATCTTGAGCTACACTGTATAATTTTAATTTTAATATTGATAACCACACATGATTTTCTTCACAAGTAATGCCTCGAAAAATAAATATTGAGAAACATATAACAATAATCACATCAATAAAGACACCAATATTTTTGGGTATGGAAACACCCGAAAAAACCCAAGATGAGAAAATTAGTACAACTAGATAAGAAATTTTATTATGAAGATATAGAACAAATACAATCCAGAAAATCGATTTACCCAACCCGGAAAAATAGAACCTCTACAAATCACTGAGAACACCTCACAAATCAGTACGACCCTCTGCGTTAGCTATACGGAATTCATACATTCTCTGCGTCAACTGTACGAAATTTGTACGACCCTTCTCACCCGTGTGGTCGGATGTACGACTGATGTATGACTGTTTTACAACCTTTGCTAGATCTGTATGGACTCTCTCTCTCAACGAATTCGTACGACCCTCTCTCTTCCTGATCACTCTGTCAATCCATTGGATGGATGTTGTATTGTCTTCCCTGCAAACTTCTTCTCCTAACTTCTATGTTTGTCTTTATATGTTTCCTCTCCACCAAATATCCTTTTAACTCAATGGCCACGAAAAAACCCCAACTCTCATTATAGATAAATGGATGAGATCCTCTGGTGAGATCAATGGCCAAGATTAGATTAGACATCACTTAAATTATTTTCACTTTAACTTTATAAAAGTGACTTCATTAATTCAATTAATAATTAGATCACTTAATGTATTTTCCTAAGTCTAAACTTTGGAAAATTACATTAATACATTTGGATTCTTGTTTTATGTCTTCTAGCATGCAAGGACACATGCAATGATAGAATACCTTCCTTGTTTCTACTTTCTAACAATCCCTCTCAACGAGGGAGGGATTCAGTATCAACCCCAACTTGTCTTTGAACTTCACAAAACTGTGTCTGCAAAGTGCCTTGGTGAAAATATCTGTCACCTGCTCATCTGTATGAACGCACTCCAACCGAATGGTTCCTTTCTGTACATAGTCTCTTAGTAAGTGATACCGGATATCAATTTGTTTACTCCGGTCATGGAATACTAGATTTTTAGATAGCATGATGCCACTTTGATTATCACAGGGAACCACCATTAGCCTCTAGCTCACACTCGAATAACCCTAAAAGCAAATTACTCAACCACATTCCCTCAAAAGTAGCCAAACTAGCTACTGTGTACTAAGCCTCTATCAAGCTCAATGCAAATGGCTCTACTTCCTGCTGAACCAAGAGACAACCCCTAACCCAATGCTGAAGCAACAATCTGAAGTTCTCTTTCGGTATTCTACACATCCTTCCCAATCAACATCTCTATATCTTGCTTATTGTACACTCCCAATGCGCTCATAAACCAACCCGTACTCCACTATACCTATGATGTAGTGAAGAACATGCTTCACAGTTGTCCAATGTACTCTTCTAGGGTCCACCATGAACTAGCTCAGAGAGTTGACTGCAAAGCCAATGTCTGGTCGTGTGTTGACCAGATACATGAGAAATCCGATAAGCTAACGATACAATCTAGGATCAAACTCCTCTTACCCCGATGCATCAATATTCCTCCAGTTGGAAACTAGAGGTATGGACATGGGCTTGCAATCCTCCATCTCGAATCTCTTCAAGATATCTACTACATACTTCTCTTGTCCAATGAAGAAGCACCAATATTTTTTCCAAACCTCCAAACCTAGGAAGTAATTCATCAACCCAAGGTATCTCAAACTCAACTACAAGGTTGGACTTGCAGTCATCAATCATCCTCTCATCTCCTGTAAGAAAGAGATCATCTACATACAATAGCAGTATGAGAGGCACCTCACCTAACAAAAAGTATAGGTTGTGGTATGCCTCATTCCGCTGGAATACCATCTCCTTTAGATAGTTGTTGATCCTCGAGTACCATGCCCAAAGTTCCTGCTTCAGCCCATAAAGCTCTCTCTGCAACCTACATACATGTGAATCCATGTTCTCCACCTTGAACCCCTCAAGATGCTCAATGAATACCTCTTCCTCTATAACTTCATTGAGGAAGGAAGCCTTTATGTCCATTTTATGAACATGCCAAACCATCTCTGCTGCTAATGAGATAATAGTCTGAATAGAAGAATATATGGATACAAGGGTGAATGTCTCCTCATAGTCAATACCTTCCTTCTTTGAAACCCAGTTCTCCATGAATCCAACCTTGTACTTCTCCACGCTTCCGTCTGCTGCATGCTTTACTTTGTAGATCCATCTGGATCCCACCACCGATTTTCCCTTTGGCCTCAAAACAACCTCCCATACTTGGTTTTTCATAATGGAGTCATACTCTTCAACCATAGCCTCGTGCCACACATCATGTTGTGAAGCCTCCTCGAAACTAGAAGGCTCAAATTTAATCAACTCTGTCATCAGTTCCATATATATAAGTCTATCAAGTGGTTTTCTTTGTTTTATGGACCTTTGTGGAAGAGTAACCTTCTTGGAATCCTGAACTGTGGACCTAAACCACTTAGGTTGTGGCCTAGTTTCTACCTGCTATGACTGATGGATAGACTCCTCCTCCTGCGACTCATCCTCTAAGTCAATGACCAAAGGATCATGTCCGCTAGACTCCCTCTGAATACTATAACATGTATCTTGTCTCTGTACCTATACATGTACCTGTGGCTCCTCCAATTTGACCCCCAATTCCTGTGTTGGTTGCTCATGTGCCGGTAAGTCCATAGATTTTCATAAGGATGTGTCCTCATCAAACCGGACATCCTTGCTCACAATGATCCTCTTGCAAGCTGGTATATATTCTTTGTATGCCTTCGAAGTCTCGTTGTAACCAAAAAGTAACCCCTTCTCTCCAGAAGGGTCCAACTTCTTCCTAGTGTTAACATGAATGTGACGATAGCAGACACTGCCAAATATGTGTAGATGGCTCACATCTAGTCTAGTGCCTGTGAAGACCTCCTGGGGTGTATTCTGACCCAAAGCTGTGTGGGGACACTTGTTTTCAATGTAAAATGCGATCATGTATGCCTCATCCCATAGGAATAGTGGCAAACCATGATCAAATAGCATGGCCTTGGATGCTCCTACCAATGTCTTGTTCTTTCTCTCTGTCACTCCCTTTTGTTGTGGGGTATGATAAACTATGTGCTCCTTCTTGATCCCCTCCAATGAAAAAATCTCCAATAACTAATTGGAGGTGTTCTCACCCCCGTTGTCCATCCTCAACATTCGAATATTCCTTCTTGTCTGGTTTTCCATGAGAGTCTTGAATTCCTGAAACTACTCGAATACCTCTGACTTGGCCTTCAGGAAATAGATCTAGGTCTTCCTAGAATAGTCATTAATGAAAGTGATGCAGTAACTGTAGACAATGAAATATTGGACACTCATCGGTCCACAAACATCTAAATGCACTAAATCCAAGTTCCTCTTAGACTTGTGCTCATTCTATGGGAAAGGTTTCCTAATGATATTCCCTAATGCACAACCCTTGCAGTGGTTATGCTTATGATCCTATACCTGACGAACTCCAATGACTGCATGTTTGAAATGACTCAGTCCTCCATGGTGTAAGTGTGCCATCCTCTTATTGCACAACTCACCCTAACTGATGTCGCTGCTGACTATAGCCTTTGCAGGTTAGAAGTGTAGTATGTACACCTTCCCTCTCCAGATCCCAATCACCTAGCCCAAACTCCTATCTGACCCCTTAGGACTGATATACATCTTCTGATCTCAGAACTTCAATTCAAATCCCTTGTCCTCCATAGTGGAAACAGAAATGAGATTCTTGTTCAACCCTAGAATGTACAATACATCAACAAAACTAAGGGGTTTTCTAGAATCCCTCTGAAATGAAACAATACCATCTCCCTACGCCTAATACACACACCATCACCTAGCTCAATGTGGAGATTTACTCCACCCTCCTGCAAGCTCTTCAAGAACCTTTTATGTCCTGTCATATGACAATATGTTCCGTTATCGATGTACCAAATAATTCTTCGTGGTGCTTGCCATGCAATCTATCAAACAAAAGTCCCCATCAAAGTTTTTGTTGAACGCCTCCACTTTTGCAAAACCTACCATCTAGGTATTTCTTTTCTTATTCATGTCTAGGCACTGGGAGGGAAAGTGTCCTAGCTTGTGGAAGATAAAACACTTGACTTTGGACATGTCAATTTTCTTCTTACCACCCTTATTCTTCTTTTCCTTACCCTTGCTCTTCCCTGCTAGGGCTTGAGCTTCTTCATCCACAATCTATGAGGCGCTGCTAAATGAACTTGAACCTTGGCCCATTCGGGTATCTTCCTGCACAAAGTCATCCCATAATATCTGTCACTCAGGGAGGTTCTCCCTTGCCACCGCACCTTTTACAAAGGTGTCCCATGGCTTAGTGAATCCATTAAGAGATATCAGAACTAGCTCCTCATCCCCAGTCTTAGATCAAATTGCTCCAAGCTCATCTTTGATCTATGTGAGCCTTGTGAGATAAGGCATCACTCCTTCACCCTTGTCCATATTCATACTACATAACCTCTCTTGCAGCACCATCTTCTTGTTTTTGTTCTTGCTCTAGTAAAGACCTTCCAAATCCTTCCACATTTCCAATGCGGTCTTCCTTCCGGAAAGGTGAGGGACTATGTGGTCCTTCACCCCATCCAAGATGATCAACATAGCTATGGAATCTAACTTCTTCCACCTTGTCAACTTTGTTGGATCTATGGGTGCAACCTTCATGGAGTCAATGCGCTCCTTTGCATCACTAACATCCAGGATCCCATGAACCTTTCTTTCCATGTAGGAAAGTTTTGAGCCCCTTGGAGTCTATCCTCAACTCTCAATTGTACGACCATAGTGAAGTGTACCTGTCAAACCCTAGATCTGAAACTCTAGGTTTGTGTCTTCAATAGATCTGCCCCCAATCTATCAATACTACTACTATTTCATAGATATAGATCAACATAGCTCTGATACCATGTAAATTTCCTTAAAACTCAATCTTGAGATACACAGTATAATTTTAATTTCATTACCGATAACCACACATGAGTTTCTTCAAAAGTAATGCAGTGGAAAATAAATATTGAGAGACATATAACAACAATCACATAAATAAAGACACCAATATTTTTGGGTATGGAAACCCCCGAAAAAACCCAATACGGGAAAACCGGTGCAATAGTCAGATAATAAATTTTATTATGAATATATAGAATAATACAATCCAGAAAATCAATTTACCCAACCTAGAAAAATTGAACCTCTACAAATCACTGAGAAAACCTCACAAATCAGTACAACCCTCACAAATCATTTGTACGGAATCCGTATAGTAGTCGTATAAGCTGTACAGAATCCGTACATCTCTGGTCACATGTGTGTCCTCTTGTACGACTATTGTACGAACTCTTCCAGATCTATATGACCTCCCTCTCATCGAATTCGTACAATCCTCTCTCTTCCTGATCACCCTATCAATCCTCCAGATGAATGATCCTCTGTCTTCTCTACAAACTTCTTCTTCTAACTTCTTTGTTTGTCTGTATATGTGTCGTCTCCACCAAATCTCCTTTTAACTCAATGGCCAAGCGAAAATCCTAACTCTCACTATGTATCAATCGATGATATCCTATGGATAGATCAAGGGCCAAGATTAGATTAGCCATCACTTAAATTATTTTCACTTTACCTTTATAAAAGTGACTCCATTAAGTCAATTAATAATTAGATCACTTAATATATTTTCCTAAGTCGAAACTTTGGAAAATTACATTAATACATTTGGATTCTTGTTTTATGTCTTCTAGCATCCAAGGACACATACAATGATAAAAGACCTTCCTCGTTGCCACTTTTTAACATTTCCATCTAGGATAATTTATAGTCCACCATGATGTACATCTGATACGCCTACAAATAGAAGCATTCAAGCTTGTGGTTGGCTAAAGATCACAAAATTTTTCCATGGGATGATGGGAACAAAACTGTGCAACCTTTATGACATCTAAACCATCATGTCATGGATTTAGTGATATGTCTTGTTGTTATCGGGCTAACAAGCAGAGTAGCCCAATAAGCACATATGAAGGGTGTGACTCAATGTCCCCTCAGTCACAGTTCCTTTGACTTCTTCAGAATGTCGTAAACTCCAAGGGGAAGAGCCCTTATTGTTGATCTGTAAAACACTTGGGCGACAAACTATATCTTTTACACAATTGTATTAGTGACTAGTGCCTTAATCAAAGAATGAATCAAACATACTATAAATCATATCGCTTTCTTCACGAAGTAGTTATTTTCATTTAGCAACAATCAATATGTAAGATAAACAAGGTGTAAGTGAAAGGGCATAATCAATGCATTATACAGAACTGTCAAGTCTTCGCTACCACTTGTCACTTACCATTAAGCACTGCTAATCAATGTTTAATAAGCATTTAATAGTGTATTTGTAATGACATTCCACCTTTAGAATTGACGTGGAATAGTTTTAATATGGCTAAATACTACAACCTACAAACAAGTGCTTAGTGCAACCATATTAGGCATTTGATCAATATCAAAAACATAAGTGTATTAGCATCCACAACATGTAACTATGACCACAAAAGTGTGACAATTATAGCAATATGCCAGTGTTCGTAATGTTGTTCCAAAGCACTTCATGAAAGTTCGACTATTCAAATAGTGCTCACAACCATAAACAATAATTTTCCATGCATATTAACCTGTGGGTAAATCACGTTTAAACCACCTTGTTTTTGTTATTGCAAGTATGATAAATATCAACAGTGGCTCAGGGTTTGAGATCTCACTTCAAAGGAGGGATGAAAGCCTCGTTTTTTGGTTTGGGATAGAGGTTAGAGGGAAGAAAAGAAAGGAATAAGAAGTGTTGGGATTAAGGGAGAACTATGGGGTTAGGACTAGTAGTTTAGGGTTTGGTTCAAAGTTATGACAACATAAAAAGGGAGCAGAGGTAAGGCTAAGGTTTAGGAAGGATAGGGAAGAGCCTAAGAGGGTAGGTCGTTAGGCTTGGATGGACAAATGGGAGTGTTTTAATTTTTAGGGGGTTTTAAGAGAGGAATAAGGCTAAGTTTTAATGTTTGTAGTTTTTTAGAGCTACTGCAATTTTTTCCTAGGGTTTTTAGGGCTTCAAGAGGTAGGCCAAAATGATATGAAAGAGAGCCGAAATTTTAGGGAGGCCCAAAATTTGAAATTTTTTTTATTTTTATTTTTATTTTTATTTTAGGGTTTCAAACATAAAATTGCAAACCTAAATTTAACCTAATCTACCATGCAAAATACAATAATTACATATGAAAATGCAACCTGGAAATTTTATAAGAATGAAAACTTAGAGTTTTTATGGATAAGACCCTTAAACCCTAGCCTAGAGGAAGGTGACCAACCTTCCTCGTGGAGGTATTTCTTCTTTCCTACTATATTATGGCTTGTTGAAACCACATCTAGGGTTCATTTCAAGAGCCTAAACTAGAGAAAAGTTGGAGATCCAAGGCTAAACCATGTAAAAAGTTAAAACTTCCACTTATGAGCGTTTTTACTATGCCGGGGGGATAGAAAGTAGATAAAATACCATATTCAAAGAGAATGCAACCCTAGGGCTACCATTCAATCATTCAAGAAGCAAAATTTACCTACCATTCACCAAGTAAGATATATATATATATATATATATATATATATATATATATATGACATTATAATAATAATATAATAATTAATATTAATTGTTAATAATACATAATCAATAATTAATAAGATACAACTATAACCAGAAAAACAGTTTACGAAGAAATTTTCCAATGTAGATAAAATAAATATAATCCTTGTATGGATGTAATAAAAATATATTTGATAATAGATGAGATGATTTTACATTTCATAATGTTTTGTACTTTTATAAGCTCCTTTGTAACTTTTCACATA